>JAKTPN010000351.1:0-245533 GCA_030557665.1 Blastobotrys apis
AAAAAAAAGAAGATCAAAGTCTGTGTAAAAAGAAACAACAGGGTTTTTTGGGCAAAAGAAATTCAGATTTGAGATCCTTTAGCGATGAGGTTGAATGAATGGTTTGAAGTAAGGCAGGATGATATGAATATTTCTTAACAAATTTCAAGTCAAATGAAGTGAAGAAGAAAAAGAAGGAAAAGCAACAGATCAAATGTAACAATAACAACGGGAAAAAAAAAATCTTCATCAAAAAAAAATCTCATCTAGCGCTGGTCCGTCTCCTTCACTACCCGGTTGCTTAAGCGATTGGGATATGGTGACCCCGAGTGACGATACGGTTGGACGGGGTGATTTGAGTTGAGCTGAGTTGGAGGTGCGGGTTGCCTGCTGCGGTTACTTTTTGGTGCGTGACTGCTGCTCCGTTGGTGCAAGCTGTTGCCTGGCGACAAGTTGTTGAATGGGAGTAACGAACGGTTTGGATAGCTGGGCCAGGTTTTTTTATTATTATTTATTACAGTTTTTGGTGTGCATTAGCTGCTGTTTCTGCTCAGTTTGAGGTTTTGGTTTGGGTTTCTGCATTAGTTTTGCCGTTTTGCAGTTGTTACATGTATATTAGCGAGGATTTTCGGTATCCTTGACGTCGTGCTTTAGTGGAAAAACCCTAGTCCATTTTGCCTCTATTGGGCGCAATGCCATAAAGTTTTTTGGTGGTAATAATAATAACAATAATAATAATTATATATATATATACTATGCAATTGAAGGGGGTACTCTTTTATCCATAGAACATTAAAAAGTAAACAACCCGCTTCTCTTCTTGCCAAATGGATAGATCACCAATGTCGCTACAAACAACCCCACAGTAATACCAATACAAACCTGGACCATTGTCAACCCAAGGTTCATTGCGTTGTTATTCTGATAACTATTTACTGCTGTAGCCGAAGATGAAGGTGCGAAAGTCGTCTTGGACCCATCTGGTAACGTTGATACTAGAGGCCTGGTACCATTCGATACAATCATGTCGGCGCTTCGAATACCAGCTACTAGACTACCTTGACTAGCCACAGCATTCGGTACCTGAGCAAAAATAGCCGGCAACATGGCTGCAAACGCCAAACCGTGACCAACTCGGCTATACAAGTTGCCTAGTAACCCAATAACAAATGCTCCAATAGCACTAACGAATTCTGACGATCCAACAACATAAGATTTGGTGAAATAAGTCACTGCGTATCCTGCACCAGAAATCACCACCATGATCGGTAACTGTCGGATATTCGCCTGGTTGACTTGGGCAATGGATGTTGAAAACAATGGAAGAAACATGAAACTGAACCATGGACTGATGGATTTGGGGCATGTGGTTTGCGACGTTGCGTTTGAATCAATCCATCCGTAGATTGTAGCTCCCATGGTGATACCAAACCCAAGAAACAATGAATAAATAATCGCATAAAACATTCGAACAGATCCGGATACAATGTTTTTGCTTTGAAGTTCCAATGATCCACACAAAATAATATAACCAGGAAGAATCAACGCCAGAGATCCCTGTGCTATAGCTGCAAAACAAAACACAGTCTCACCATCTCTCCGAATTGAACCAATTGCTCGTCCTAAAAACGACACTGCAATACTCGACGTGACTTCAAACACATTACTATACAAATCTGATCGTGGAGCGACAACCACTTGCAACACCCCGACAGACCCACCAAGCAAAAAACACATTGGCATATCCTGCCAATATCCTCCAAATGCCCATGGTGTAACAAATGCCGACGCCAATGCAAAAAACAAGACACACATCCATTCCGGATACCGGTTCTTTGACGCCAACAGCTCTTCTACTTTTCTCGATGCTTCATCAACTCCAATTACATCATGAACAACTTCTTTATAAATCTGATGCGTTTTATGCAATTTACTCAAGTTGAGTCCTTGGACACATCGGATTAGCCGCATCTCCGAAGTATGCGTCATGACATCGTCAAACGACACAAGCATACACCCCGGAATGTACAAATATTGTGCGTTAATCTCAAGAACACGCGACGTCATTTTCAAATACTCTTCAAGTCGATGCGTCGGCGCTCCATACATCATCAACGCGCGACCGATTCGCAAAATGAACCGCTGTCTTTGCAAAACTCCTGCGATATGTACTGTAATCTTATGCTTTTCTCGCTGAGCTGCCTTGTTCCGTTTCTTAATAATGTTTGTAGCACTGTGTCGTTTGGCAAACTTTGGTCTCAACGGAGTTCCAGCTGCTGTTGTGGATCCAGACGTGTCTTTGGATTCTCCCGGTGCTGCCAGTGTTTGAGTAGCTCCAATAACCATACTGCCCAATGAATGAGTAGAGTGAGCACGTTTATGGTGTTTATACCATCTGTTGGTTTGCTTCTGTTTTTTTGTCCCAGAAGGCGAATCCCCAGCACCGCCAAAATCACCAAAACTACTTCGTCGTGAGGTAGGTTGTGACTCGAATCCTGGCGGCGTCTGAGCACCTCCACCACTTACCAAGGTCGAAGTGACACTTTTTGCATCCTGTTCTTGCTCCGCATACAACTTCAAC
This sequence comes from Blastobotrys apis, assembly GCA_030557665.1. NCBI lineage: Eukaryota > Fungi > Ascomycota > Dipodascomycetes > Dipodascales > Trichomonascaceae > Blastobotrys > Blastobotrys apis. Next base: position 2,561 of record JAKTPN010000351.1, read on the forward strand.
AAACTACTCAAAACGCCTTGTTTCACTTGACCAATCGGGACATAATCTTCATGCTGTGGAGTTTCATGCCCATCTTGAACCTGTTCAAATTGAGCATTGTCGGGCGTTTGTGACATGAAATCCTGTTCTCTATCATTTTGAATACGTTGAGTATGCGATCTAACCAACCGTTTTGCGAGTTCCTCGGCTTCTTCTTCTATACTCTTTTCAAGTTCCTTTGCTTGTAAATCGTTCAAAGGAATGTTTTCAAACTTGCCATCCATGTCTATTGGTGGTGGTGTCCCCGCCGCACTAGGCGGCTCACTAGTACCGGTCTTCAGCGACCGCAACAATTCTTCCCTTCTTTGTAGCAGGTCATCTTCTGGGTCGCGTTCGTCTAAAATGGCACTATCTGATCTAGTTGTCTGTCGATTATATGCTCCAGGTGCCAACCCTCCAGATGTATAAATGCCTACATCCAATATTCCAGCCATTGAATTGCTGATCAGTCTTGGTTGCTGCTGCGTGGCAGGTGGCTTAGCCGGTAGCAAATTACGTTCCGAATCGGCGGGAGTTGGCGAATTATATGTTGAGCTTTCACTAGAGCGTCGAGATAAATCCACATTTGTATCATCAGGTCGTGTTAGATACAAGGCTGGAGAATTTTGCCCATCTGATTGTTGTCGTCTTGGTGGTAATGAAAAATAATCTTCCGGTTCTTCCATGATCGGAGGCGAGGTAAATGGACTTCCATAGGCCGAAGTGGGACGACGCCGAGTATAACTTGGTTCTCCTAGACCATCTTCATCGTCGGTGAAATAGCTTTTTGTAGACTGAGGATTGTTGTCAGCTGGGAATCTTACCCGTCTGGTCGAATCAGTACCGGAAATAGGACTTGATGGTGTTGATGAGGAAGTGTCGTTACTATCGGTCCGACTCTTGTCCTTGCTATCTGACATATGTAGACTGAAAGTTGGACGGGAAATGCAAAGATGAAAGAGAAAACAAAAAAGGTGCTGTCACTAAAATAAAATAAAAGGAAGGAAGGACGAAATAAAGAAAGATTTCGAGAAAATGAGCTTTTTCTCGAAATTGGGCGGCGTAATATTTCGGGTACGTAAAGAAGGAAAGAGTTTTTTTTTCTCTGCCTGTGATTAATTGATGATAACGGGTCGGGGGTGCCAAAATTGGGAATCAATACCGCATCTAGCCGAGGGTTCGACTGCCAAGTTTTTAAATCAGGCACAAATAGAAAGAAGAAAAAAAAAACCAACAGAGAATCCCAACAGGATAATCCTTTCATTGGTGCTGTCGATAAACAAATCCCTCACATGCTGCTTGCTGGGTGACCATTAGACACGATCGGCGAGCGACCAGCTGAGATACCGAAGGGATATTGCTGCAGTTACGGGGGATGTTATCGCCATTGACCAGTGCGGTTCCGGTCAGTTTCCGGATATGGAATTCGTGGTTGTTTTTTTTCCGATTTTTGCTCTTCCCGGATTTTTCTTGCTTGTGCTATTGTTAGCATCGGTGTGTGAAAAAACCTTAATTTCTAGATATCGCCGTATATCGCCGTATTTTTTGGTGCGGCGTTTTCTGTTTTTTTTATTTGGAAAATTGTAAAATTAAAAAAGACGTACAATTATTATTATATATAAAAAAGGTTGATATTCTAAAATAATAATAATTTGTTTCCCTCATTTCGAATACTAGGAAAATTATGCTTGAGTTTTTGAATTCGTTGAAATATTAATATCGCTTGAGCCTGCTCGTAGAATTTTCTTGCTGCTGTTGCTTAATCAGCTCATCCAATGGAGGTGGTCCGATTGGCTGACGACTTGGTTGGGTAAAGTCGTTAGGCATAGCAGTCCTAGATCCAGTTCCAATAACCCCTACATTATACACATTTGACGAAAGAGATGATGCTTTACGATGTCCTCGTCGAAATGATGGGGTCGTAGGTGATTGAGATTGCGGTGGAGGTGACTGTTGGTGGCTGTGGTTCTGGTTGTGGTTGTGGTTATGGTGGTATGGCGGTTGAGACAACCCTGGTGGAGGTGGTGGTGGAGTATGCGTTTCAAATCCATTCCCAAAGAATATAGAACCACGGTTAGATGCAGAAGATGATGGCCGTACTGGCAAAGAAGGACTTGATGGTCGGAAAGAGTTTGAAGATCCATATCCTGGTACCGGATAATCGTAATAAGGTGGTACATCCCCCACGCTTAGCATGGAAGAAGAATTAGCATCGTCGTAACCAACTGTCGCTGTGCTCATAGCTTGTTGGATTCTCATTTGCTGTTGAGAAATAAGCATACTTGTAGCCAACAGTTCCTGCTGTTTAGCTTGAAGAGCGGCGTAAACTCTAGGGTCTAATCGATCAGATTGTCCAATATTCGAAGGATTCATTGAAGAAATTGAAGAAGACGACGAAGAAGATGAGGATTGTTGGTGATGTTGATGATGATGGCGACGTGGTGGAGCAAATGGACTACCACCACCACTACTACTACCTCCACCACCACCATAATTTTGATAACTATGATGCGGAGTAGGAGAACCAGGAGGAGATATCTGACCCTGAATAGTAAAAGCAGGGTCATTATGTTCCATAACCATCCTATCTCTCTGTTCTTTTTGCCTTCGATCGGTTGCTGATCGTAGTCCTGCTACCAATGCCGCTCGTGGAGATCCAGCTGGAGAAGCAGCAGCGCTTCCTGCATTACCGTTGGTTCCATTATTCCCACTTCCGCTTACACCACCATGAGCCGGATCATCCAATGCAGGGATCCGGATTGGAGCTGGTCTATGGTTATGATATCCACTAGACGTTTGTTGCGGTGGCGTTGAACTACCACTATAGCTGTGGGTTGGAGAGAAATTGTCGTATCTGATTTGTTGAGACATGCTAAAGGAAAATTATTGAGAAGATGAAAAGTAAAAAGACTTGAAATAAAGACCTGCTTTTTTCTAGAGCATCCGCCAGGGAATGAGTTGTGGAGGAGGGGTGTTTTTTAAAAACGAAAGAAAAAAAAAAAGTTGTCTTGCAAAAGCTTTTAGTATCTTTTAAGAAAAGGGGAACTGTAAGGAAATTTTTGCGGGAGAAAAAAAAAATAATTAAGAGGCGAGATTTTTTGGTGGTGCGCCAGTTGATTGGGTGTGTGTGTGAGTAGGCGTGTCACAGGTTTGGTTTTGGCTTTTGCGTTTTGCATTTTCTTGGAGCATCTTGAAATCGTTGGAGATTTGCATAGTATTTTTGATGCAGATATGTCATGTGGTTTATAAGGATTTGAATGAGTGTAAATTGGTTGGAAATTGGAGAGTGTATTTGAAATTGGACTGTATCAACTCTTTAACCGTATTGCTGCTACGCAGATCACGTGCACAGCTCGCATTAGAATAAGGTGTGGTGACAAAGCATTGTACGGCTGAACCGTGACTAAACTCAGTCTACTATGAGCCGCGTCAACTGCATAAAGCGTTCAAGGCGCTTAGCTCTTTCTTTGTGAGCGGCTCGAGTGGTGGTGGGTCCTTTTTTTTTTTTTTTTTTTTTTTTGAACGTTCCACTTTATCTTTCATCTTCAGCTTTTGGGTCCAGAGCTGAGCGTCTCTTATCTTCATTCGTTTTTTCAATACTATTTATTACAACGATTAGTTTTTCATTGCATTTCAAATCTTTTCAAAATACTATTATAATATTGTTCGACTAAGTTTATTTTATTATCCGGCGCTAGACCGACCGCTGGGCGTCAAAAAATGGATAAACTATCTCAGCGTATGCTCCCTGTTCATGGGCTAGCTCACCGATACGAATTGCTGAAATCACTAGGAGATGGTTCCTTTGGAGACGTTTGGCTCGCAATTCCGCTGGATCGAGCGCTACAGGAAAACCCGTTTATCACTGCACCGTTAGTTGCTATCAAGACTTTGCGGTCCAAAATGGACAATTTGCTACATTATAGTCAGCTTAGAGAAGTGGAATTTTTATATCATGTGGCTCCACACCCTAGTCTTGTGACAACTCATGAAGTGTTTATCGACAAAAACCTCTTGCAATGCAACATTGTAATGGAAAGAATGGATATGAACATGTGGAATTTGATGGAATCAACTCAAGAAGCTTTCAATGTGGGTCAGCTGCGATACATGTTGTATCAAATTGCAAAGGGGATATCTCATATCCATTCGCATGGGTTTTACCATCGAGATATCAAACCAGAGAATATTCTGGTAAAGATGACGAGCAAGACCACGCTGGTGTTGAAGATTGCCGACTTTGGCTTGTCGAGACACCGTGCGTGTAAAGATGAGTATACAATGTATGTATCTACACGATGGTACCGAGCGCCTGAGCTTTTGCTGAAATGTGGAGATTATTCATTCGGGATTGATACTTGGGCCTTTGGAGTGATGGCAGCAGAACTGGCCAACTTGAAGCCGTTATTCCCCGGTGGATCGGAGATTGAACAGATTGAGTGGCATCTGAAAGTCCTGGGCACTCCACGAGGCAATTGTTATGGTGGGCATTGGATGGATTTTTATGCATATACGTCACAAATGGGGTTGGCAGTGGAGCACTTCCCCGGGCTGGATTTCCCTACCAGGGTGTTGAAGAACCATCACTCGGTGACCTTGTCGTTGTTGATCAATTCGTGTTTGAAATGGGATCCAAAGATGCGGTTGTCTAGTAATCAAGTGGTACATCATCCGTTTTTCACGCATGTCGAACACCAAGCACAGCAGGAGCAGGAAGAAGTACCGCATTATCCAATCTCCTCATCCACTCCACCTGCATCACCAGCACCACCACAACTGAACAGAGCAAAACCATCCGATTATTATGATACTACAGGGTATAACGATACCGTGGGGACTCTCGTCACCGATAAACCGTATGCTAATGAACCATCATACGAGAAAACAACAACCAGCCATTATTACAACAACCGTCACTGTCGCTCCCCTGATTTGTTCACCGAAGCCATCATGCGGCTCGACCAAACCGAGAATTCGAAAAACTCACTATAGGTTTTTTTTTTTTCTTTTTTTCTTTCAAGTCACAGATTATCAGACTTATTTATTTCATTAAAACTATACAAATAACAAACTAACATGAAAAAACTCCGTTTAAAACAAAAACAAAAATAAAAAAAAAGAAAAAGAATAAATAATAATAATAATAATAAAATAAAAAAAAACCCCCCAAATATAAAAAATATCCCCCCCTTTTTTTTTTTTTAACTCAAAAAACCAATTAATCCCGTTTTTGTTGCTTCTTTTTATAATCCGCCAACGACAATTTTTTCTTTGGCTTTGCACCCGTTGCTGCTGCAGTCGCTGATGATACCGCAGATGCCACTCTACCCAGTATCGACGTTGTTGATTGTGACCGTGATTGTGGTGGTTGTGATGGCGGCGGTGGTGCAGGTGTAAGTGCAGCTGCAGGAACAGGAGGCGGTGCAGACGATACCGGTTTATCAACCGCTGCTACTGCTGGGCCTATTGGTGTAGTCGAGCCTGAACGATCTGGAGCTCGTTGTTGCGCTGGCGTTTGTGTACTTGCTGCCGTATTACTGCTGGCGGTACTTGATGGAGTCGTATTAAAATCTAGTGCATAATTCTTTGAAAAGTATCCATTCCCCAGAGGTGGAGATGAAGTAGCTGATGACGGTAACGATTTCGACGTCGAAGGAGCCGCTACCGGCGCGACTGGTCTGTTGAGATACTCCTTTCTTGCTTGCAAAAAACGGTTGAACACGGATCGTCTAGGCGCCACAAACGTCTTGCCGTTTCTATCCACCACCGATGACGTTCCTGATCCATTCGCTCGTAGCTTTTTCACTAGCGGTTCTGTCTGAATCGATTTGGATAAAGTCAATGGTTTCGACATAGTCGTGGTACCGCTCGTCGTCGTCGCTGCAAGTGATTCTGCCGGTATTATCGTCGAAGTTGACAACTCTGGATCACTGGCTCGTTTGCGCTTCTTTGCTGCTGTCACACCACCAGTATTACTATCCTCACGTTCCAACTTTTCAATCATAGCCATGGCACCTGCCAATTTGCGTTCTTCTCGAGCCGAATATCCAGACAGCAGTGTGTTATTACCCCCACCAACCGAGCGAGCTGGAGATGTCTGCTGTTTAATCTGCGATCCAATCTTCTTCATCACACTCAATATACAATCAGATGGATTTCCGCAAGCACATTCCATACCTCGTTGCATGATCATTTCTGCTGTATTTGCCAAGCAAAGCTTTTCATCCTTGCTAAACTTCACGTCCTCTTCACTGTCATTCGCCAGTCGATGAACCGGATGCTTTGGATCCCATTCCCATCCAATTGTCAATTCACTACCAGCTTTCACTTGTTCCAATGCAAACGCACCAAAATGAACTCCCTTGGGTGTCACCATGGGACTGAATTTCACATTTGGCTTACACGACCTTCGAATAAACGACGCTTCACTACCAGCTGTCCTCCCATCAATCGCCAAATCCAAATATGGCACAAACAATACCCCAGGTTTTGGACACCCAAATAAACAATACTGGTTGATACTATTCCGTTTATACTCTTCGATGGTCATCACGTTACCAACAAATTCAACAATAAACCGGTCCCGAACCACAGACGTGTCCACAAATAATCCAAATCGAGAAAATCCATTAAACTTTGTCTTGCCGTCCACCAACTTTACCGCCACTTTGGCCGAATGTGTATAATCATATTCCTTTTCAGAAAACCTTGTTGCTGAATGATCTCTTTCCATGCAAAGTTCTGGCACTTGCTCATCCCAATACTGTTGCAAACAACTTGGTACTTGACATTTGCTCACGGGCATGTAATAGCTTTTGTAAGACGCCGAGCTCAAGTAGTACCTGCTATCCGGCTCAGTATCGCTATCATTATTCGCGTCTTCTGCAGTGACTTTTGAATTAGATTCTGTTAATCTCCTGCCTCGACCACGTTTACCATTTCCATTTCCATTCCCGTTCCCATTACTAGTGGTTTCTTCCGCTTGTTTGTCCATTTCGTCAGTTGGTGTTTTCTGCTTTTTTCTTGTGCGACGCGGTTTTGTTACTGGAGCTGAAGCTGGAGCTGGAGTTGTGGATATTGGGGAAGTTGGATTTGTTTTACCCCCTTGATTTGAATTTGCATTTGCATTCGTCTTTGTACTTGCATTTGCGTTTGAATTTGCGTTTGAATCTGCACTAGCGTTGTTTCCAGATTTTTCATCCTTTTCACTAGCAAGTCTCAGCCTTTGTCGTTCTTTTGCTTTTGCCACGTTCACTTTCAAGTTCCCACACTGATCACAGTAGTAAATCTCTGGTACATTTTCCTTAGCAATATCAACACACTGAGCGTGTTGCCAAACATAACACTTTTCACATTGAATAGTGAACCCATCATCGTCGTCAAATCCGCATATACATCGTATAACCCCTGCATCTTCATCATATACTTTTTCATGTTTAGTTTTTGCTAAAATAGTTTGTTTCTTTCTTTCTGGTGTCGTCGTTGTCGGTGTAGTTGTCGTACTTGTACTTGTAGTTGTTTCTGTAACAGGGACATCTACTTCAGCTATCGCTGGCTTAATATTCCCTGCTACTGTAGTAACGCTGGTTTCTTTGGCTACTTCGGACATTCGTCATCGTTTGGTAATAACCGTACAAATAAAAAAATATTAGTGCGTACGAACAAAGTCTGAAGATGAATATACCACAGACGAATTCCAAGTAGACAAAGACTGCATAAAATAAAGAGTAAGAAAAAAAGTGTCAGTAATTTAGAAAAAGGGAAAAAATATATTGGAGAGAGGAAAAAAAAAAAAAAAAGAATTTAGTAGCATAAACGTTGCGAGAGTTATGCAGGAAATCGGGAATTTTTTTTCCCTAAAATTTAAATTCAGTCAAAGCCCGCCCGCCCCCGGAAATTTTCATCACCAACGTTCATTCGACAACTAAAAGCATGGTATGTATAAGTTTGTTGAGATGTTAGCGCTAACTCATCAAGGCACACAGACTTATTATGAAGGTCGTGTTGACCGGGTCGCAGGTCTTTGGCCGGGCCTTCGCTGAGGCATATAAACAATCGTCGTCAGCATCTCTACAAAACCGAGCCAGTGCGGCAGCTCGGCAAAAGGCTGGTGGCGTTGCTCTAGATGAAGCTTGCAAGATTTTGGACGTGGATGCGAACAAGTTGACCAGAGAAGCGGTTAAGAAAAAGTACGACCATTTATTCGCGGTGAATTCAAAGGATAAATCCGGTTCGTTTTATCTGCAAAGTAAAGTCTACAGGTCGATGCAGAGGATTGAGTATGAGTTGAATAAGCAAACCGAAAATGCTACCAAATCTGGAGGGGATGCAGCAGCAAAATCTTAGAGAAAGAACTTGTGTGATAATAATAATAATAATGAAAGGGTTGGATTTGTATGATAGCCATAATGCATATTTTGTATATATTTAAGGAAATCGATTTTTTTTTTCTGAGTGTTGAAATTTTTTGTCATCTTGACAGTATCTCTCGCGAATGGACGACTTGGTGAGACAGGCTGGGCGGCTACGATTGGAACAAAGATGGTATCTAAAAGATCCAGAGACTGCTGGGAGGTATGCTGAAATGTTTGAACGAGAGAAGAAACAGGTTATGGCTGACCCAGAGTTGACTGGTGATGAACGAACGGTGGCAATGCAGTATATCCAAGCAGAGATTGACTTGTGTTTGAAGCACACTTAGAGTCACGTTGCCACACTTCGCAGCATCATAAGGATATTAGCGCGATGTGTACAAGAAACAGATAGATATTTCCGTGGGCAGTTCGAGCAGTCAGCGTCTCCAAGTAGCCATCCATCGGTGACGGAAACAGATTATACCGGGAAGACCGCGGAGAATAGTTATTTCCAAAGGAAGACTTTACGCCATGAACTATGAGAGTACAGCCACGGCAGAAGGATGTAAATTACATGGTGGAATTTTCACATCTCGAAACTGAATATTGAATGTCTAGATGGGCGATCGATGGTTGGGGAGTTTTGGCGAGATAAATAACAGCTGTGGAACATGATTGTGAAAAATAAAACCATCTGCAACAACATGCGGGATCCACTAGCTAGAGGCGGTACATTTTGTCTGACTTGTTTTTCCACGCGCCTTAAAGAAGCGGCACTAGCTATGATGATGCACGGTAGAACAATCGCCTCACCATATTGAAGATGGTACGAGCAGCTCACCTCTAATATAAATGGTCGCATAGTAAACCTGTCGTAATTAGTAATTTAACCATCATTCCGTGGTCGCCACAGTTATTGCGGCTCAACATCAAGAACTTATAATACGATCGTTTTTTTTAAAAAAGCTACAGAAATACATATACCCTACAAATTCAAGATATATTGTCTGTACCATGCGATACCTTCGACATGAACATCAAAGTTATTGTGCTCATTGACAGTATGGGCGCCACCAATGTCGTTCTGAGGCAAGTCGATCAGTCTGATTGGGTTGAACCGGTAGATATTCTTGGTTAAGTTCCAGTAGAATCGAGTATCGGTGTTACCAGTCACCATGGCTGGAGCCATCACCAAGTTCTTGGCTTGCGAAGTCTTGCCAGATTCAACATCAAGCAATGGCCCAGCCCAATCTTCATACAAATGCCGGGTGGTACCAACAAACACATCCCATGCTTCAGATCGGTCGGTTGGGGTCAACGGAGCTGGGTCCAATGGAATGGTGTTGAACTTGCTGAATTCAAAGTATTCGGCTGGATCTTTACCTTCAAGTACAGTCTCATTGTTGACCTTAAGCCCAAGACCATGTCGCTTGGCAACATCCACAACATTACCCACAAGCTTGGCTTCAACCTTTTCAGAGGTAGAGTCGATGGAAACTCGGTTATCAACTCGAACAGTGACCTTTTCAGGCAATGCATTGATCTTCAACCCACCATTGATAATATCGACGGCTTGAGACGTCTTGAAAAGATATTCTAATATTGGGGAATAATTTGACAACCCTTCGACAATCTTATCATTAGCGTGCTTGCAATGGCCAGCTTTTGATAGCAATTTCCGGGTTCGTTTATCTAAAGTTTCCGAATGAACAGCAAAACAATGCAACGCCTTGAGAATTGGGTTCTTGTCAGACAATTCGGCTTCATGTGGAGTAGCTTCAATTGCTGTGACCACTTCAGCAATGATACCGATACCAGTATGACCTGGTGGGACAGATGAATGCCCACCTTTAGTGTTCAAAGTAATCTCGGCACCATAGTTGCCCTTTTCTGCAACAGACACAAATGCAACATCCATACCTTTCAATCGCATGATACCAGCTCCACCTTCATCAATCAATGCATGAATACTATCCTGCCCGTATTTTTCTTCAATTCGATTTGCCAATGCACTGGCACCAAACACACCAGAACTTTCTTCATCATATCCAAAAGACAAAATAATACTTCGTCTTGGTTGAATACCATCGTTTAGTAAAGATTCGACTGCTTCCAAAATTGCAACCAAAGCGCTCTTGTCATCGGCAGACCCACGGCCCCACACATTGGTGCCGTCGAAAAAACCACCGTATGGTTCATGAATCCATTGGTCTACAGTTTCTGGCAAAACTGGGACAACATCTTGATGGGCCATCAAAACAACTGGTTTCAAACTTTCATCGGTACCTTTCCAGGAATACAACAGCCCATACTTGTTTACGACTTCCTTTTCCAAATTCTTGTGCAACAATGGGAATACCTTTTCAAAATGGTCATGCAACTTGGTGAAGATTTCCCATCGGCTATCCTTTTCTGGAGGTCCCATCAATTCATTGGATTCAGTCGCAACGTTAATAGCCCCTTGATAACGTTCCAAGGAAGCGTTTCGGAATTCATCGCTTTTCAAAAAGTCCAAGGAGGCTACATCGGCAGTGAATGATTCTGGTTGAAGCTTTGGCGGATTGTCACAAACAGCCATACCATGCCCCATGCCGTGATGGCCAAGTCTACCACGGCCGTGAGAATGGTCCAGAGGGCCATGAGGACCAGGACCATGTCCACAATGTTTTGCAAGTTCTCGTCCAATATGACCTGCAAAACCTGTCAATGCATTAAACACTGCTAGGAACACCACGGTCCCCAACACACCTCTAACCCATCGATGAGATTTTCTTCGTTTCTGAACAATTGTAGCCTGTTGCTGAAGCTCAGCAACTTCTACACCCTGTTTCTCGATATCCATGTTTTTCTTTTATTTTGTTTCCTTGTCTAAAGAGTGAATGTCAAGTGGCAAAGAAACTAAAACGAACGGCGCTTTTCGTATACCGGGTCGGTCGGCATCCGATGAGGCACGTCATGTACGTACGCATTTTGTTGTTCCAGATAGCGAAAGGTGCTGGTAGCATAGATATGGGGTACTGGGATAGTGCCGAAGACTGCAGGCTTAGAGGGTATAATAAGGCCAGAAGTGATATTGTGCTATTTTGAGTCTTTAGTAGTGAGGGTATTGTTGATGCTCTATTCATTTAAAAGGGGGTATGGCGCCAAAGTTACATGTAGTAGAAGCTAATGTATTACGACGACTATCGACCATATTAGAAGGGCTGTGTATTTTTATGCTTGCCAATCTGACCAAGCGCATTGATTCTTTCGATATTACAACCAGCTACGGCTATGCTAAGACCCGGTGGCGCGTTAGGGGCAAAGATTTTCCGAAGTCGCGATATCGACTTGGATGTACTCACAAACTAGGAATGTTGTTTGAAAAGTCACCTGTGCAAACAAAACCACGATCCTTTACAGCTCCATCACGAAAAGCAAAAATCATTTCTTACTTTCCAGCTACCAACATAATTCAATCGTTGCATTAAGAATTACAAAAATACGTACGTAAAATAAAAATCACAAGGTAAAAGATGATCTTTACCGTTCATCTTGGGTATCGTAACTTCGATCGATAGCACCCAACAACAGCTTGACAACCCAAGTGGATGGGGACAGCTGAACACCAAGACGAGCCATTTCATCTTGTTCAACTTCGAAATTACTAGTACAATCAACCATGGCCCCTACATCTCGGTCAGTATCCAACTTGGACAAGAATTCTCGAGCCTTGAGATCGTTACCGACTTGAGCAAACTGGAAGGCCACAGCACCTGGACCGAATCTTGAGTTTCTCAATTGATGTTTGGCGTCCTTGATGACCTTGAAAATTGTACTATTACTTTCACCAGCTGGATGACCATCAGTAATAGAAATAACAAGCACTGGCTTTGGCATTTGACCAGATCGAGCTGGACCAATCACCATTGGATCAATAACCTTGTTCTTCAACGATGTACCTAATGGGGTTAGACCATGGAACTTAGTCTGGCTCATCAATTGACCAACTTGTGGTTCGCCTCGAATGTTATTACCCATTTGTTTACCGTTCATAAACCGAATTTCAATACCATTGGTATCAAACAAGGAAGCGGCGAAAGAAACTCGTTGCAAGATCAACTTGAGATCATCAATTCGTTCACCATTTTCTTCAAATGACATGGAACCAGAGTCATCACAGAATATGACAATGTCATACAAGGCCAATCGGACCAAATCGACGGCCAATTCCATTGGAATTTGCCATTGTTGAGCCACTTGCTGGACTTGTGGACCAATAGTAGAAGCCAATTGCTGCAGTCGCTGAGGAGGATAAAATGGTTCCAGACCATTCTCTCTTACAGCATTTTGCAAAATTTGCAAATAGTGGCCTTGCTGCTGCTGCGGTTGTTGTTGCTGCTGTGGTGGTGGAGGAGCCCCGTATTGACCTTGAGGAGGTGGAGCGCCCTGTTGACTTCGTTGATCATATTGTTGAGGAGGTTGGCCATAACCTGGAGGTGGTTGACCATAACCACCTTGCTGGGGAGGATAACCACCAGCGCCTCCTGGCATTGGTCGATTTTGTTGATGATGTTGAGGCGGAGCACCATATCCTTGAGGCTGTTGGCCATACTGTGGAGGCTGACCGTATTGCTGCTGTTGTTGTTGAGGAGGATATCCTTGAGGTGGTTGACCATACGAACCTTGTTGCTGTGGAGGAGGTTGCATTGGCCGGTTCTGCTGTGGAACTGGTGGAGCAGCACCACCCATGGCAGCACCTCCAACAGCGCCTCCTTGAGAGGCGGCGAGTTTACTAGCAAGACCCATTATAAATTTGTATTGATATTAAATATAATTCCTAATTGTGTGGTAAGAATAGTTGTGAAAACAAAAAACAAAAAAGCAGCAAATTGTTGGCCTTTTAAAGTGCATGCACCTCGCTCATGTAATCGTGGACCGACGTCACTCCACTTGAAGCCTATATAACCGGCCAGCGAGGCTCTGGGCTGATTGGCCGAGAAGCGAGGCGCATAGAGTGGCTCAGTAAAAGCCTATGCTTACTGCCACGGAACGTGATCGATGCCGACAGGGGCGCAGCTGTTGACAGTTACCATGCAGAGACCACCGTTTTGACAACGATATTTAATAATGGTGCTTCTCGAACAATTGAGGATAATTCGGCTAAGCATTTGCATGGCCTGGTGATGGCATTTGAAAATTATTACGCACCGGGACAATCCGCCGTTGTTGACTTGAGATCTGGATCATAACATGACGCATTCGACTCGACTCACATTGTCTCACACGCTCTTTGTGGGTCTTTGACGTAATGTTTGTCAGTTGGATCACGATTAATTGGGTGTTAGGAAAGGCCCACGTAGTCAGCCTCGTTTAATATTTCTTAATACTGATTTTCCTGAGCGTTGCCAGTACCGACTCGTATAACCGATATTTGCACTTGAGATGGGCATATTATGGCGTCTAGGTAACATGGCCAAACACCGATCTCATGACATACAAGACTATATTCTGTAACAAACGATGGACCCATTAGCCATGAATTATTGACTCTTTTTACACTAAAAATCCCACTTTTGAAGCCTTTTTCGTCACACCTTTGGGGCTGAAAAAAATCGTGATATTGACGTGGCACCAACTGCAGTGCGCCGTGTCGCGCAACAGTTTTGATTCACACTCCACTCACAACTACCCTTTCTATTAAGGTTTTTTACTCATTGCTAAGCCAAAAGGTCGACAACTCCAGGAATTTTTTTCTTTTCTTTCGCTCAACTGTGTCAAACTGGTTTGGACAAGTCTTGGAGGGAGCGGCAAAGTTACTTTAATAATGAGTGAGAACCAACCGGAACCTGTCGTCGAGGCTGCAAATGATACCGGGACAAATGATGAAAAACCTCAAGATATCAATACTGAACCAAGTGAACAACCAACAATTGCGATTGAAGATGAACATGAGGACGACAATGCACAGGACGAAGTGGATGTAGATGCCAGTGTTGACGAATCAAAAGACTTGTCTACTGCGAATACCTCGGTTGTACCGTCACAATCAGACGAACGACAATCAAACGACTTGCAGGAGTCCAAATTTGAAGCTGAAAATGAACCGAAAGGAGCTAGTGCAAAAGTTTCTAGCGAGTCTCATCGGCCCAAAATATCTAGCGAATCACAACGACCTAAAACATCTAGCGAATCACAACGACCTAAAACATCTAGCGAATCACAACGACCGAAAGTTTCATCACCTGGTGGAGGACAATGGTCTAGTTATTTCAAAAAGGCTTTGAGTAACGTTGAGAATACTTTAGACAAGGTATTACAAGAAACTTCAGAGGTTGCTGCAACATCACCGTCAGGGACTCCGAAACTAGCGATCTCGCCAACGCCATCACCGGCCCCTCAAGCTCAAGCTAATGCACCTCCGGTGTCTAGGCCGAATTCACGGATGACAATGCAGGAACGTCTGGCGATGGCTGTAGGAAGGCAAACTCCAGATCCTACCAAGGGCGAGTCCACTGCAGATGGCCGACACAGCGAGGATTCTACTGCTACTTCTGTGGCGGTTTCTGGAGCTCCTTCAACCACAACGACTGCCGCGACTGCGACTGCGAATACAACTGCGACCTCTGAGTTTGCAGAGCCGGTAGACCCAGCATCACTAGACTTACCATTGACCATGGTAAAAAATCTCTTCGAAGTGATGAAGCTGTTGGAACTTGGTGATGAGCGAGGTACGATTATTACATCCTTTTGTGAACTGGCCAAGGATTTACAACTTCAACAAACCCGATATTCTGAATTTGGCCAGCAGTCTTTGGAGAAAATCGACTCTTTAGAGACAAAGCTGAAATATCTTTCCAATCAAGAAGCAGAACGAGCCAAATCCGCTAAGATGGGCAAGTCGGGTTTGGAAAAGAAACTGGCTGAAAAGGATGAACAGATTGCATTGTTGTTTGAAGAGGGTCAGATGATGTCCAAAAAGGAATTAAAGCAGATGACGGCTATTAAAAAACTGCGAGTTCAGGAACAGGAATCTCGAAAACAGATGGAGAATGCATTGAAGGTGAAGGAAAAGTCTGAAAAAGAATTGGGCACTACCAAAGAAAAGCTGGCTCGACAGGCAGAGACAATCAAGGGTCTTTCGAAAAGTGGCAGTGAAGGTGAAACGATACGAAAAGAACGTAACCAATTGAAAGAAAAAGTGACACAACTGGAAGCTGAATTGTCGGATATCAAATCTAAATATGACGCTGGGGTAATGGAAGCCCAATCAGCCGCACTCACTGAGGCTAACAGGAAAGCCGATTCACTACAAGAGCAGCTTGGCAAGGTATCAGTGGAGTTAGATAGTAATACCGAGAGATACCACAGCGAGGTCACTGATCTGCAGTCAAAGCTGGATAATGAACGCCAGGAGAATCGAAAAATGTCATCCGAATTGCGTGAAGAGATCAAAAACTTGGAAGCCAAGGTTGAATATTACCGATCGCAATCTGAAGAAGTGTCGAACTCTGGGAGTGAAAGCCAGCATGCGAATTTGGTCCGGCAGGTTGAAGTACTTCAAACTCAACATTCTATTGCCACTGAGAATTGGCATGGAATTGAGTCGAAACTGTTGAACCGTATTTCTGGGCTGGAGAAGGAAGCAGAAGAGGCCCGAAACAAGGAATCATATACTAGGAAAAAGTTCAAGAACTTGAGTGACACGCATAGAACGTCCACAGAATTGAACGACACGCTCAACGATCAAGTTCAAGAACTTGAAAAGCAAATGGCCAAGATGAAGACTGAAGTAACAAATCTCAAGGCTGATCTGGAATCATCTGCTGATCAAAAATCTGCATCCGTTCGTGAATATGAAGAAGAAAAGGACAAGCTCGAGAAGAAGTGTCAAGATGTGGAAACGAAATTAACTGCAAAACAAAAAGAATTGGAAGAAGCCAATGATAAAATTATCACGTTGGAAGAAGCATCGTCATTGTCTAATACACCTTTCAAAAGGGGAGGAGGGTCTGCTGTAACTTCATTCCATGACGCATTTGGTGGTGGAGTCGAATACCGGTCGCCATATTCTCCACTTGACAGCCGCAGGTCAATTAGCGGCTTTGATCTACAGTACCACCAGCCGCCGGCAATTCCACGCACCCCGCTGCTCGATCAATCCACCACTGGTGACGAATTTGAAGAATCATCATTTCACAGGACCCATTCCCGAAGGGAATCACTGGGTCCACAGGATGCACCAGGCTCTCCGCCGAATGAAATGGCTCCATCTGAAGTCACTGCAAGTGCATCTGGTGGCCCCAGCATTCAGTTTGTGGGCAAGATGAATTCCACGATTCGAAGGTTGGAGTCGCAACTGACTAGTACAACCCAAGAATTAGACCGCATGACCAAGAGTAAAGATGATGCATGTCAACAAGTCATTGAGTTGATGAAAGAACATGAAGAGTTTACCATGTATAAAAATCAAGTTGAAGAGCTGGAGAATAAGCTATCAGCTTTGGAAACTCGTGAACAAACTACGCTGGAAATGCTTGGTGAAAAGTCCGAACAGGTGAGTGAATTGCGAGCTGATGTCGAAGATATTAAATTCGCATATAAACAGCAGATTGAAGAATTGGTAGATAAGTTGGCCTCTGCGGGGAAATTATAGAAATGTAAAGTGCATGAAAGACTATGTAATATTTTGAACAAATGAAAACATAACAAAACAGAAAACAGAAAAAAAAAAAAGAAAAAAAAGAAGTTGAACATTAACCATAGACCATCCAGTTTTTTTCTTTTTTTCATCTATTAAATATACAAAATTAGACAATTATACAACTTTAGTTATTACCTTGTCTGATAGCATTAGCAGTGTGTTCTTCAATGTCTTCGGTTTCCCATGGATAAGCAATCCACACATCTGGAAGAGTTCGAGCGGCCAAATATCGATCTTCACTCATCATATCAGCTGGCAGTTCAGCACGCTTTGGCTTATCCTTGTTGTGCAAGACAAATACAAAGAACTTGGTTTCTTCGTCAGTTCGACCAAGCTTTTCAGCTTGTTTTGCAACATCCTTTTGCAATTCAGAAACAGCATAGTGCAACGTAGTTCGGGTATCATCAACTTCGTCAACAATCAAAATATTCTTGCCAATCAAGTCACCAGAATGTTCAGAAAGAGAAGAAAAGTCAAGCCATTGAGTTCGAACAACAGAGTGGCCAGCTTTTTCAATGACATTCTCATTATCAGTTCCCAAATCTTCATACAAAGACAAACCAATAGCTTGAATTGGAATATTCTTGGCACCTTTTTCCTTCAAGAAAGTTCGCAAAATTCTAGCTGGAATAAAACCACCACCACCTGTATTATTTTCTGATTAGTACTTCATCATTTTGTGTTTTTGGGTGGTGCTTACCAATGGCGACCATAAGGTTTGGGTTGAATTCCTTGATCACAGTTGCAGCCTCTTGACAAAGCTTGTGAACATTGTTATAGGAAATATAAGTCTTGTCATCCATTTTTAGTTAATATTAATAGTCTGTTTGATTCAAATCAAAGGGAGTAACCCAGGGGATATATACTCCAAAAAAAAAAAAAAAAGAAGAAGATAAAAATTTTGAGCGCGGTCGTTTTGTATGCATAGTGCCAGCTAGCGGGAAAATTTTTAAGTTCGGATCAATGAGGCTGAAAGTGGGCTGTCGATTAAAGCTTGTTTCGTGGTGCAGTGCGGCAATGAATTTCAAAGTATAATATTGGTGCCAGAATTCTTTTTTTTTTTTTTTTTTTTTTTTTTTGTCTTTAATTATTGTTAATTATATGTCTATTATTTACGTTTCGAGTGACCGTTAGTCTTTCTCTTTGGAGCAGCTTCTTCCTCTTCCTCAGGTTCGGCATCATCCTCATCAGCTACACCATCAACTTCCATATCACTCAAGCCTTCAAAATCATCTTCTTCAGCTTCAGCTTCAACGTCAGCCATGTCATTTTCTTCATCACTGTCTTCTTCATCCTCATCATCCCCACTGTCTTCATCGTCTTCACCATCGACAATGTAAGCGCCATCTTCAACGTAAGTCACCTCAGTCTCATCTTCATCGTCCAAATCATCCTCTCGTTCATTCTTTCTAACAAGATCCCTTCTCAATTCCATTTGAGAACTTAGCATTTCCAAACGTCCTTGCAATGCCAACAATCGTGGTAAAGTAGCCACTCGATCAGATAGAGTAGAATGCAACGAAGATAATGTTTTTAGTGGATTAGTTAGAGAAACCAAGTAGCCACCATGAGCAATCATGACCCATTTGATCCAAATGTTCAAACTGCCAGCCTGAGTTGGATTTCGGCCAATCTTTTCAGCTACTCGTTCAATCAACTTTACAGCGAGTTGAGAGTCTAGACGCTGCACAGAAAGTTTGATAAGGGTTTCTTCTCGGTTAGCGAGACAGGTTTCCAATAATGAATGATCATTCGATTTCAATGCTTGACTCAAAATAGTAGTAAAAGTACCTGGTGTACTCATATCTAGTTTACCATTTTGTTGAGTAGAGTCAGCACCAGCAGTCCCGTTAGTTTCGACATCTAGAGCGTCTAACCTCTCAGCAAGTGTAGTTTCATCACCTTCGTCTTCACTATCACTCTCCAAGTTGGAAACTTCTTTACCGCTAGAAACAACAGTTTGACCTTCATTATAAGTACCTGGGGCCGCTGGATCAACACCATTGACAAGTCTGCTTGATGTGGTTGTGGTCTTTCGTGCCTTAACAATTTCATGTTCACCAATCACATCCTTCCATTGAACTTTTTCGAACACTGGTACAGTTGCGTTTTCAAGCCAAGTGATTGTTAACTGGTCATCATGGAAACTAACATCTTGAATTTTGACAGTAGTAGTCCTTTGTGGTCGTACAACTCGGAACTGAGCAGTGGACTTCAAAGCCATAGCAGCGCTTCGACGTCTATTAGAACTAGAGGATGTTTTGGCTTCCAATGGGTTCAAAAACACTTCCACTGCACCATCATCAGTTACCACAGCACACGCAGAGTCGTCTTCATTAAGAACAACAGACTGAACATCCGACTGAGAAGTAAGCACACCAACAGTCTTTCCTTGAGAAAGAGAGTTGACATTGACATTTCGTTCGTTCTTTGAAGACGCCAAGAATACATCTGGATTGTTTGCTTGTAAGATCAAACTTACTGGGTGTACAAACCCTGGATAACTAGTAATCACATTGGTTGGCTTGCTTGGATCGATCAAAAAGATACCGGTTGAAGCAGCCAACAAATGATCTGGGTACTCTTTACTGGAAACAGGTTGAATAAGTCGAACGTCCTGTTCAGAACTGGAAATTGGTTTGCCCGATTGTGAACGGGTTGACAAGTTCCATTTGGCGATAGCTCCACTATGATCACAAGACCACAACATTGAACTGTCAGCTGCCTGTTTAGCAACACTTGTAACTGGTACTGAATGGGCTCCATTAAACGTTGAAATAATTGTGGATTGAAATGGTGAAAATAAAACCACCGATCCTTTATTCGTACCAATGGCAACCACCAAATCTTCGTCCAACCCAGTAGTACCACTATCAGCTTCTCTTTCACCCCCGTTTAACGACCTCTTTCTCCTCTTTCTCTGCTGTTTAGAGGCTTTAGATGACGAACAAGTCGCCCATGATAAAGATTGGACCGTAACACCTTTATCCAAAATGATTTCAGCTTGTAAAGTATTCGCAGAATCTGCAGAAACAGAATGTATCTGGACTTTATGAAGATCCAAAGCAGGAACAGCTGAGGTAAACAACTGACCTGATGGATCAAATGCTGATGCAATAAGAGGAACCGATTCCATTGTATTGTATGGGAGAGAGTATACGGGAGAGAAAAAAAGTTTGAAAAGGAAATTTTCAAGCCGCTCGAAATTTTTCTCTTCCTAAATTTTTTTTTTTCTTTAAATCCAAGCGCTAGCGCTTGGAATTCGCGCGCCATTGGAAAATGAAAATCAGAGCATTGAACATTTTGCGCGGGCGCCTCCCAACGTGGCTGTAGAGCCCAAGGAAGCCAAAAAGTATAAAAACAGACCCAATTTCCCCCTCTATCAAATGTAATTTAATCGCCTCTTGGGAACAAAACTTGATCAGTGAAACATAAATAACCGGCTACAAGCAAACCCGCATTTTTTATTCTTTTAAAAGCATCACAGTCTAGAAAAGAAAATAAAAAAAATGTCAGATCGAGACGCGTCAGAAGATCTAAGTTTACCAAAAGCAACCGTCCACAAAATTGTATCAGAAATTGTCCCGTCAGATTTGGTATTCGCCAAGGACACAAGAGACGCGTTAATTGAATGTTGTATTGAATTTATCATGATCTTATCCACGCAATCAAACGATATTGCAGAAAAGGAATCCAAGAAAACAATCGCATCAGAACATGTAATTAAAGCTTTGGAAGAATTAGGATTCCAGGATTATATCGAACCTATTCAAAGTGTTATTTTGGAACATAAAGAATCTCAAAAGGTGAGAGACAAGAAGGTTGGAAAGTTGGAACAGTCTGGTCGAACTGAGGAAGATTTACAACGAGAGCAAGAATTATTATTTGCAAAATCCAGATCACGACTTAATAGTCAACAAGGTTAATATCCTTTGGCACAACCCATATTATTTATATCTTTTTTTTTTTAATGGTTACAAATCTCGATGCTTTTGTATTTAATGGAGGAAACTTTTCTTTATTATTAATATCGAAAAAAAAAAAACACTAATACGATTGAACATACAAAAAAGACCAGAAAGAAAATGAACAACTAGGCAGATGGCTGCGCTTGTTCAGAAGCGTTTGCCAAGCCAAACGTGGATTCGACAATGGTAGCCTCGTCTCCAGAAAAGTTGGAGGTGAGCATTTGATACCGACTTTGATCCGCATTGGACAAGTTTTGGAGCGTGTCTCTAAAGATAATATAAGTGTTGATATTATCCAATGGAGATTCCAACATTGGTTCCTCTTCAAGCTCTTCCGTTTCTTCATCGTAAAAGCCTACTCCATCAGTGATTTGCTGGAGTTTGTTTGCAGATTCATTCAAATAGTCAAGATATTCTCGAGCTGCTTTATCCTGCTCATCATCTTTATCATCTTCTTCACCTTCATCATCAAGGTCTTCTTCTTCCCAATCGTCTAATCCGTCTTCATAATCATGAAAGTCATCATTAGCATATGCCTTTGCCATTTCCTCACGTTCCGAGATAGCCTTTGGCAAAGAACCCATGATATTGACCAATCCTTTAGTCAACTGTGGTAGATTCGATTGCAAAGACTGTGGAATTTGGTCCATTGGTAAGGTAACCACCGACATGATACCCAATGCCGCAAGTTTCTTGTCTTGAACTCGACTGAAATGGTTCATTTCGCTGAACCAAGTACCAAAGAAATGGGCGGTATATTGCCTTGATTCTAGGTACTGGATCGTAGCCTGAGCATTATAATATAACCCAGAAATAATCATTTCAAGTAAGGTAACACGGTAAGCCAAATGTTTCTTGGTGACTTGTTCATCAGCAGAGAGCCGCTTGATCGCCAACTCCAAACATGGGCCAACATATTGATCCATGCACCCCTTGAGAGCAACCAACATCTTTTGAGCCAATCCAGCCGCCAAAGTTCGTTCATTTGCACCAAGTCGTTCCGGTTCTTCCAATACTTGTCGGATAATGTCAAACATGATATGGATCAATTCAGGGTCTTGTGCCATCTGAGCCGCACCAAACTGAATAATCTCGTCAAAGCATGGCATCATATCGTCCAAGTAATCCAATCCGAGACCGTTGAAAATCTTGTGGGTGAGCTTGAAAACCTGCCACATGCCTGGAGAAACCTTCTTCAAACAAAATGTGCAGTTTTCCACCAATGCAAACACTTCGGTATAGAATTCAGACGCATCATTTTCCAAAATAACGACAAAAATAGGCATCAAAACTTCTTCCAATTTTTCAACAATAGCTGGTTCATGATCCAAAGCAAGCAACAAGCTTGACAATGTGGTGAGAATACCTGCTGCGGCCATGGTCTTGTCGTCGGCGAAGTCATCAAAGTTGATTTCGTCAATTGGAACATTTTGCTTCTCGATAATTTCATTTGCCAACGTCATGAAATGATCTCTCATTTGTTCAGCCAATTGAACTGCAAATGGAGCCACTTGTTCCGCAAACACTTCTACAAATTCTTCCATGACCCCAGAAATCGCGTCAACATCCACCTTCTTACCCAATTCCAATAAATGCTGCATAACTTGTGGAATTGTAGTGGAAAGAGCTTCTCGCACTGCTTCATGACCAATCATTGGCTGCAAAGCCAACACAGCTTCGACTTGAACTGGCAAATTCTCGTCATTCATACATTTCATTACACCCTGGTAAGCCACAGAAATGTTTGAAACGTCGTGGAATTCCACTCGAGCATATCTATTCAAGAATTCACAAGCTCGAGCTCGCAAAAAGTGATGCTTGGAGTTGAAATCTGGGAACACATATTGAGCCATGAATCCTTCCATCTTGAATGCAATTGGGCTATTCTTGCCGGTAATCACATATTCAACAGTACTCATCATTCGCAAGGCACCTTCCTTTTCTCGACTCAATGGTAGCGAATCTGGGTCTTGTGCTTGTCTTTCCAAGACACTCTGAACAAACTGCAACATTGGAGTCAAAATAGTCTTTCTTCTGGTTCGCACAAGAGTCAACAAGAAGGTAGATGCCGCTGCATCTGGCGTTGGGCTTTCATCAATAAAATCAATTCGCTTGTGAATGTACTCTGCAGGATCATCTTCAAACATTTCCAAATCATCATCGGTTGGACAAAGCAGTGGGAAAACCACATGTGACACCATTGTTTCGGCATGAGGTTTAATCATTTCCCAAGTGGCTTTACTTGGTACGCATCGATCAAAAAAGTTCAGCATATTGTACAAGCAAGCCCCACCAATCCATACTTCCTTTTGAACCCACTGTGTGATTTGCTCGAAAAAGACTTTTAGAATTTCTGGAACAAAATTGCTAATAAACATGCAAGCGAATTGATGGTATTGTGCAGATGGTTCTTTTATATAATCTGCATGACCATATCGGAATAATAGTCGATATAGGTTCCCATAAGACCACTTTTTACACTTGACCCATGCATCCTTTTCACGTTCTTCTTCGTCCAATTCCATCAATCCTTGAGGAAGAGCCTTCTTGATAATCTGCAAGAATAAACTACCCCAGGCAACCAATGAATCTCTTTCCTGAAGTTTAGCAGGAAGCATATGCTATCAAATTGTTAGTTTTTGTCCCTGTATAAGACACGCATCAACATACATAAGTCGCCATTTTATAAATCTTGACAACATCCCTCAACATTTCAGCTGCTTCAGTCGAAGTTTCGTTAATCAATTGATTTCCAATGTTCAAAACTCCTGGAAATGTCACTTCAATAACTTGATCCAGACCCAGTCGCTTCTCACCAGTCATCCATTTGTAATATCGGGTAATTTCCAACAAACAGGTCAGGCCGGTGCTGATACTTGGAAGGTCGTTGCTTTGTAGCAGTTTCATTGTAATATCCAAAAATTCTGGCCAGCTAGTTGCAAAGTCCTTTGTCACAATAGCATTCAAAGTCAATACTAATGGGGCTCTAATCTTTGGGTCGGCTTTGACCAATGCTGGTACAATCCGTTCTCTAAATGCTGGTTTTTCATTTTCCGCAATCTTCAAAGGTGTGGTTTCATCAAGCGGTCTCCAGTATCTTGATACCTTGTTCTTGAGATAAAGAACCGATGCAAGCTTTACTTCTAAGCCTACTTGTGGTTCCAGCACAATGTCCAAACAACCGCCAATAAACCCAGGAGCTTTTTCCGCTTCTTTTAATTCCAATTCGGCCCTTCGGCGGTCATTGATATCAGCGCTTAGCGTAGCTGAAAAACAGCCATGCAAAGCATTAATGTCCATTTTCCGCTGTATGTTGTATAGTGTATATGTTTGTTCAAAAAAAGTCTGATGTCGTAGCAGGGACTGAGAGAAGACCCTTTTTGAAATATAACCAGCTAGCTTGTACCACTAGTATAAAACGTCTAGTATGTCCAATAGTTGAAACGTCAAAATGTTGCAAGATATATCCAATGGAAAGAATAACACTCGCGAATGCAAGATGAAGTCCGTTTTAGTCCGGGAAATCAAAAATGTCAATATTGGTTTTCAAGAGGTGAAAAAGAAAAATTCCACAAAAAAAAAAAAAAAAAACGTACTGAATTTTTCCGCTACGGTGGATTTCGCAGTGTTGGGGAAAGAGGGTAACCCCCTGGACCGTTGGGCCGTTAGAAAGCAGTTAAAAGGGGGGAAGCAGACTATGTAAGTGTGACTGGCAATAGCGGATAACAGGAATTTGATTTAGTTCAAGTGTTGGAGACTTTCTTGTTTGGCTTTTTAGGACGCTCAGCTGGTTGAAATATTATTCACGTGCTTCGGCCATATCGTTCAGGACTGTGAGCCGCACAAGCGAGTCTTATTTCTGTACTGCGGCTTTGCCTGTAGCTAGGTTTGCCAGTAAATGTGTAAGTTTGCGGTCTCGTCATCCAAACACTAACATAAGCAGGAATAGTTTTTTCGTTGCGAGACGCTTGTTAACATCAAGCACACTTAAGTTTGAAAGTGCCGTACGCATTGTTTGATAATCCACGGTGCAGTGGTATGTCACCAAAATTTGCAGAGAGATTGAATACTTCTGAACTCTACAGGAACTGTCTATCCGTTGATAGTTATATCGCTATATCTTTGGAATATTGATGACGAAAGCTAAGTGCGGTTGGTAACTAGGCTCCTCCGAAGACCTAAGCTTTCCGACCATCACATGTAGATAAAAGGTGAAAACTCAGGGCGGGCCTGTGTCGTCATTATGTTAGGTTTTGCATCCTTCCATGCAGTGTAAAAGGGGTACCGGAATGTATATTTACCTTCGATTATCGAAACATACTGTGTTAACACGACATTCAATTCGTGCCTATACCTAGCGCTGTTATCGTCAGTTGCACTCTTGCTGGGCAATATTGACCAACAGATCGATGTGACTGGCATATCCAATGGTTAAAACACTGCAAAGATTCATGATTGCTTCGGGTGTTAAAATATTTACCGGCACTTTTCAAATCTCAATGATCCGGGAATTCTGCTGTTCACTCTTAAGCCGCGCGCGGCTGGTTTATGGTTCACAGTAGCCAACGATTAAATCCAGCAATACGGTGTCACAACGCAGAATAACTTCAAATACGAGTTAAAAGGTTAATATGTGTGTTTTGCTAGCAAGAGGTAGTCCAGATCAGGGGAATGGCCAATTCAATGAGTATAGCAGCCGGTAGTCAATCTGTCAACCTGGGAACCAGACGTATCTTTAACATCAGAAATAAACGGCGAAACAAAAATGTCATGCTCGAGTGCACTATTCACTCTTCTACCAAAGCTTTTAGTAAAACGGAATCTGTCATGTTCAGAGATGACACCCCATTATCTCTAGTCAAACATAAACCCATATCAAAACATTATATGTCCATAAGAGACAATACCAGCACCCAACCATGCGATATATCGCCAAGTATGAACCAACTCGCCGCATAAAAACGCGTTGATCAAGAAATATACGCGTGCCGCGATCCGATCGGGCGATGGATGTCTGACCCTTTAAAGCACTGACCGCCACCCAAAAATTTACAATCGCGCCCAGCATCACTCACGCACTGAGGTTTCCCCCTAGTTTAATTCAACGTTTTCATCCTTTGCAATTCACACATTATTTTTTTAAAAAAGAGAGCGTTCTTTTTTTTTTTTTCGTCCAGACGCTTTAATCTCTGTAGAAAATACGAGGGACGACTAACACTCGTATTCACTTTCCAGAGTAATGACACGCGGTAAAGTGGATCCGTTCAGCAGTTCTAGGCGATGGAGAAGCGTGTTTTTCATATCAATTTTGTTGAGAACATGTTTCTCAATGTCCGCATCATATATTCATCCAGATGAACACTTTCAAGGCCCGGAAGCTTTGGCTGATTTCATCTTTGGATGGGCAACAAAAAAGTCGTGGGAATTCACATCGGAATATCCTGCTAGAAGTTTTATTTCGATTGGTGCAATGTATGGGATTCCAATGTCGTTTGTACAAGCAGTTTTTGGGGATGAAGGTAGGATTCATCCAATGACAGTATTCTATATTTTACGACTGATGTTTGCAATCGGCACGTGGGTTCTTTGTGATATGGCAATTGATAGATTATCTACTACGAAGCAAGATCGTATTAAGAGTATATTTTTTGTGGCGACTTCATATGTGACTTGGACTTACCAGTCACACACTTTCTCAAACTCGGTTGAAACTGTGTTGTTACTGTGGTGCTTGGTTATTATCCACGAGTTCAAATATGCCAGGAGGAATCTACTACTGCGACATTTCGATTCCAGTTTGTTAGGGTTGTTGATCACGTTTGGCATTTTCAACCGTATCACGTTCCCTGCTTTTTTAGTTCTACCATCGTTATCAATACTCAAACATTTTAAAGAAAATCCGATGACTATGGTATCTTTTATCACAGCAGTCACTTTGACGTCTGCATTGGCTGTTTCTATCGATACTTGGTGCTATGGTAGCGATCGTTATGTGATTGCTCCGCTCAATAGTGTTTTGTATAATTTGAACACAGAAAACTTGGCACAACATGGGTTGCACTCACGGTTTAACCATTTATTCTCCAGCATTCCGCAATTGATTGGGCCAGGGGTATTGCTGCTCTGTTCATCCAAGTACTTGAAATCCTTGCCGTTCCGGGCGGCAGTTTCAGGGCTAGCTGTGCTCTCTCTTATACCTCACCAAGAGCCAAGGTTTTTAGTACCACTTGTTCCGTTATTTTGCTGTTGTTTTGATGTAGACTGGTTGTCTAAACGAGCACTAAAGGTTTTTTTTGTGACATGGGCTCTATTCAACTTGAGTTTGGGGGTGTTGATGGGTAGTTTGCATCAAGGCGGTGTGGTACCGGCACAGAGTTATATTGGCAAAAATCTGGCGAAAAATGCTAGTACAGTGATCTGGTGGAAGACTTATAGCCCTCCGATTTGGCTGTTAGGCAAGCCAATTGAAACTGTCAAAGTGTTGGATCCGTTGGTAGAAGGTACTGATGAAGAGCGATATGAACCGGTTTTTTCGTACCTCTATTCGGCAAATTATAGCTCTGCTGATACTGTGACGGTAGTGGACCTGATGGGATGTGACCAAGACCGACTAAAAACTGCAATGGATACAATTTCGCAGACGTCAGCCAGTTCACCAAACTTGAGACGGGCATTCTTAGTGGCGCCAACCGCCGCATTTCATACAAACCCGAATTTGCAAAGATTAGAAGCATACACACCAGGAGGCAAGAAAAGAATCAATGGGAGCAAAAGTTCATATAGGTTGGCTAAAATCTGGTCAACAAGAACTCATTTGTCTATGGAAAGTTTGGATTTCGGCGACTTTCAAACTCTTCGACCGGGTCTAGGGATTTGGGAAATTCAATCGGTGTAGCCGATTTGCAGTCTAGTGTTATCCGTCTTTCTTTTCGTTGCCTTTTATATATATATAAAAACTGGTTGTACCTCTATTTAATATTTAATGTATATAATACTTATGATTTTGCTGATTTTACAAAAAATTCTGAGCCGCACGTATGATAGTCCATCTCAGACCACATCTGCGAAAAGAGAGCAAAGAGATATTTTTGCTTCTACCTATAAAAATTAAAGCTCCTTCAAAGCAGCTTCCAATTCCTTCAACAGACTACTAACCTCTTCTTCGGTGCCGATAGAAATTCTCAAACATCCCGTGCATCCTGGTTCATTACCTCGATACCGAACAACTACATTTCGAGTCTTGGCCAACGATTCATACACCTGTTTTGCCGATTTGCTGCATGGTTTGCCATCTTTGACGACTTCCACCAACAAAAAATTGGACTCTTGGCCACCGACAAACTCACCGATTCCTTGCAACTTTGGCAATTCTCTCACCAACCGATCCCGCTGCTCAACAATCTTACCAACAAGACCCTTCATCATGGAAATACCACTTGGCGCTAATGCTCGAAGAGCAATTTCAGAAGTCATGGTGGAAATGTTATATGGAGCTTTCATGTTGTTCAGCAACTGAGCAAGGTCTCGAGATGCAAATGAAATACCAAGTCGTACACCAGCAAGACCGAAAGATTTGGATAATGTTTGCATTACCATCAAGTTTGGATATTTCGTGACTAATGGAGCCATGGATGAGCCTGGTTCGGCAAAATCAATATATGCTTCATCAACCACGACAATACCGTTCCATGATGGGTGGTTCAACAACTTTTCAACTCTTTCTTTATCCACCAGAGTACCTGTTGGGTTACCTGGTGAACAGATATAAGCTAGTTTAATGCTTGGATCTTGTTCTAGCGTCTTCATGATTTCATCATCTTTAATCTGGAAGTTGCCCTTGGTGAAATCCATATCAAGCGCAGATACTTGTACATCATTAATTTGAGCAGATACAGAGTACATTCCATAAGTTGGAGGACATGTCAATAACTTGTCTTTACCAGGGACACACAAAACCCGCATAATCGCATCAATAGCTTCGTCGGATCCAACCCCCAGGAATAGGTTCTCTGGTTTTAGTGGATCAAGTGAGTCATCCTGGTTCTCCGAGTTTCTAAAATCGCACGCTAGTTTTTTCACTTCAATTTGATGAGGATCTGGATATCGGTTTAATTCTTGGTCAATTTCATCGTCAGCAAGGTCTGGCAGAGATGGACCATGAGTCAGTTCATTAGCATCCAGTAAGATTCCGACTTTGAAGTCATCTCTAGCACATCGGTAAGGCTCCAAGGCTAGGATATTTGGACGTGCCAAAGTTTGTAGATTGAAAGAAGCCATGGCTGTTGGTTTGTTGTAATGACAAGTGGTAATAGGAGATTTTTAAGATTTTCAGTGGTCGATGGCCGTGACTCTAACCTTTGAGATTTAAACCGCGCCAGCCGCATATAAACCAGCGCGCACAACGACAGCTTGGGACGATTTTTTTTTTTTTTTCAAGCCCAATAAATATATATATATATATATATATCAAAACAACATCATCTCAAAAAAGTGCATTGATAGGGTACTATTTTTTAAGGTATACAATACTTTCTTTTGCTATTTGTGTTTGTTATCACGACAGAGAAAAGTTTAACTATATCATACTATATTAATTGCATCATACGCGCCAAACAAGCAGACGACAGGACAGCACGCGTTTAATATCATTCGCCAGCAATGTCTGATACGAACGATCTAGAGATTAAAGAAACGGAG
This sequence comes from Blastobotrys apis, assembly GCA_030557665.1. NCBI lineage: Eukaryota > Fungi > Ascomycota > Dipodascomycetes > Dipodascales > Trichomonascaceae > Blastobotrys > Blastobotrys apis. The sequence continues at coordinate 32,281 of JAKTPN010000351.1, forward strand.
GTATGTGTTTTGGCGATGGATTGATCGGTGAGCTAATATCTTTAGGACTGGAGATTTAAAAGTCTAGGGTTGGATGAAGGGCTTCAAGTTGTCGAACAGTATGCTCCGTTGCCTCAAGGATCGATTAAACTATTTGCAGTTGCAAACTCGAAGAATTTATTTGTAGCAGCTGGCAATGAAGGCATCGCCTTTGGAAAGTTGACAGATCTACAAGATGCATCAGTTCAAAAGCAAACGACATTTGAACAGAAAAAAGTATGTCCCTTGCCATTTAAAGTAAAGATGCTGGAGTTCTCCTCTGATGAAACGATGATTGCGATTTGCCCCGAAGATCAAGGGATTCATGTATACTCGATAGAAAACTTCCAGCCTGATAACTCTGAAGAAAGTAAAGTCTGCTCGATAGAGACGAGCAAAATTCGAGATATACAAAGTCGCCCACAATTTGGTAGCGATTTCACAGTTTTGGAGGAGACTAATGATTTGTACTTGTTCAGCGCGGGGAATAAGTCATATGCGAAGCTAGCATCAGGTATTACTGCTACTTCTTGGTCGAAAATGGGCAAGCAACTATTAGCAGGTACGACGGACGGGAGAATATTACAACTAAAGCCTGATGGATCTATCGCGGTAACGATCGAAAAACCAACCGATTTGGAGGACAGTTACAAGCCAATATTATTGAACTGGCTGGAGAATGGGGAAATTCTGGCTGCATACGAAAAAACGGATACTGATCCAGGTGAACCAGAATTCTCTGGATACGTTGGCCATCGGAAAAACGGAGTTTCAGTCGAATGCGATTGGAACAGAATTGACGATCTATGTCCGCCGTATGGTGATGTATCAAGGAGTTTGTGGATGTATGCCCAGGTTGTACGAAAATGGACTGCAGATTTACCATTGCTAATGTTTGTGGGTGCGGGTCCATCTAGCGATATCACCTTTTTGTCAGAAAAGTGTTCGTTTGCATTGGCTGATGATTCTGCAAGAATGACGCTGCCTTTTGGAAAAGAGGATGATACCGGACCGGTGGGCATGGCGTTGGACTTCACTGCTGTTAAAGAACTGGAAGATGTTGCTCCAGGGATTGAAAAATGTGGGCCATTGCCGATTCTATGGGTTATGACGAATGAAGGCGCTTTGTGTGGGTGGTATGTTGTTTGGGTGGGAAAGCTGAAGAATAACGAGGCGATTTCTTTGACTGGGTTGAAGCAGGCTCATGATGATATGGTTTTGGCTGCAAGTAGAAACGCTGATTCTTCTGGACATGGACAAGCTCAAGTAACGGCATCGCCGTTACAAGCGCCAGCCCCAGTACCAGCACCAGCGGCTAATCCAGCGCCAACTACACAAGCACAAACACCTGCATTTGGTAAACCGTCTTTCGGCCAGCCATCATTCGGCCAATCATCATTCGGCCAGCCATCATTCGGCCAGTCATCATTCGGTCAATCTCCAGCATTCGGCCAGTCATCATTCGGTCAATCTCCAGCATTCGGCAAGCCATCTCCATTTGGTAAATCTTCAGCGTTCGGCCAGCCAACGTCATCCGGACAATCATCGGTCGAATTGTCAGGAAAGTCATCAGCATTCAGCAATTTCGGGAGTGGGAACACAAATAGTGGCGGATTTTCGTCATTGAATGCCGGCAACAAGAAGGACATTTTTGATACTGATAATAGCGGGGAATCATCTACCGCAACATCAGCATTTGCTGCTAATAAGCCATTTGGTGGAATTCGTGATAGTTTGCCGGTGGATAAGGATAATGAGGATGAGGCGGTGGAAGATGACGGAAATAGTGAAGAGGCTTCGGACGCAAGTGATGTTGAAGACAATACCAAGCCTGCTGGCCCTCAGAGTGCATTTGGTGGTATATTTCGTGATGCGACGCATCATGATAACCCATTTGCTAACTTCAAATCCGACAGCCCGTTTTCTGCGCTCAAATCTGGCGAAAGCCCGTTTGATAGCCTGAGGTTGTCAGACAATAATGCCAAGTCGGATGAAGCACCAAGTAAATGGGCCTCTGACACCAAAGAATCGCCAAAACCAGCCACTCCAAGTAAATGGGCTGCTTTTGACAAGAAGGATGAATCAGGTTCAGCGCCCGCACCAGCACCAGCTCCAGAATCTAGTGAACAGGCTGAAAAGAAGATTGAATCGTCACCAAAACAAGCTGCATTGCCAGAATCAGACGATGAAGGGTTAGATGAAGAGGTTGATTCACCAGTGGAAGACGCGCCATTGCCGCCAGACCCAGGGAACGAGATGAAAAAGTTTGTTGCTAAAGGGGTTCCTGGTCAACAAGAATCCACTCCAAAGACAACAGAGTCTTCGAAGCCGTTATCAGGTGTGTTTGGTAACAGCGTTCCAAGACCGGCTGTCGGTGAAAATGCATTTGGTTCAACCGGTGGAGCGTTTGGATCGTCTACTGGAGGTGGGTTGTTTGAACTATCTAAAGGGTCTACAACTGGTGCGTTTGGGTCATCTAATAGCGCTTTTGGATCATCTGGTGGTACTTTTGGGTCATCCAGTGGTGGGCTGTTTAATATTTCAAAAGGCGACAAGAAGAAGGAAGAGCCAACGAAAGAGTCTCAAGGTAAGGGCAGACAGGAGTCTTACGGTGACGTGAAAATCAAAACGGAGCCTGTTGATGACGATTCTGAGCCGCAGATCAAGCAAGAGCCTGTTGATGATGAACTGCCAATTAAAAAAGAACCGGAAGAGAATAAAGAAACACCGCTTTCTACAGCACAATCAATTGCGTCATTGAAGAGCGCCGCATCGGAAAGCAGCGGTGTGATGGTCTCAGATGGGTTTGACCATATTAGTGCTGACGATGGTTATGGGGACGAATTTGATGATACAGCACCAGTTCCAGCAAGTGACGAGGATGATGATGAAGACGACGAAGAATACGAAGATAAGGAAGATGTAGAATTCGAATCTGACGACGAAGCGTTTTCCGATAATTTGGAAGAAGATATGGAAGGACCAGAACAAGACTTGGTCGATAATACAATGATTGAAGATGAAGAGGAAGAACAAGAGACTCCACCAGATCCAGACTTTATACCAGATTTCCCTCGGTATCTACCATTGTCGGACTCTTTGCCTGAAGAGCTTGAAGAAACGATTATATCCGACTTTGATCAATACTACTTGGAAACTAATGCCCAGTTCAAGATTCTTCATAACAATGCAAAGAACTTTCAACGATATACAAGCTGGCATGCAACACCAAGTGAAGTGCCGCATGATTTAAGCGATGTGTACCAGCTTGATCAATGGAGATTGTCCGATGCGACAAGTGTGTCGTATATTGTGGATACTCTCTTAAAACGAATGCAGAAGATGAAAGAAGGCGGTGCTAACGACGACGCAAAGATGGACGAGTTGAAACGAGTATTGGGCAGTGTGGCGTTACAAATGTCTCGTATCCAGGAATTGATCAAATACAAGACTAGTGAAGTGAATGAGCGAGGACTAAGACTGAGAAGTTTACCGGTAAACGCGGTCGAATTACAGAGGAAGCTGAGGCTGCAATCTGCAAAGCTTGCCCAAGAATTGTGTAACGTCGAGTCGGATATCAACTTGGTGAAGACTCAGCTGTCCAGATATGGGTCATCACAAGCTCCATCGGTTCAAGGGATTCGGGATTCCATTGAAAGAATCACCGAGTTGGCATCGAAGCGGTATCACCAGGTACGACAGCTTAACCGGGAATTGCGACCATCACAATCGTCATCACGGCTGCGTACAGGGGACCCTACCACCAGTGCTACCACCACACCAATGAAGAACAGCAATAACAACACTAGTATGGCCGGTGTAGGAGATTCTACGACGCTAACCATCTCCTCACATACGCCAGTTAGTGCATATCGAGAGCGAGCCATGGATGAAATTGACTTTTTATCCAAACGGTCTGAATCTAGGTTCAAAAAGGTGGTGGGTGATTTGCTCCGTAAACGGACACCTAACGAAGTGCTTCATTAATATAATGTATATAACTTTCAATTTATTATATATATATATATTTTGTATTAAATTCATGTTTCCAAATGGCAGTGCGGCTGGAAATTTTTATTTTTTATTTTTTAAGTTTCAATTCACCGCCTAGATCTATAGGATCTGAAAAAAAAAACATGTGAAAATAAATCCATTTTTTTTTTTTTATTTAAAAGAGGACTCGAAATCAGAAAATCTGCCTATATCAATATTTCATTCCACTATTTCTATATACCAAAACCAGCATTTGAGTAAGGAAAGTTACCGAGTGGCTGGGTCTATTTATAACTCAATCCAGGGGCCGCCACACCAAAACCTGCAACGTCATCGTGTTTACCACTACTTTCAACACGGATGGCCAGTGCGCCTTCGCCTTCGCCTTTTTTTTTTTTTTTTTTTTTTTTCATTTTTTTTTTTTTCAATTTTTTTTTTCACACAAGTTTTATCTTGCATTGCATTTCTCCACAAGAGTCCAAATGAAAATATCAAATTTACCATTGGATATCATCTTTGATGTGCTAAAGTATTTGGGCCTCCGTGATTTATTGAACCTTAGCCAGTCGAGCCACGATTTGCGCCAATTAGCTGGCCTACTGTTGTGGAGAACTTTGAGCCTCGGCGACAACAACGATGCATTATTCGACGACGACCGGTTTTATTTACGGCCGGCGCAATACCAACTGAAACGACACACAATGAGCATAAGCGTAAAGAATCAATCAGACTTTGATCGGCTACTTGACACTGCATGCCGCAAGTCAGGAGATAACATGCTTCCCAATGTGGAGACTCTGCGTATCGATGGTAGATCGCTATATACTCACAAGATTGCCAACTCATGGAAGACCATGTTTGGGTATGGCATGGGGATTGAGAAACTGTTAGCAATATTGGCAAGAAAATGTACCAGTTTGAGTGTTTTGGAGTATACCCCAAGTACAAAAGGTGATGACGAGACGGTGGATTTAGAAGAAATGGTACAAGTTTTGGACACGTTTAGTAGTGTATCGAGGATACGGATCAAGCTGAAGACGGACGGCGGTACAGACAAAGTAATGAATGGATTGCGAAACAGAAGTATAACTGCATTGTGCCTGGAATTGACAGATCACTGCCCTGGTACTAAAGACGCCGCCCAGTTTCAGCTCCCCCCAACACTGGAACATGTGGAGATTATAGGTCCGGAAAAGCGAGGATGGACTACATTAGGCGACGAAACACTTGGGATCATGCTAAGTGGATGCAACCGTATAACCAGCATGAAGTTATCTGGTGGGTTTGCAGTTCAAACGTTGAATTGGGTGCCACATTCTGTGGTTGATCTAACGTTACATTCAAAAAGCTTGCTGGGCGTACATTCTGTCGAATCCTTACACAGCAAGAAGTTAAAACGACTTGAAGTGAATTTACCGTTCAGTTACAAAGCGATCCAGATGATTGACGCACCGCATTTGGACACCCTGGTGGTATACAACTGCGAATTCCCTGCGGACCCTGGACCTGCGGTATCAAACATTACACGAGCCATGCAGAAATGTCCTAAAATCAAAAACTTTGCATGCTCTGGTATGCCTACCAGAGCCGTCTGTGAAATACTGGAAACTACACGTTGGCAATTAGATCGGTTACAAGTCACGGTTCTTCCAACAGAAGCTCATGAAATTGAGGAAATATGCATCGGCCGATTTATTAGCGCAATTGTGGTACATTCAGGCATGTCACTACATACAATGATTCTTGATGAGATTGATAACTGGGATCAAAAAGCGGATTCAGAAGCCATCCAGGAAGCTGATTTTGTTGACCTAGGCTCGATTCTTGAACCGATTGTTTTGAATTGTCGCAATCTGCAACAATTTTACACAACAATAATGCATACGGATTCGGAACTGTTTGGTAAATACCAGCATTTGACAAAAGAACAGGTGCTTTCAACTGTGTTCCGAATGGTTGGCGCCGACGAACAGAAAAAAGACGCCGTTATCAACCCTCGGTTACGAACTCGCAACGACAGAGTAATTCGTAAAGTGGATCTTGCACTGGTGAAAAAAACAGCCCGAGAAAGAAAAACCCCGACAATAGAAATAGAAGAATTTTAGCATACCCACCAATAGATCTTTTGCATTTTAGTCTTTGCCAAATTCTCGTAACTTGATGTATCGAGGATCGTCCGATTTCGACGTAACTAGTTCCCCACGGAGAAGAAAATGGACAATTGGACTGTTGAGATTCGGAACTCGAACGTAACTAGAAGAATTACCATCTGATGCATCAAACATTTCGTTCAACAGGGTTTCCACTGTGGATTTGAGTTCCAAGGTAATATTGTCTTCATATTCATCAGGTTCTTCTTCTGCGAGTTGCGGCGCGATATGGGATTGAAGAACCCGTTTCAGATCACTCAACATTGCCTTATTATGCTTCAATGTTTCCTTGGTTTTAACTTGCACGTCGCTAGTGATTTTCTCTGGCGATTTGATCCGTACCTTATCGTCGATGGTTTCAATTCTCTGTCGAAGTAAACCCCGTAGAGCGCTTAGCTCCTCATATAGCTTTGTCTCCTGTTCCAACTGCTGCTTCACTTCAGTTTCCTCTTGCTGCAAGTCAGAGATCAACTGTTTCCCTTGCAGTATTGCTTGTTCGACTTCATTTGTCGCCACGACATATGGTAAACATTTCAACTGGGCAGGTTGTATTTTGGACGCGTCACCATCACTTTGTTCGTCTTGAAGCCGGAAAAGTTCCTCCTCTAGCTGAGTTAGGTATATGTCATTTTTGATTGAATCGTAATTCAAGTCTTTTCTTGCAGGATGCGCTTGGTTTTCCCAGTCGTTGCTAGTCGCGATTAGCTGCTTTATTCGCTCTGACATTTTGGTGTTTATCGTCAAGTGGGACAGATGGTTTTTGGCGTGGACAGAGATGCGGCTCGGGCTACGAATGCTTGAAATTTCTGATTTGCCACAAAAATTTGTCTAGTTAACCGATTTCAATAGACAGTTTCTACAAACAATTAATTCGCTTTTTCTGTCTATATAAGTCACTAGATCGCTCTATTCTCCAATGGAACGCCGCACAAAAATATGTGCGCCACCACAGCGCGCCACAAAACCTCCCAAACCGATCACAAGGCATGTAAAAAATTCATCTCTGACAAAAACGCTTTCCAAAAAACGCTCTTCTAGTCCTCAAAAAAACATGCCAGAAATCGACCCATCCGCTATTCAAAACCTAGACGCCAATAGTCGAAAGGAAATTATGCAATGGATTGAAGCCGAAACTTCCAAGTCCAAGGTTCAATCTTCCATCCATAACTTCACCGACATGTGCTGGAAAAAATGTATCACCAAAATCGACTCCAACAACCTCAATGCTAAAGAAGAATCTTGCATGCAAAATTGTTTGCAACGATTCTTGGATACTAATATCAACATTGTTAACATGTAAGTTTGGGCTTCCTTCTCCATGGTCATAAAGATTACAAGTACTAATGCAGCCACAGGATCCAACAAAGCCAAGGGCGATAAAAACAACACCATCTCTTTGATTGTAAATATATTATTGTATATAGTTTATTGATTATGCTTTAAGAAAATATAAAAAGAAACCCCGGTTTCTACATACGGGATTAAACAAAGCGGAGACATTGGCCACTCATTTAAATATATATCGGCCGTCTCTTTTAAAGATCTCCTGCCAAGTCTTGTTGTACTCGGCTGAACTCAGCATGTCGTCGTTCTTCTCGAATCTTAACTTCTCGGTGGTCTTGAGCCATGGCACAACAGTGGAAAAAAGTGTGCGACATGCAGTCTCTCATCAAATGCCGTTCTAACCCATATTGAGCACGGACACCGTATCGTTGAAGCAAACCGGCACCGTTTGCGCATCCAGGCGGCCCGCAGAACATCAGAATAGAGTATGGAAGAGAATGCAAAACTTTGTTCATAAAGGTAGGTTCAATAGGTCTTCCATCTTCCAAGTCGTAAACATCATTGGTGGCCAAACTAGCATTTACAATACCAGAGGTGACGCATGGACAAGCCCAAGCCAAAGCAGCTGACCGCGGGTCGCTAAAACATTCAAACAACCCGGTAGAATAATCATTAGTGGATTCCGATTCGTCTACTCCTTCTTGTCGTTGATATTTTGGTGGTTCAGTGGTGCCGACCGGTTCCTTTTCATTCACTGGTAAAAGCGGTGCTGTTGAGTCTTCAGTGGCTGCAGAATAAGAGGGAAGACTCTGTTCTTCTTCTACTTGTTCAGTTGGTTGTTCAGTTGATTGCTCAGTTGGTTGTTCAGTTTGGTCGTTTTGTGGTTGTCGTTCTTCCTCAAAAGAAGGGGTGTCGTTTGCAACAGTCACCATTTTGAGATATATAATGAGGAAACAACAAAAAAATATATTGTGGCGCGGAGAAGAAAGATAAAAATTGGAGATAGGCGGCACTTTTTATACGGCACCCCCCGGCCGCGGCAGCAGCTGTTACGGTGATCGGCACAAAGTCCGCGCCACCATATGTGCGCAGGTTGTGGTAACGCGATTCGACCGATATAGGTAAATTACTGAGAATACCCCTGATGGAACTAAAGTGTCTGTGTACAAGAATGCTGATGTCTGTTTTTTAGTGTTTTAAACTACTTAGCTATATACCAGCAGATTTACCTGTGAGACATGGGAAAACCTACGCTCGTCCATTTGTACTGAAGTTGGGACAGCTGATGGTATAACCAAAAGAGAGCCTCAAGTCAATCCAAGTTAGTCTACAGGTTATTGACTTTGTGATGGGTTCTATTATATTGGGGCTGGAGGAGTATATTTCAAAAGATGGCTGTATATTTGAGCATTTTTTCTATCAGTGCGGCTCGACAGCCTTTAGCGTGCAGATTCACAGTACAGATATCCATCAATAACTGCAATTAATATCCTACAAACCCGACAGGGAATATATATACAGGTTATATATGTCGCTGATGTGCGCCCTCTATCGGAAACTTCACAACCTACTACTTTTCTGCAGTGCTGCTTGTCGGGCCTGTGCGTCCTATATTACATGAATAAATGTCTAGGTTTGTTGAGCCATTTTGCAAATCGAGCCAAAGATAAACAAATTTTAATATGCCAGTTAACTATATTTTAGTTAAACTTTAATACTGGTCTCCACTTCCATATTGACATCTTGGCGAGGAATTCAATTTTCCGGGGCAAGCACCAGCTGGGTCGGCTGAGTTTTCCACCGACGACTTTCATCACTAAAAAAATCCAAATAAGTCCAGCGTCTAACTCTACTCGACACTTTGACATGGACGCGTTATGGAAGCGCCCTCTAAGCGTACGAAAAGTGAATGTCTAACACAGCCACTAACATAGTTGATAGAAAAACGATGTTGAAAATCAGCTGACTGGATGCAATGCGACAGATCATTTGGAGGATCTTTGCAAATTTGTGATACCGCCGAGAGGCGATTGGATCTGGGTCGCAAACGATAATCAAATGGCAAACTGGAATGAACAGATTGCATTTATGGAAACAGTTCCTCTGGTGTTGGAGAGATTAGCATTGATTGACGACAGTAGAGTTTTCAAAGCCATGATTTACTATTTATATGAATACCCATGGACAATCGAAAAAAGCGGGAAAATCGCCAATGATTACATATCGACTCACACCTTCAATGTAAGTCTGATACTTGAGGCTAAAAAGTCATTCATGTCAAGTCACCATCCAGCAGTTTCAGAAGCAGGTCGCAAAAAAGTGCAGCCGCAACCCGCTAGGTTCAACTCTATAAACTTGGATGAACCAAACGTACCGTGGAGATCAGACTTGGCAGTGTTGGCTCTCTTTGAACATTTTATTAGTTCATGCTCAGAAAGTGAGCTGCAAGAGAATTGGCCTTTTGTTACCCCAACCACGCTAAATATTCTAGATGATCATGACCCTATGATTAAACAAAAGGGATGCCAACTTGCCCGAAAATTGGCTAATCGAATCGACCCACATTTTTTCAAAACTACAGGGCTCGTACAGGTATTTTGGGATGCTATATTGCCTTGCTTGACATATTTACCTCCTGGGATACCGGCGGAGCAGTCAGTTGTTTTGATTCGCAACTCAATAGACGCGCTTGTGGCGCTGGCAAATCACGACGCAAACAAACCGAAAAAACTAGACGAGATTGTAAGGGAAGGGGTAATTAGAGGCATGCAGCATTCTAGTCAGCATGTGGCTCTGGTAAGAGTTTTGCTCAATTCTTTAGATTTGGTTGAGGATGAGCTACAGATGGGGACGGTAAGGCATTTACAACCATTGGTAGCTGCTTATGTTAATATTTTGGCTGATCCATTCAGTAATGAGTATAAACCACTTTTGATTCAGTGCTGCAGGTCGATGATTCGTACAATGAAGTATTGCTGGCCAAGAATTGATCGTTACAAGTTTGAGATTCTGCGTGGTATTGCGAAAGCTTGGGATAGAATTCAAGGGGATGACGACAAGGAACCAGTTGAGGTGGCTATAAGAAACGTTCTTACTACTCTTGAAGATGTTACTGATATTGATCTGGATAAATTACGAGAAGAGTCGACTTTATTTGATAAAAACTAAAACTACCGTTATAATGACTGGCAATGCAATCGCTATGGAAACTCCAATCAATGCAAATATTTCACAAAGTACAATCCAGCGGTGGATTTGGGTCTTATCGTGTGAGTCCCATATCTTTTGTCGTCTGTGTTTCTGTTGAGGTTGCTCTGGGGTTTGGGTTGTGCCGAAGAAATGTTGATCACTTTCCAAATCCTGCATATGAGATCGAACTTTGAACCGAGCATCCACACCACCAGCAATCCAACATGGGAAAAATAAAAACCCAGCCCAGAAGAAAATTTGTAAACGTCGAGAATGTTTTTGATAAATCTTTGAATTGATCGAAGGTGTAATACTGTTTCGGTGATCTGGAAAGTATGGTGCGGCTTTGGACTCAGCATCTAGGATGTCGTTTGAAAGTTGAAATGGCAAGGGCGGCGGTGCTGGAGAAGTGAACATTTTTGAGGTTCGATGAGAATATGGAGGAGTTTGAGGATAAATGAGTCCAGCCTTTGAATGATCAGAATGGGTGGTATGAATTGATTTTGCTTCAGCATCCGATATGGTGCGTGGGGTTGTGATGATAGCGGCGGTTGATGGTTGGAGTCCTGCTCGAGGTTTTGGATAATCCAACTCCAAATCAAAACTCAAATCCAGAGTACTGTCATCATCAATAAAACTGTTTGAGAAAGCTTCTAGTGCGATACTATCGTCTGTCTGGCCAATAAAACTGTTTGGAAAAGCTACTAGTGCGATACTATCGTCTGTCTCGTCAATGCTGGTTCCTAGTTTTTCAAGCAAGACTGGTTCCAGTTCCTCGGGATCGTACCGATGAGAATGAAAGTATGGCTTGGATAATGGGAAGACAAATGCGGTGGGTAAAGGAGCAGAAGATCTCTTGGTTTGTTGGTCGGTCTGATGAATTTGCTTGATTGCATTGGAATCTTCAGAACCGGAAGCTGAATGTGTTAATTCGGGCAAAGTTCGTGTTGAAATGGAATAAGGGTATTGACTATTCATTTTGAATAGAAGGCTGTTATGTGATTTTTTTTTAAATAAAAAACAATTGGATTCTTCATCTCAGTCTTTATATAATCTTTTCAATTGTTTACGTTTTCAGTAATGCGATAGGTCACTGTTTATATGCGCTCGAGTTTGAAGAGGATTCCAAGTCCACAACAGGATTGATTTCCATTCTGGTAATTCAATCAAAAAATCAATTGGTAAAGGGTTCAGGGTTCAGGGCTCAGGGTTTGGGGTTTCTCTCTCGCTAATTTCTTCTTTTGGCTTGTAATACTTAAAGGAATTAAAAAAGATCAGTCTATAGGAGGATGTATATATATGTAAATTAAAACTATACCAAAAATATTTCTACAGCACACCCAAATAGTCTTCTTTGATGGTACCACTATTTTCGTTAGTAAAAATAAATAAAAAAACCGAAACACATACATGGCAAACATTTTACCAACTTCTGCTCTCACACCAACAATCTTCAGTCTTACCCGACTGCCTTTTTCTATAGATTGTTCATCCGAAACATATGCAGGCGGATTCGCACTAGGATTGAATGTCATATCTGAAGGTATAAGCTAGCAAGTCTGTTAGTTTTTCTTCCAACCCACAAACACATACATGTGAAGAAACAAATACTGATAGAGGTCCTACATCTGCAAAGAATCCCATTTTGTTGACATTGGTAATAATAGCATCCACAACCTCACCCTAGAAAATATCTGTTAGTTGATGAAGAACAAATGATCCCCATTCAGCATACCTTAAACGGCCTCCAAACAACAGCTCGATATTTAACGTTAAATTCGGCCGCACCATTACCAGGGATTACTCGACCCTTGCCTACATCAAATTGCATTCCATCCATTACACAGACGATATACCCATATTGACCTGTGCATGTACCTTCTACATCCTGCAGTAGCTTTGTTTTAAGGTATTGCGTCATCTGCGGTCCGAAATATGACGGATGGAGTGTAAGTGATAGTGATAAATCTTTCTATGTTCAAGAAGTTAGTCAATAAATTTGTCTTCGATCACGTACCAAAAAGAACATTATGCCCAGTGGATCATTAGGTATCTCGATTTTACGATTCGATTGTCGATAGAACTTTGGTATTATACAGTTGAAAAGTCGCAATTTTCGAGGGGGTTTTCAAGACTTTCAATTATTCGCTGTGCCAATTCTCAAAATAACGCGTTTGTCGATTTTTGATTTTTGAGGTCGGTTCGTGATTGATGTCGTTCAAATGGGTCGTCAAAATAATAAATATGGGAATATGCAAAAAACACCAGACCACAACACAAAAACAATGAAGAAATAGGGGACCAGAATCTATATTAACAATTGAACACTTCCTGTCGTTAATAAATCGAAAGTAAACAAGTGATGGTGGTAGGAACGTCGAAACAAAGTTTTTTTTTTTTTTCCACTACTGGGGCGTCTATTGTTAGTGTAGTGGGGTATTTTTCAGTCAAGGTTTTTTTGTCCCAATACAGGGTAACCGGTTTCCGTAGCGGCTGAAAGCCGATTTGATGGGAACGATAAGAGAGACGAAGTAATTTAGTTATCTATATACAATGGGAGCTTTTAATTTAATTACTCAACTCAGACAGAGTCTTCATTGCATTCTTTCGAGCAGATTCCGAAGATGGCTTTGCTCCACTGAGATACTGCAATAACAGCAATTCAGACACTAAAGGCTTTGTAACTTTGCCCATGTCAATTGCAGCGATCTTGTCTTCTTTTTCAGCTTTATAAAACTCGATATGCAAGTGACCCTGAACATCCCGACTCAAATGCATGACTTTGTTCTTTGGAAAAGACATTTTCCGTCCAAACGCTCGTTTCAATTCCGCCAATCCTTCTCCAAAGTCTTCATTGTTCCCTTCAGCTTTGAATCGAGGATGCGCCATGATAGTACGCACCAACCCGTCTCTCATATGTCCAAAATCGGTGTTTCGCACCGGGACAAGTCGCAAATCAAACCGAATTCCTTCGGCCAACAGCTTGGCAATTAGTTCACTTCCCTTAACAGGATCGTTCAAATCTTCTTCGCTAACACTCCCGCCAAGAACCTTGTTCACTTTGGACTTATCCTGAGATGCAATATAAATCCCTACAGCGTACACATGGATATTCAAAAACGATACTTTCCGCACACCAACACCCAACAAATCGTAGTCGTCACCATGTGCTTGGAAATGTTGTGGGAATGGGTTTACTTTGGTGTCTGGTTGTACAAGCTCCACATTGGCTGGTGTGGAAATGGCTGACTCGCCATCCAATGAAATGAATCCATTGTTCATCATCATAAAGGAAGCACACCCCACAGCGGCCGAGCCGGCAAGACAAAAACCTACTCTGGCATAATTCACTGGCTGTCGGATTCTAGTATTTGTTGCAAATTGTCGAACATTGACTCTTCTTGTTGCCCGTAGCGCTGTTTGAACAGATTGGCGAAACATTTTGTGGTGGTTAAAAGTAAAGCGAAGGCTCATTCTCAGAAACAGTTAAAAAATGCTAGAGCGCGCTTCTTGAGCCGCATGGAATTTCGCCTATTGTTACGACAATGAACCTTGAGCGGTGGATAAAATGTGTGGTTGTCAAAACTTTCGGACTAGGAAACTCCCAAAATCTAAGTACCATGTTACTTTGCAATAGCTCAATGTCATTCTGTTTACGTGAAACTATTTCCCCTTTTTCGTCTTTGCTGGATCCATACCCTTTACTATATCAGTTCGTGTTTTTTTCTGTCGTTTAGCGGGTGGTGGTTGTGGAGTGGAATCGCCTGGCGAATCCGGTGCAGCACTTTCTCCCTCTCGCTCAATGTCCTCTTCAACCTCCATCGAAGTATCAACTGGGCTGCTAGCACCAGAAGCTGGTGTATTCAAAACACTAGAGTCTTCAGTACTTTCACGATTCTTTGGTCGAGGCCCACTTTTCCTCTTCAACGCCAATGGCCCATCAAATTCTCGCGTTACTGCCAACAACAACGTGGTACATCTTCGAGACAGTTCAACCGGAGTTCGAGACAAAAAGAACCAGTCAAACCGGAATAATGGCGATCTCTTGATTCGATCTCGAACCTTTTCCCACAAGTTTTCTGCATCCAATCCAATGTCATTAATTTGAAGAAGCAAGAATCTGTCTTCCTCTTCAGAATACACCTTCTTGGCATTGTTCACTGGATATGTGATACTCATCTCACTCATGGGTGCCTTATAAGCCTCAATCTTTTGTCGAAGCAACTCTTGCTGATGTTGTAATCGTTTGGCTCTACCTTCACCAGTTTCAATCTGGGTAATATACCGTTCATACCCTTCCAATTCTTTATATCGGTCCCAAAACACCTTCGAGTACGCCTCAACATCTTCCACAGTCTTGTCCAAATCATTTGCAATGGCGGCAAAATTCTCCCGGCCATGTTTTGCGGCGTGGTGAATAAACCCGGTGAAATCTCGTTTGCTCCACGACACGAACCCAGAGTTTTCCAACTCGCGCTTCTCTTGTTCTTCTTCTTCGGTCAATGGTTCAGCATTTTCGTCATCTTCATCCGGTTCGTCGCTATAGCTATGAACCTTTCGATGGTGATTCAATTCTCTCGTCTGCAACTCCTTCAATCGAGGATCAAAAAATTGAAATTCATTAATAACCACTTGCTTTGGGGCCCGAGGAGTTCGAGCCTGGACCTTCATTCGATCCTTGTAATATGCATTGGTATTATAATTGGCTATACCGGACCCACGATCTCGTCGAGATGGTCCAATCCAGGTTTGTCCAGGTTGATTCTTCTTGGCAAAATCGTGGCCATTCCATTGGTAAGCCGATACGTCAGATGTAAACCGTTGCAAATCATCCAGCCCCAAATCGGCATATTTGGCATTCATTTCTTGAGTTTTGGCTGCACCACGCACCAAAATATCGTCAATACTAATATCTTCCAACGTGCTACTAGAATTCTCCAACACATCTTGCGCACCATGTTGAATCATGTTCAACAGCTCATCCTTTGAGGTCGACTGATTCTTATTCTGGCTTTGATTTGCGCGTCCTTGCTGAATAACCAGTTGGTCAAGTCGCAGTTTCTGTGCGGCTCGTTCCAAGACTTTTTCTTCAATTGCCTTTTCAGTGATAAATCTGTAAACATAGACCTGCTTTTTTTGACCAATTCGATGAGCCCGATCCATCGCTTGTAAATCCGCTTGAGGATTCCAATCGGAATCGTACAAAATGACCACATCAGCACTAGTCAAATTGATACCCAATCCGCCAGCTCGTGTGGTTAACAAAAACACAAACTTGTCAGAATCTTCGTCATTGTAATCATCGATTGCAGAGACTCGATCTTCATGGTTGGTTGACCCATCGATTCGGCAGTATTCGTATTCTCTAAACATGCAATAATCTTCCAAAATGTCCAACATTCGGCTCATTTGTGAAAAAATCAACACTCGCGACCCTTCTTCCTTCTTTCTCTTCAACAGCTTGTCAAGAATTACCATCTTTCCGGCATTGTCAACCAAATGTTCATCAGTCGTGAATGGAGGCCCTGGTTCAGCGCCTTCGAATAAATATGGATGGTTGCAGCATTTTCTCAACTGCATGACAATATTCAGCAATCTTGTCTTGCCTTCTCTTTTACCTGTTGCGCCATTCAAAGCATCAATGTCTTTTTCTAGTAATCTTCGATACCAAGTCTTTTGCATCTCAGTCATACCAATATAAACATTTTGCTCCTTCTTTGGTAAAAGCGACTTTTCCACATCAGCTTTGACACGCCGCAATAGAAATGGGCTCAACACTTTATGCAATTGTTGAACCACCATATCTTGATCATCATCCTGAGACTCAAACCAATCATCGAATACTTGAGAATCTGAAAAGACATCTGGTAACAGGAAATTCAATAGTGCCCAGAGCTCATGCAGATTATTCTGTAAAGGAGTACCAGTGATTAACAGCCGGTTTCTAGAATGGAAAACCCGGATAATCTGAGAAAGCATGGAATCCTCATTCTTGATACGATGAGCTTCATCAACGATAATATATTGCCAAGCAATCTTCTTTAGTTGGGCCTTTTCCCGAATAATCATTTCATACGACGAAATGCACACATCAAAATCGCATGCTAATAGTGTATCCTTAATCAACTGTCCTCTAGATTCCTTGTCACCATGTAACACAAATGCATTAATCTCAGGGATCCATCGATTAAATTCTCGGACCCAGTTATCCAAAGTAGATTTGGGAACAATGACGATATGTGGGCCCTCAACACCTTGGATAAATCGTAGGTATCCCAAAAAGGCTATTGTTTGCAAAGTTTTCCCCAACCCCATTTCATCCGCCAAAATACCAGAAATACTATTTTCGTGCAACGAAATCAACCAGTTCAGCCCTTGTACTTGGTATTCACGTAAAGTCCCATGTACAAACTGCGGCGATTCGGTGAAAACCGTTGTACGAGGTTCTTCCTCTTCATCGATCAGCAGCTCGGCATCTTCTTCTCGTTCGGTTTTTCTTCGTCTCGTTTGTTTCGATCGCTTCTTTTTAGTGCTCCGTTCTTGAGCCTTGTCAACTTCTCTAAGAATCTTTTTGAACTTTGGATTGTCTTTTGCTCGTAAGTCGACAAAATGTCGAAATAAATCGGTCAACCCTAGCAAGTAGGTGTACCGTTTGATAGAATCTTCACTCTGTTTAGGCGGTTAGTCATGCTCAAAATGTGGAGAAACATACATCAAAACTTGGTGCTTTTTGTTGGTCTTTTGTCAATAGATATCCCTTTGCCTTTTCACTCAAACTTCTTGGCTTGAATGGTTTCTAAAAAGTTAGCTACCAGACTCTACTAGGTCAACTTACATATGCTGGGGTGGATGTACCTGAAGAGTTTGCAGACTAGAATTTGTTAGTATTATAAAAAATCTTTCAAAACAACATACCTCTTCGTCGCGAGCAATCACCGATGGCATTGTGGTGGCTTCAATAAGTCTTCAAAAAAAGATTGACAGTGACCTTGATAATAATCAAGTATAATTTGGTAAAACTTTCAAATCTGCTGAAACGTTGTCGTGAAATAGTTTAGACGCAGAAATATCAATTGTGCAGTGATGTGATGGTAGTGATAGCGATATTCTTCCAAAG
Source organism: Blastobotrys apis (assembly GCA_030557665.1). Lineage (NCBI taxonomy): Eukaryota > Fungi > Ascomycota > Dipodascomycetes > Dipodascales > Trichomonascaceae > Blastobotrys > Blastobotrys apis. The sequence continues at coordinate 50,032 of JAKTPN010000351.1, forward strand.
AAAAGAAAAAAGTACCCGCCCAGATCAAGTGAACGTTATCCAACAGAACGCGTAACGGTCGTGTAAAGTATCTGGTGAGGCTCGAGATGAGTTGATCAGGTGCTTAGTTATCGATCGATTGGAACGTGGTTGTCGATGAAAACAATATTGGAAACCAGAAAATCAAAAAAGTGAATGGAAGATGAAAGGAAAAGGAAAATTGAAAAAAAAAACCTGTGTAAAATTGAAAGGGGTTCAGTTTTTTAATGCGCATGCGGCCGCCGCCTCCGGCCGATTATGAGTGAGATCTGCGTAGCTCTTTCCTTGATAAGTTTTGAGCCTCGTTGGAGTGGCGTGGCGGTTGGGAGGTTTAAAGGTTAGCGACAATTAGAACGTCACAATTGGAACACCAAGCGCCGAGTTCCTCTTTTACCTTTCATCTACTGTTTCTTGAACTATCAATCAATATTAGGAACAATGGCTAGCTCTTCTTTGCTTGTATTTTTGGTCTCTGTCGTGTTGCTAGTCCATTCGGCTTATTCTGCCTATGAATTTGCCCAGTTCCGAAAGCATCTTCCAGCAGCTTCAGCATTAACACCAATGCCGATACCAATGGATGTATGTATTTTCCTGCTGAAAGCGGTGAAGCTAATCTTTTAGATTCAAATTGAAGCATGTGTTGGCGTTATTGGTGCTTGTGTTGGTGCCATCTTGTCCGTTGTGGGGACTCTAAAGCCAATCAAATTCTCGAAGTCTGTATCAGCATTGGAAGCTAAAGGCAAGAGGTATGTTCTTAGTTCTTTGATTATAAAAACTCGAGATACTAATGTTTAATAGTCCTTTTGCGTTTTTGGAAACTCGCCCAGCATTTCAAGACGTTGCAGCTAAACGCGAAGAATATGCTCAATGGGCAAAAAATAACAAAACTGAAGAAAAATAATGTTTTCAACTTAATGACGAGAGCGTATACATTGTATATATGAAGAATAATGTGCATGAAACTAGTTTTAAAAAAAAAATATTACTGCCTGAAAAACTGGTCGTGTTTCTCCAATCCTCGATATCCCATCGATCCCAGCTGGCGCAAAAAATTTAATTCTCCGAGCGCTAGCTACCGATACCGTACCATTAGACAAAAAATTTCATTCCTCTACCATTAGACTATCAAATTATGTCAGCCACAACAAAACGGAGAGGTCCTGCTCCAACAATCTCACACAAGGTCTTTGTAAGGTCTTCCAAAAGCGGCAATGCTACAAAAGTTGTCAGAGAACAATATCTTCGTACAGATATTCCATGTTCCTCGAAAGCGTGTAAGGTCTGCGCAGAGGATATCACGACCAACGCCAATGGTACAATTAATGAACCTATTCTCGCAGACAATCCAAGCTCAACGACCAAACGTGGGCCGCATTATGTGATTATTGATACGAATATTGCGCTAAAGGCGATTGATTTGTTGGAACATAAAGCAGCGTTCTATGATGTAATTGTTCCGCAGATTGTATTAGAGGAAGCAAGGAATAAGAGCTTGCCAGTTTACAACCGATTGAGAAACTTGAGCAAAAACAGCATAGACGAAAAGCGATTTTATGTTTTCCATAATGAATTCCGAAAGGAAACACATACCCCACGCCTCCCGAACGAATCGATTAATGATAAGAATGATAGAGCGATCCGAAAAGTTTGCAGTTGGTATCAAGAGCATTTGAAGAAATCTCCAGATGCTCCGTCAGTTATTTTGTTAAGTGAAGATAAGGATAATCGGTCAAAGGCAAAGGCAGAAGGTTTGAATTGTCTCAGGCTAAAGGATTATCTAAAGGAATTCAAGAATAGTGACGAATTGCTGGATCTTGCACCAAGTGAACAAAGTGCTGTCGTTGTGGAAGAAGTTTCTTATCCATCCTATTATCCAATGTCGAGGTTACTAGGTGGTATCAAAAACGGTACTTTGCACCAAGGCAACCTTGCCATCAATCAGTACAACATTCTGGAAGGCACTGTATCAACAAATGCTTATCCAAAACCAATTTTGGTCCTAGGGCGAAAGAACTTGAACCGTGGGTTCAATGGTGATACTGTGGTTATCGAGCTGTTGCCACAAAGCCAGTGGAAGCATCCATCTAGTCAAATTGTTGAAGAAGACAAGCTAGGAAGCGAAAATGCCGATAATGATTCCGAAACTATTGTTACTGACGAAGAACGGAAAGTATTAGCTCAAGAGGCTTTGACCACTCAATCAAATTCTGTCGAAACCAAGATTCAGCCAACTGCCAAGATCGTTGGTGTCATGAAGCGAAGTTGGAGATTCTATGTTGGCCACATTGCACCAAACTCAGTCACCACTGATGATACAAACTCTCAACGAAATGTATTAATTCATCCTCTGGATCGGTGTATTCCAAGAATTCGAATCCGAACTCGAAAAGCCAAAGATTTGGTAGGGAAAAGAATTGTGGTCGCTATTGATGACTGGCCAGAGACATCACGACATCCCGAGGGGCATTTTATTCGGTCTCTTGGTGAAATTGAATCTAAACAGGCTGAAACTGAAGCATTATTATTGGAGCATGATGTGGAATATCGGCCATTCCCAAAATCGGTGTTGAGTTGTTTACCGGCGGAAGGCCATGACTGGAAAGTGCCGGAGCGGCTGGACGGCGACGAACTCATCAAGAAACGACGAGACTTGAGAGATTTATTGGTTTGCAGTATCGACCCCGTTGGTGCAAAGGATTTGGACGATTCTCTACATGCTTACAAATTACCAAATGGAAACTATCATGTTGGTGTCCATATTGCCGACGTTACCAATTTCGTCAAACCAGGAACACCTCTAGACCTGGAAGCAGCCTCGCGAGGGACATCAGTATATCTAGTCGACAAACGTATTGACATGTTGCCAATGCTTCTAGGTACTGATTTGTGTTCTTTGAAACCATATGTTGACAGGTTTGCGTTTTCTGTCTTGTGGGAATTGACCCCGGACGCAGAGATTGTCAATGTCGACTTTACAAAGGCTATTATCCGATCACGAGAAGCATTTACATATGAAGCAGCACAGGCCCGGATTGATGATAAGAGTGAACAGGATGATTTGACGAAGGGCATGCGAATTTTACTGGATTTGTCCAAGAAGTTGAAACAAAGCCGTATTGCGGCTGGGGCTTTGAATCTGGCATCACCAGAAGTCAAGGTTCATGTGGATAGTGAGACTTCGGACCCAGGCGATGTTGAAATTAAACAACAGTTGGAAACAAATTCTTTGGTCGAAGAATTCATGTTGTTGGCCAATATTAGTGTTGCTCGAAAAATTTACGAATCGTATCCACAAACAGCAATGCTGCGGCGCCATGGGTCCCCACCAGCTACCAACTTTGATATTTTGAACGATCAACTGCGAGTTAAAAAGGGGTTGAGCATTGACTTGGAAAGTTCCAAGACTCTTGCTGATAGTTTGGACAAGTGTGTGGATCCTAATGAACCATTTTTCAATACGTTGGTACGTATTATGGCGACGCGATGTATGATGGCTGCGGAATACTTTTCTTCTGGCAGTTATGGATATCCAGAATTCCGGCACTATGGGCTGGCATCTGAAATCTATACACATTTCACATCACCAATTCGACGGTATGCTGATGTAGTTGCTCATCGGCAATTAGCTGGTGCCATTGAGTATGAAATGTTGGATCAATCGCATCGAGAAAAGTCAAAGATGGAAAAGGTTTGCAACAATATTAACAAGCGTCATCGAAATGCGCAATTTGCTGGTCGTGCTTCGATTGAATACTATGTTGGGCAAGTTTTGAAAGCTGACGAGTCTCACCAAGAAGGGTTTATTGTCAAATTGTTTTCTAATGGTATTGTGGTATTGGTACCAAAGTTTGGTGTCGAAGGGCTGATTCATTTGTCGGATATTGGCGATCCGGATGCTGCAGTATTTGATGAAGAGAATTATACTCTAAAGGCAGGTAGCAAGGAATTGTCCATTTTCGACAAGGTGGATGTTTATGTTGAAAGTGTAAAGGATGAGAGTACTGGTAAGAGAAAGGTCAAGATGACTTTGAGATAGTTTTATGTAAACAAAATGTATTGACTTTTTGAGAATTTTGAACAAAGCAGCGTGGCCTACAGGAGATTTAATGTAGTGTTTAAAAAGTCGGAATATGTCTATTCCCTTGGTTATGCATATTCCCCCGGAAATTGTGTTCTAAGCTCATGTTTACATTGGCTCGGACTGACGTTTACTCGGAGAGTGGAAATCGCTGCCCGGCCGCGCATTTTATTATATAGATTGCGCCAACGAAAATCCAATGCGGCTCTAAAATGTGCCTCAAATTGTCTTCCCCAAACCAAACCCTGCATGTTAAAAGGAGAGAAACTACAAGGGGTTATTCTGCAATGAGAAACCTCAAGGGGTTATTCTGCAATGAGGAGCATCAGAAATGGCCCTTGTATAAGCCGGAAATATAGATTTTAAACGTTGCAGGGTGGTGCTTGAATGGTTCAATGAGTGTAACAGATGGTTTGGCAAGCGTATTAATTAACGACTAGACGCCAGAGTTTACACTTCATGAGTCTGGCCTAGGCGCTTCTAGTATAAATAGAGATCACTCCCCACTTTTTTTTTTGCGTTTTTTTTTTTCCTTCAGTAACCAACGTTCGAACAAAACGCCAGCATATTCCAGTCAAAGGTTTTCAGTACAAGCAGAGATGTCGTTTGCAATGAAGCATTTTAGTGACGGTTCGCACGAACTGCTCAATAATCCAGACCCCGCTCCGTACATAGAACATGCACATAGGTTTATGGCTGATGATGATGACTTGACAGAATTCGTTGACAATTTATATGAACTAAGAATGCTTTTTAAAAGCCAGTATCTACCACGTCCGTCGGCCTTTCGGGTAGATGTGGATTCGGTGATCGCGTCTTTGGACAAGCCGATGGCTGGAAACGTTTCAATTGACCTCAATCCAGGCGAAGGAATTTTACCAGGGTCTCACTACGAGCTTAATTTGAAGCATGGGTCTAAGAAGGGTACTAATATTATGGTGTATCTCAAGGAAGTACCTATTGAGTATGGTTGTGTACGAGGATGGCTAGAGCTTTCTGGTAAATACTCCAAGTTGAATGCGGTCGGCAAAGCCCAATGGGATGAACCGTTCAAAAGTTTGGTGACATCCGAGAAGCAAAAATTACTTGAGTCTTACAAAGAACATGCTGTTGAAGCGCTGGATGAATGCGTTAATGAAGGGTGTCAGAAGAACTGTGTTGTATTTGTCGTTTCAGATCCCTCTGGTGATGTAATGTTTGAATATAAAGGGGGTACACTGAACAAGGGTTCACCGCCTTCTTTTAAGCATAAAACTGCTGTGCTGACTCTGGCTGATGCTCACCAAAAGCGACAAGCCACGATTGCAAGAATTCTAGGAATTTCCATAAAGGGGAAATGAACTATACAGTAAAAATCCGATGCATATTATCTCGACTTCTCCTTTTATACGCCATAGTTAATAAATTTCAAGATTTCATTTGACCCAATTTGGATGTTGCGTCAATGCAGACAAGGAATGCTATGCGGCTCCAGTACCGAATGTCTGGTAACGGACGTTGAGATCGATTGCATGACCGATCGCAAATGAACTAGGACTGAAATATACGCGCGAGTAAGAGCCCAATAGGCAACTTAGTGGCGCACATATGTTGGCATATTACAGGAACAGGCTTTTTGTGAGGCCCCGACCGCTTAGCTGGATTTTGTGAGGTTATGCTCGTTGCGGCACCTACTAGATTATCATGAGCGGGCTACTCAGAAGGTCCGAAAGAACTAGTCTATCAGTATTCTGGTATAATGTGGAAGCAAAGGTCTCGATTATGAGCTTGCCACTCTAGGAATTGAAAGCTCGTTACAATATGCAAATGAAACTTCCCGCCAGGGCTGGCATTCGGGAGAATCCAGGGCGTCTAACGACTACGTGAATAACATAAGGAGAGGAATATGCTTATCGGAGGGTTTTATTTTCAACAAGGAAGTTTTAAAGGATGCAATTTACTTGCTAAATTTAATATTGCATGGATTATAAAGTTGAGGATAGTTCGTTTTCGCTCAGCTACTTGGTGCGGTTGTTTTGATATGCGGCTGCATGGTTTAGATTTCCCAAAAGATCAGATAATCCCACTTCGTGCAACAACACACGTTCTGAAATTTACTTTTCGCGTGTATACTTCAGTACGTAGATTATCGGGCGATAATCTGCGGGAAACGGATAGATGTATAAAAGAAAAAGTGGAAACTACTTGATAAAATTTGAGCACATTTTTCTTTGATATATATACGTCAAAAATGGCAGAGAAGGAGTACCCAGTACCCACAGAAGGGACATTTGATAACAGCTCATCTGATCATGGGTCTGAAATTGTCAAGCCGGCGGCCATCCGCAAGATTGAAGTGCTGACAATACCGACTTCCCGGCAGGTGCTTCATCTTCTTTGGCATGAGTACATGGCAGTGTTGACTTCGTTGTACCTTTCATTGTATAGTGTAGGAGCGGCAATCGGTGGTGCCATTTCTGGTGCAATGTAGACTCAACTTCCAAAGGAGCTTGCCAACCGGTTGAAAGATTCTGCCATAATCGAGCTGGCATATGGCGTGCCATTCAACTTTGCAGAAGGAACATGCTTGGGAGTCTTCGGAACGGATAGCAGTTCCTGAAGCGTATCATGAAGCGTATCAAGTTGTGCAAAAGCTTTTGCTTATTGTAGGTACATGCCTGGTGATTCCTTCGATTATATTTGCATTGCTTACAAAAGACCATCACTTGGAATACGTCCAGAGTTTGGAAGATGCCGAACGAAAGGAGTAACACTATTGAATCATAGATTTTGTTGTGTGGAACTAAAATTTGATTTTATGGGTACGAGGAAAACGGAGCCGCACGCAAAACATTTGTGAAAAACATATCTACAATAGATAACACGACGCATATATTGGTACGTCAATATACTAAAGTACAACATCACTACTGCCTGGTAACCACACCGGCCCCCTTTGCATTTGCAAGAATATATTTTTTGTAATCCTTGATAGTACCTGGGAATTTCCTTACAGTACCATTCTCTGATACCCAGATTTCATTGCAAACTTTTTCAATCGTAGCAACATCGTGGGAAACCATGAGGATACCACCCTTAAAGTTATTCAATGCCTCGGCAAGCGCGTCTAAACCAGCAGTATCCAAATGATTGGAAGGTTCGTCAAGCACCAAAATATGCGGAATATTCAAACCCAAACAGGCAAACGCCACACGACTCTTTTGACCACCAGAAAGCGAATGGATCTTTTGAAGACCCAAAGACCCAGTAATACCAAACGCACCAAGCATTCTTCGGTATTCTTCATCAGACTTGCCTGGATAAACCTTTGCCATCCATTCAACCGGTGAAAGAGCAGTGTCCATACCATCAACGTGATGTTGAGCAAAGTACCCAACTCTTAATCGAGCATTTCGAGAAATAACACCACCAGATGGCTGCAATTGTTCGATCAGCAGCTTCAACAAAGTAGTCTTACCACACCCGTTACCACCAACCAATGCAATTCGTGACTCCAATCCAACATCCAAATCTACATTTTCAAGAAGCTTCTTGTCTGGAGTGTAGCCAAATGTGACATCTTGCAATTGAATAATTGGCGGAGATAATTTATCCGGCTCTGGGAACTTGAAAGTAACCACTTTATCTTCTTCAGGGGGTTCCAAAATCGGTAGCTTTTCAAGCTTCTTGATACGTGATTGAGCTTCAGCAGCTTTACCAGCATTGTACCTAAACTTGTCGATAAAAGTTTGCAAATGCTTTCTGTACGCCATTTGAGACTCGTATTCTCGCTGTGCCGTCTTTCGTCGTTCTTCTCTGGTAGCATAAAACGAGTCGAAGTTAGCACCTCGGAAGTAATCCAGCCGTTCATTATGCTGGTAAATAATGTCGGTAGCAACTTCATTGAGGAAAGCTCGATCGTGTGATACAACCAAGACAGTAGACGGATATGTTTGCAAGTAGTTTGACAAATAGGTAATAGATGGAACATCCAACATATTGGAAGGTTCATCAAGTAACAACAAGTCTGGTTTGAAAAACAATGCTCGAGCCAACGACAATCGCATTCGCCAACCACCGGAAAATGATTTTGTAGGTTGTAACTGTGCTTCTGGACTGAACCCTAGACCGTTTAAAATCGATGCCGCTCGTGGTTCTGCTTTGTCTGCTTCAATCTCTGTCAACTTTTCATGCACTTCTGATAATTCAGTTTCCAAATCTGACCTTTCAGCATCAATCTTCTTGACTTCTGGGTCATCACTACCCACCAACCCCATGGATTCTAATTCAGTGCCAAGTTCCGAAATTCGAACCTGAAGCTTGTCTTGCTGGAACAATAATTGTTTTCTCCACACGTCAGCGTCCAACACAGTCTGCAATGCAGTATTATCATCACCAGTAACTTCTTGTTCGACATATAAAATTGTAATATGCTTTGGAATAGCTAATTCTCGGCGTGACATTGCTCGCAGAAGTGTAGATTTACCAATACCGTTCTGACCAACCAAACCATATCGTCGTCCGAATGAAAGCTGCAACGTTGTATCCGACAAGATTCTTTGACCAGCCCCGACATACAAGTCAAAGTTTTCAATCTTGACACTCTTGTCCCTACCTTCAGCTTGGCCGAGATCCAATGGATTAACAGTCAAGAAGAACGAGTCGTAATCTTGATCTTCTGATACATTGATGAGCTTGGAAGCTTCATATTCAAAGAACTTGGCTTCTTGTTTAGCTCGTTTGGCAGCAATCTTCATTTCAGCCTTGGCCAACTTCTTCTTATCCACACGAGATTCAACTTTTCTACCGGTAAGTAGTTCCAAGTCGGTACCGTCACTGTTGGAGTAGATTGTCTTTTCATTTTGTCGTTGAGCATTCAACAAGGTCTCCTTGTCCAATTTTCGACTGGACGCATCAGCTATTCGTTTTGCTTCATTGCTGGAGTACAAAGCGGACAGCTCGTTATTAAGACCATCTCGTAAAGTCGACAAGGCAGCTTTATCGCCACCAGCGTCTTGCAAGAGCGCACAGATAAAACTAATCTCATCTTCAACGTTCAAACTTGCAGCAAACGCCGAGTCTGATGTATTGTTGGCGATATTTTGGACATAACCAGCAGCATAATCAGATACAATATGATCAATAGCAGGAACTGCTTTCCTTACTTGATCCGCTACTGAAGCTGGCATTGTTTTTGGAGTTATTTGATTTTGTGGTCGATACTTTTCAGATTTTCAGAGCTGGGAAATCTGTCGCTGGGTAGTTTACAGAACGTCGGGGTAATTTTGAGTACAGTGAGTGCGGCTGTAAGAAGCGTGTAGTGATTAAGTCATCGGTAGACATTTATTGAACTATAGTCCCCTATTTAAACCGGATTTAGAACCTTTTGCAATCATTTTTTGCTATTATTATTATGTTTGAGACCAGATAAATCAATAGGGCTCTCAATCAAATATTTAAAGTTTTTAACGCGTGAAATTACCGCCTACTTATTTTCTCCGCTTTCGTTTCGAAATGTCATAGACGCATGACACTGAATCTGCACATACTTATCTGCAAAAAATATAAAAATACAACCGACCAAAAGACTTGCAAAATGACAGTATGTACCCTTCCTATTTTCCTTAACGTTGCTTCTTTCAAAAGCCCATCGAGCTCAAACGCAATGAGGCGCCGAGATCGGCGCTTACCCGGAGGTTCAGGGCATCAGTCCGAGACCGGGAGGAGCGAAGACCAGCGCACTTCTGTCTCTAAGGTTGACGTCGGTCTCTATTAGAAGAAAAAAATTCAGTCACTTTTTCACTTGGGTTCCTTTCTTTGTAACAGATACGTTAACAAAACAATTTTTATTATTATTAGCTCACTGAATATCAATCGATAAGGAGACGCAAAATGTTCATTGAAAATAAAAACTTGGGAGACCGTTCAAGGTCAGAAGATTGGAGAAGTATGACTAACTTGTTTTCCTCGACTGGTGATTCGCCAAGAGATCATCAACATGTTTGGTTCACCAAATAATTTGTTCTCTTTGGGTGTTATTTCAAAGACATACATATGCTAACACTAAACAGTCCGAGGTTACGATCCATTGACAGCTCCAGATGTACTTCAGCATGAAATTCCGCTCACAGAAGCCTCAAAAGAAAATATCATCAAAGGCCGAAACTCAGCAGCAGATATTCTCAACGGCAAGGACGATCGACTATTGGTGGTTATCGGTCCTTGCTCGATTCACGATCCAAATGCGGCTTTGGAGTACTGCGACCGATTGAAACAACTTTCCGACAAACTCTCTGATGACTTGTTGATCGTCATGCGAGCATACTTGGAAAAACCAAGAACTACTGTTGGATGGAAAGGTTTGATTAACGATCCAGAAATTGATGGCTCTTTCCAAATCAACAAGGGGTTGCGAATTTCTCGGGAGTTATTCGTCAAGCTTACTAGTAAACTTCCAATTGCTAGTGAAATGTTGGATACTATTTCTCCGCAATTCTTGTCTGATTTATTCTCTGTAGGTGCTATCGGTGCACGAACTACTGAATCTCAATTGCATCGAGAATTGGCATCTGGGTTGTCTTTCCCAGTTGGATTCAAGAATGGTACTGACGGTGGGCTAGATGTTGCTATGGATGCAATTAGAGCTGCTAACAATCCTCATCATTTCTTATCTGTTACTAAACCAGGTGTGGTTGCTATTGTTGGTACTGATGGTAATGAAGACTGCTTTGTGATTTTGCGGGGTGGTAAAAATGGTACAAACTTTGATGCTGAAAGTGTAAAGCAGGCAAAGGCCAAATTGGAAAAAGCTGGCATTATGAGTGAGTCAAAGCCGGGTCCTCGGATCATGATTGATTGTTCTCATGGTAATAGTTCCAAGGATTACCGAAACCAACCAAAGGTTGCGAAGGTTATTGGTGAACAGCTTTCTGCTGGTGATAATAGTATTTGTGGTGTCATGATTGAATCAAATATCAACGCTGGTCGACAAGATGTTCCACCAGCTGAACAAGGCGGTAAGGATGCATTGAAATATGGTGTGTCAATTACCGATTCATGTATTGATTGGGATTCTACGGTTAATGTGCTGGAAGAATTAGCAGAATCAGTTCGTCAGCGTCGAACTTGCAAAAACTAAACTTTAGCTTTTGCAAATTGAATTAAAAAATAAAAAGTTGTAAAAATGTATATTTTTTTGAATGTGAATCTTCATCTCAAATGAGTTGGGAGGTCGAGCCGCCTCACCAAACCCTTTTTTTGTCATACACCAAATCATGGACCTGTCGACCAGTTTTTCATACACTGTGCATTTTCCGCCTCAGGTGAGCGAATCCGGTGCGTATATTGCATATGTCACTGGAGATCGGTTAGTTGTTCGTTCTAGCTCGACGCTAGCTACAAAGCGTATTATAGATCTACCCCCTGTATTTGGGCGACGCGTGATTTCAATGCGGTGGGATGGTGGAGTGACGCAGTCATCTGAACAACGACTCGCAGTTTGTAATGGCGAGGAAATTCTGACGTTTTCAATCGATCAGGCTGGTGGAGTTGACGATTCGAAAAGCCAGTCGGCTTGGGGCACAGTGTTGCCAGGGAGAGAAGGCGTCGCAGATGTTGAATGGAAAAGCTGTCGGTACCAAAGCGAAAACATTGGTGGTATATCAGATAGCCAAATTGTAAGACTGGTTGTGTTTAGTAGGAACGCATTGAAAGCATCAGTTTGGTCGTCGGATGGGATGGAGTTGGATCTAGGTGTACCGAAAATGAGCAAGTGTCTGGACCGTAGTCGAAAAAGCGAGATCTCGATACTGACACGCGCGTCAACCAACGATGTGGTACGCACGGTGAGGCTGAGCGACCTGGCAATTTCCAAGGGAAAGCATTTGATCAAAGACGTGGCGTTGTCTGCGCTTCTTGACGCCAAAGATGTCAAGTGGTCGCCCTCGGGGTTATATCTCGCGACAAGTGATACGCCAGCCATGGGGTACAAGGTGTGTATATATGGCGAGGACGGATCATTAATTCATACTTTTACTAATGGTGGTTCGGAAGATGGTGTTACCGGATTGCAATGGGTGAGGATTGATAATAAAGAGGTGTTGTTAATCGGCTCACAGGATGAACGAGTAGCGGCCATGTCAATGTTTAATTTCCGCCCCATATTCGAGTTGAAGCATGGCGATATCCACAATGATCTGCCGGTATGGATTGAAGCTGAATCGAATGACGAGACTGAATCTCTGGTTTATGAGTTGTCACGAATCCCGTTTTACCCACCAAAAATCCAGCAAACGCTTGATGTATTTATTGGCGGTGTCGGCGCCATTAAAGTGTCTCCAGATGGGGCAGTTCTGGCAACAAGAGTCGAGTCAATGCCGACTACTGCATGGGTTTGGTCGTTGGATGAGTTAAACGGGGCATCGCTACTGACAGTGATTTGCCATTCGTCGGTTATCAGGTCGACTCAGTGGTCACCAGATAGTTCATCATTGTTGGTTATTCCCAGCGAGGGTTCATTGATCGGTATTTGGAATCGGTATTCGACAGCACGTCCAATTCTTCTTGACTGGTCGCAAACTTTTTCTAGGATACAAGGAGCATCCTGGATCAAGAATCAGAGTCAGGTGATGGCATGGGATGGCCGGTCGTTCGTGGTGGGCACAGTCAATACGATCAAATCTCCAGACGAGCCACAGCATCCACAATTGACGAACGAACATGGGGATTATACAGAAACGTTACGAGAAGGGTCCCCTCAGTTACTACAAGATGACGATACCGTGGTGCGGGATATCGTGAACGGGGTTCAACAATCAGAATGGGCTGAAGATCCTGATGAGATGAAACTGGAGGATACTTTCCATGGCATGACGATCAAATCGCAGTAATAAGAGATAGGTAATGCATTAATATATAACTAATTAAATGAGAAATTTATAGAGACGCTGGAATTGGAGTAGATGGTGCGGCGGTGGATCCACTGCCCGACCCGGCAACCGATGAAGGCCCGCCATTGGCACTGCCACTGGAAGACACAGCAGCCATCATGCTTTGCTGCTTTTCCATCTCTTCCAATCGAGTTTTGAGAAGACCATTTTCCCGTCTAAGCATGCCCAATTCCACCTCTTTTTGAGCGGCCCGACCATGAGACAACATTCTGCCCAAATGTTCATTTTCTTGTTTCAAAGTCTTCAATTTGGTCAACATTCGGTGAGCCATCTCATTACCGTCCATCTTCCGGTTCGATGCAGCTTCCAACACGGTTTTGTCCCCCTTGGATACACCACCAATGGAAACCGCGGCAAGAACTGCCTCGATTTCCAATTTCAACTGGCCAATTTCCTTGTCCTTATCATCAGATGTCTTGGCCATGTTCCGGAACGCTCGCTCAATGGCTGGGTCCACAAGGTGCAAACTGGACACAACGTCATCGTTCGTTCTAACACCACCGGCATGGGTTGGTAGATTGGGTTGCGATTGCCGAGTGGATGGCCGTTGTGGGGAAACACCAGCTCCACTTAACAAGCTGCTCAATTGGTTCAAATCTTGGGAGTCATTTTGTTGTTGCTGTTGTTGCTTACGCATGGAAAAATCGTCACCGTATCCACTGTCAAATTGGCCAGTATTGCCGACACCACCAGCAGAGTTTGGTTGAGATCGGTAGAACGAATCAGCGGCACTGTCAGTGCTGAACACCGAGTTATGACGAGACATTACAACACTACCATTGTTATTACCATTCATATCCAGATCTCGTGGGAACCCAGCCCCACTGTTACCAAACGCACCACCATATGAGTTCCCCCATGGGTTAGTTGGACCGGCACCACCAGTACCAGTACCAGCGACGTTGCCACTTCCAGCGCCATTTCCTCCATACGATCGGAAAGATCTTAGGGATTCGAAAGAGTTCTGTGGTGTAACGTAGGTATTTGGTGCTTGGCCATTCCGACCGTTACCACCTTGTTGTTGTTGCTGTTGCTGTTGTTGGGCAGCAGTAGCGGTCAACGATGGAGACGAGTTGTACCGAGTTAGCTGATTGCCCTGATTTCCATGGTTAACGGAGCGTGGCTGTTGCTGACATTGTTAGCGTAACCCGGATGTTTGAAATTTCTTACCATATGGTAGCCAGTATTCATGTTGGATGCAAAAAAAATGGTGGCAGTTGGAAAAGGAGGAAAGATAATCTCGAGGATTTCAACCTGCTTTTATACCTCGAGATGCAAAGCCAGTTGGGAACAAACCTCCCTGCTAAAATATGAGACGCGCCAGAGAATGTAAAAAAAGAACATCAAGGAGGTGTTGGGACTTGACCTGTCACATTATGTCTGTTGCGTCAGGATTCCCGAGCCGCATACGCCGCAGTTACTGTGGCTGTTCAACTTTTAAAGCCAATTCATGTACTAGTCTAGAAGTATTTAATAAAAATATCCTATTGCACACGCTCAAACATGTATACATACGCAAATTTCTTCATCTCTTCTGCTTCTCCTCCTTGGACAACCTTTTCATCGTTAAATAACACCCATTTATCTTCCCCGTCAATATTTTTACGCACAAATGCAACATAATGCCCCGCATGGATACTTGCACCTTTATGACAGATAATAGACTTTAATCGGTACCGAGCTGGTAAGCTAGCATCACCTCGTGGACCATCGTCTCCCGCTGGGGCAGCTGCTTCCTCCTCAGCAGCCTCTGGGTTCTGAAACAACCAGTCAGCCGCCTGTTCGATATTCCCACTCGTCTTGCCCAACGCAACCTTGGCCTGCGCTTCAGTGAACCCCATACTAGTCAGCATAACCACATGCTCACCAGACGGCTCGTCTGATTTAGACAACCCGCTGGTTAGCTTAACTGGAGTATCAATATCCGCATCTTCCATATGCTCCAACAACCAGTTCATGGCCGTTTCAGCGTCACTATTACCAGTAGCATGTAAAGCCTTTTCGGCTCGGACTCTTGGCATACCCATTTGCTCCAACTGGTTCAATGCAGCCTCATTTGCTTCAAACGGTGCTTCTTCATCAGTTTCCGGCATATCTTCCTCACCAGCTTGTTTCCCCTGCGACAAATAGTCGTCTAATTTGAACTCTTCGTCAGTCACATCTACTGGAATATCAAGTTTAGTCGGGACCCAGTTAACGATTTGGAATCGTCGAGCGTTCAAAACCAAAACATCTGGATAGGATTTAAATAAGGTTCGCGTACTAACGCCAGTGTGTCCACAGCTACACTTGTAGTCCACTAGGCTTGCACCAGTATAAGTATCCAAACATTCCTTCAGCCCAACAGATTCATATTCGCCATTCTCCTTCTTTCGAGCTGGTACTGGAACAGACATGTTCTCTTGTGGTTCAGTGACATATTTGACACGGTGACACCCTTCACATTGCATTCTTCGCTCAGTATTAAAATGGAAAGACTTGGTAGGGTCAGGGAATTTGTTCTTTGCACTATCCGCACTTATCTTTTCCAACACATGGGTCAAAAATTCAAACGCATCTTGTTGCCGCATTGTTGCAAACTCTTCATGACCACGACCAATCAAAGCCTTGAACATTCCAGGCGAAATACCTCTTTGGTGTGGGTTTTCACTCTCAGTGTCGGAAGCTGGAAGTGCATATCGACCAGATAACAACCCGTCTGCAAGCTTTCTCATTTGAACCTCCAAGTTATTCGCAGGGTCTCTAGTTTCAGGCTTGAACCCATCCCCGCCAAAATACCGTTGTTGAAACTGTGGAAGAGCGAACAGACACTGGATAACCGAAGACATGTAGCAAGAATTACCGAGGTTTCGGAGTCCAGTGATACCTGCACCAAACAATGGCGTCAATTCCTTGCCATCATCTGTAGTCATTGAAAAGTCCCACTTTAGATTTTGCTCTATTTGAAGTTCAGTCAAACTCTTTTCAGTTTGAACTCGATCAGCAATGTTAATCCCCCAATGCTTCAAATGGTCGCCCAAAAACGGATCCGCAACCTCTTCACTACAAGCATAACAAAACACATCTGCATTGCCTTCTGGAGTGATACTACCAAGCTTAACCGAAGCAACATGACCACAATCTTCAAAATGTTTCAAGCCGTGACTGTTTCCTCCAACACCTCCGAATTGAGCTCGGCCGCATGCCAAGTTACCACAGGTGATACACAACCACAAGTTTTCCTTTAGTTCACAATCAGAGCATTTATCTCCATCCCGGTCTCGACAACCACCAACTTGCTCGATATTTTTGATATGGCCACATGCCTGAATCTCTTGTTCCCATGCCTGAATCTCTTCACGTCTTGCATACGAAGTGGCATTCAATACTCCATCTATGACCGCTGGCAGATCTGCAGATGTGCGGTCAATTTCAACACCTGGAAATGCGAGGTCTTTCACTGCCGTAAACGTATCGTAATGATCTTCTTCTTTATCTGCTTCAATTGCTAACTTGACCATCTTCTTTGGTGAATCCTGTGGACGTGTTAGCTATCTAAAACAAACCGAGCGACATACCTTTTTCAACGGATTGATTTTCGGAATCCGTTTAATATTTAAATAGATTTCATGTCCAGTCAAATCTTTATGATAAGAAGTGTAATCATGAGAAGGATCAGGAGAAGATGATGAAAAACAGTTTAAGCAAACGTCCAATCCATACGGAGAATCCTATTTCTTGTCAGCAACCTCGTGTGTAAGTTTAACATACCGGTGTATCAAAACAGTAAGCGCAATCGTCCTTGAATACCTGTTGAGATGGCTTTGGAGGCTGCAAACCAGCAGCCTCGATGTGTTGTCCAACTTCGGCAGCACTCATATTTAGTGTGAAGAAATGGAAACAAACAAACTTTTTCGAACGCCACCAGGACAAACGAAGGGCGCGATACACCACGCGCTTATTTTGAACCCCACAAAATATCACCAATAACACGAGTGAAACTATTATTTTACATTTATGTAATACACACAATTTTGTTTTTAGTACTTCCAGTCCAACAAAGACGAATCGCTCTGATCAGCAGTAGTGTTTCTATCCAAAATCTCAACAACCTTTTGCTCTATACCAGCCTTTCCATTATATCTATCGACAAAGTTTTGAATAGTCTCTTCTCGAGTGGCTTTGTATTCTCGCTTGGAGTTATTACCAATAACATAATCTTCAACTTCCCTTTCCGATGGCAATCCAAAGTTTCGTGGATATTCAGAATAAGTCTCGTCTTGAACAAACTCAATCTCTGGAGACCCAGATTGTCGCTTGCTGAAAAATGCTGCGACATCAGATTCAGACACTTCTGCTAGAGATGAAGGGGTCCAAGTCGGAGTTCGAGATGGTTTGGAAAGTAGCAAAGAAGAAACACCTTCAACAAAATCTGGATGATACATAAAGTTCTCAGCCAAGTGGTATTCCTTGGTGAAGACTGATTGAATGTCCATAGACTTTGCTCGTCGAATAGCTTCCAATGCCACCTTGACACTAGTAGGAGATCGTTTCAAGATAGTTTCCTTGGTGGCCTTAGCGAACTCTGATGGATGATCACCCAATGCAGAGATGATTTCTTCAACAGTATCATACTTGAAACAAGAGTCGATAATTTCCCGCTTTTCACCGCTCAAGGCAAACTTGAAATTATCTGGAATTGGCTCAGCGAAGTCTTCAATTGCTTCGTTGATCAACTTGTAAATGTCCACATTGGTATCTGGAGTTGAATTGTGCAATTCAGACAACCGTGCTTCTAGTTCTGGCAAACGCTGAGACGGAACATAGTGAGTGGAAATCCCCGCATATAAAGCATCAAAGCCCTTCAATCTTTCCGAGGTAAGGCCGAGATAAGGACCCAATTGTCCATCTAATCGAGACAAGAAGAAAGTGCCGCCTACATCCGGGAAAAAACCGATGGTAGTTTCTGGCATGGCAAACATGGTCTTCTCGGTAGCTACTCGGAACGGAGCATGTACGGACAAGCCAACACCACCACCCATAGTGATCCCATCCATCAAGGCCACAAATGGCTTTTTATAAGTAGCAATGAGTTGATCTAGAGTATATTCAGCGTTGAAATAATGAGTGCTCTTTTTGGAACCTGCTTCACCTTCTTTGGCAATAGTGCCAGCCAAAGCGGCGACATCGCCACCAGCACACAATGATTTTTCGCCTTCACCTTTAAGAACAACAATTTGGGCTGAATCACTCTTGGCCCATTCTTGTAATCGAGGTAGGATCTCATTAACCATGTTGAGATTCAAAGAATTGAGCTTTTTCGGTCGGTTGAGCGTAATGGTCCGAGTTGCTTGGTTTGAACCAAACTTTACCTCTGATTCGCCAGCGACTGTACTGTTTTGCTAAAAGTATTGGTTAGTAGTTTGAAAAATGAAATAGTTTCCATACTCGTAAGCTCATTGCAAATGCTGGGTTTGTGCTCGTGATTTTAGCTCGGAGTGGCATATTAACGACCCGTGTTGTATGTGCGAGATTGAATCGTCGAATCGACTGCAGTGACATCGATAAATGTTAGAAAGGAAAAAGCCGAGATGAGACTTGGAGGGGTTATTCAGATGACAGAAATAAAAATAAGTGGAGAAACCGATGAGGGATTTATTCGCAGAGAGAATATTGGTTAAGAGCTAGGTAAGAAATTGGAACGTTCACGTTGGAAAATTCGTGCCGGGACGGTTTCGGGCGAAAATGAGATTCCGTAGCGGTGTGTTGCTATAGGTAATTGTGAGCGAAGCGACCCACTACCAGATTTAAGCCCCTCTGGACTGGAACGATGAAAACGATCAGTAATATGATCAAGCCACCCGACAACTTTGGCTGTAGAAGTCTAGTCAGGTCATTTCTGGTAGCTTAATGGCATTATCAAATCCAATTCAGATAACTACGTGGTGAAACCGCCTTATATAAACATATATCTTAGTGTATCTCCCTCGGTGTCACACCGCCCCCGTTGGAGAAAAAAAGGGACAGAAAAATATTCCCCTGTCCATTTTTCAAAACAGACCATTCTTTTCGACCATTCACATTCACACCCACTTTTTTTATATTCTACTGCGAAAATGTCCATGTCTATGACAGCGACAAGAAGCGGACTGCGGAAACGAGTCGAAACACAACAACATGAAGAACCAAATGCTAGCCCACGAGATACCCACGACTTTTTCTACACTTACCAGGAAGAACCGCATCGGACTAGACGCAAGCAGATCATCGCGGCTCATCCAGAAGTAACCAAGCTAAATGGCCATGAACCTTTGACTAAATGGGTGATATTAGGCGTTGTTACTATACAACTGACGACAGCTGTTCTACTTCGAAACAGTAGTTTCTCTGATTGGAAATTCTGGGCAGCGGCTTATTTCATTGGCGCGACATGCGATTCCAACTTGTTTTTGGCGATTCATGAATTATCACACAACCTGGGATTCAAAAAACCATTACATAACAAGCTGTTTTCAATTGTTGCGAATTTGCCTGTCGGACTTCCTTATAGTGCTAGTTTTGGGCCATACCATTTACTTCATCACAAGTATATGGGTGATTCATCTTATGATACAGATATTCCTACTGCTTTTGAAGCAATGGTATTATCATCAGTCGCTGGGAAGGCCTTTTTTGCAACATTCCAAATCTTGTTCTATGCCCTCCGGCCAGTTTGCATTGTCACAGTGAAGCCTACATTAATCCATTTGCTAAATATAGTTGTTCAAGTTGGCGCTGACTATTTGCTTCAAAAGACCTTTGGATGGATGCCGTTTTATTATCTATTAGCCAGCGCATTTTTGGCAGGTTCTTTGCATCCGATTGCTGGCCATTTCATTGCCGAGCATTACGTTTTTGATGCTCCTGACAAGTATGATGCAAAGAGTACGCCATTTCCAGAGACGTATTCATACTATGGACCACTCAACTTTTTTGTGTACAATGCGGGGTATCACAGCGAGCACCATGATTTCCCATTCATCCCATGGACCCGAATCAAGAAAGTTCGATCTATCGCGACAGAGTTTTACGATCCATTGCCGTATCATACCAGCTGGATCAAGGTTCTGTTCACTTTTATCTTTGATGATAGAGTGTCTTTGTGGTGTAGAGTCAAGCGAGCAGAAGCTGCTACTAAACGGGAGCGTAAAGAAGGAACTATGGAATAAAGAGTCGTTTGTTATATATTAGGCAAAAAATATGAAGATAAATTATATGTATGAAAATTCTTAAGGTCGACGGCCAGTCATATCTATATACTCGCCCCGATCTGCGGCTTTTTCCAATTTATCTCGCTCTTCCTTGAGTTGTTCAAATTTGACTCGACGCTCGTATTCTACGAGCTGGGTATCTACCCGGTAGCATCCACCCGTAGTAACAAATGCTACTTGAATAAAAGTCTTGAATTGGAGAGTCAAGTTTTTATAAGCTGGCCAGTATCGACTAGCGCCAAACGCAAACGCCATGCCTATAATCCCACCTTTAAGAGCACCAATCGCTGCGCTTTGAAGAATCTATCATGTTAGCACCTGTAGAATAAATAGACAAAGTGAAGAACATACAACATTGATGGCTCCTTGGAGCTTTTCAGGGTTATGATGGCCGGGACGCACCATGATTGGTCGATTTTTGTCAGAAGGATTGGTTGGGCTGGCTGATTGGGACGGGATAAGCAACGGCTAGTATAAGGTTAACCGCCGAGACTCTACCGACAAGACCAAAAGATTTGTCAAAATTAGCAGAATTTTCAAAGAGTCTATTGTAAATTGTGGAACTCTGGTATGACAGGAGAAGATAAATGGTAACTGGGTGAATAGTTAATTGCAGGTTGGAACGTATCCGCGCTGTCGTTCCGAAGACCGGACTTGGAATACAGACTAACCTCGCACGGTGAAGGAATCCAGAAACACGCGTTTAGATATCCGCCTGAAATCTGCAGATATTGCAGATACTACTGTGCTGACGCTAAGCTCCAGGAAGTAGTATCATGCGGCGCATGCGGCTTGCAAATTTGACATATATGGCCGCTACCTTTCTAAAAATTAGGCAGTCAACTTTATACATTCATTCCGATTCTTATGCCACTGGGCTGTTGAATGTCTATTTCTGACCATGGCGCCTTATATACGCCAACCCCTAAGGTCGCGATTCATCCCAATCGCCGTTCGGGCGCACAAAAACTTTCGGAATCTGTACAACACTTTTTTCAAAGGACAATGACGACGGTTGCCGCGGATTCTACTGTGAAGCCGGTAGAAGACAAGGTCAGGGATTTGACCTGTATGTAATCTGTTAAGCTAGAAAAAAGTACTAACTTCCATTCAACAGTGGATTCCAAACCGGAAACTCAAGAAGACAATGACAATGACAATGACGATGAAGGAGCCGAAGCTGGAGAAGAACTACCAGAAGGAACTGGAGAAGCCAAGAAGAAAAAGAAGAAGAAGAACAAAAAAAAGAAGAAGAAAGGTGGAGTACCAGGCCAGCAAACTGAGCCGCCTCGTGTAGGTGTATCCAATTTTTTCCCATCTGGCGAGTATCCTGTTGGTGAAGAAGTTGAATACAATGACAATTTGAAACGAACCACTGACGAAGAAAAGCGACATTTGGAACGAGAAAATAGTACAGCTTACAATGATTTGCGAAAAGCGGCAGAAGTTCACAAAACTGTGCGACGGTATGCCCAAAAGGTCATCAAGCCAGGTATGACAATGATTGATATTTCTGAAACCATTGAAGATTCAGTCCGAGCATTGGCTGAAGGTGACAATGAATTGGTTGCTGGTATGGGGTTCCCTACTGGTGTTTCTTTGAACCATTGTGCTGCTCACTATAATCCAAATAAGGGCGACAAGACAGTTTTGAAGTATGAAGATGTCATGAAGGTTGATATTGGTGTGCATGTGAATGGTCGGATTATTGATTCTGCCTTTACAATGACTTTTGATGACAAGTATGACAATCTTCTAGCTGCTGTAAAGGATGCTACCAACACTGGTATCCGTGAAGCAGGTATTGATGTGAGATTGTGTGATATTGGTGCAGCTATTCAAGAAGTTATGGAATCGTACGAAGTCGAATTGGACGGCAAGAGCTACCAGGTCAAACCAATTCGAAATTTGAACGGGCACAACATTTTGCCATATCAAATCCACGGTGGTAAGAGTGTACCGATTGTCAAGGGAGGCGACCAAACCAAGATGGAAGAAGGTGAAACTTTTGCTATTGAGACGTTTGGGTCGACTGGCCGAGGTGTTGTTCATGATGAAGGTGAGGTTTCTCATTACGCCAGAAACCCGGATTATAAAAGCATTCCTGTCCGACTTAACAGTGCAAAGAACTTGTTAAATACTATTAACAAGCATTTTGGTACTTTACCATGGTGTCGACGATATTTGGATCGAACTGGTGAAGAGCGATACTTGTTGGCGTTGAATAATTTGGTCAAGAGTGGTATTGTACAGGATTATCCACCATTGTGTGATATTCCAGGTTCTTATACTGCTCAATATGAACATACAATTCTACTTCGGCCAACTGTTAAGGAAGTTGTATCCCGTGGTGATGATTACTAGTCTCATATATATATATAAATAATTATTTTGTGTTGTTTTGTACTGCTACAAAAATTGAAGTCTTTATGAGCCCCACGCAATTATATTGCCTTATACCCTACCTTTTCACAAGATAAAACACTAAACGAATTGAATATATATATTAAAAAAAACGAAAAAAAAATCAGAAACACGATTCAAAAATAAATAGAATGAATGAAAAAGTCAGCAAACATTTGCTCCATCTCTTTTCCATCCAATCTTATAGTCAACTTTTTTTTTTTTTTCTTTTTCTTTTCTTACTACCTCTTTGTTACTATTTTTTTCAATGTTTAAAAGAGTTTCCAGCCAAGTAAAAATGCAATAACAGCAATTGCCAAAACGAAATGAACTGGTACACCATTTGGCTGCTGTCGAGCCTTTTGAGAAATAGCAGCCGCAGCAGAACTTGGTCCGTTAGACTTGGATTCTTCCTTTGCATCACTTCCAAAAGATGTCTTCATTTCTTTTGATAGAGATGAAATCTTTTCATTAGCTCGATCAATTTCCCTTTTAGCGGAATCGTCATTGACGGACGATGAATCACCACCAGTTCTAGATGAAGCGGCATAATCGTTTACACCAGTACCGCTATAATTGCCGTTTTCCGTGCCGTGGTTGGTCGATGCAGCGGCTGCCAGAGCTGCAACGCCTGTGACACCAGCACCACCAGCTGCCGCCTTTGCCGGCGTATCAAAATCTCCAATAGAGTGGTGTGTATCATCTCCCGCATTCGAATCCAAATTTTGAGATTCTGGCTGAGAATCAGACCCTGATACCGCTCCGTATTCTGCTGCCTCAGCTGTTGTTGTTGCTTGGTAGTTATAAGAAACTCGAATCTTCTTGCTTTCAATCTCACTCTTTCTGTTTGTCTCAAGGTCGGACCATAGTTCGGTAAAGTTAGCATCAGGATCGGCAGTGTCAACTTCAGCGCTCAAGACCAAAAATTTGTCCTTGTGCTTGACATCTGGGTTTGGAACATCTTTTCCTTGTCGAATAACTGTTATATATGAAAAGCCAATTTGTTATCTTGACCTGGGTGCATGTAATCGCGATCACACCCTGTTTTGGTCAAAATACACCCTCCGGCATTTCTTTAGTTAGCTTGTGATAATCGAAAAAATAATTGAAAGACATACTGGAGACTTCAACTTCAGCGCCTGGGTCAATGACAGAAGCATTTGGTCGAACGCAATAGAGCTTTGGAGCAGTGGTTTTGATTTTATAAGCCAACGGAACATCAGTATTATTTTTCAAATACAGTGGCTTTGTTGTTTGCTCGGTAAAAGGAGCTATTTTCAAGTTAGTAATTTTCCAAAGATCGAAAGATGGCGATTGGTGGCAAGATAGATAAAGAATTTGACCCATTTAACTGAAGTGAAGGGGGAAAAAAACCAATGTTCTAGACAGTGTCATTTGATATTGACAACGATCAAAGCGCGACAACGCACCCTTTTTTTTTTTTCCCTTCCTTCTAGAACACCAGCCATTTCGAAATAACCTTGCCAACACATCAATCTGAATGAATAATAAACTTACCGGAAAACTCAAGAATTTCAGGTGTAATCTCCATTGCTGATTATATTATAAACTGGACGTGGTGTCAGTTGCTGTTTATTAATACGTTTTTTGTGATGTGTGGAGTGGGTTGGAAAGTGTGGTACGTGTTGGAATTTCTATGACCTGCTTTCGTGTTGCGCCTCGTCTGTTGTGTCTGTACTTTTTTCGGTAAATTATAACACGAGTGAGACAAACCAAAAAAAAAAAAACGAAAATATTCTTCAATTCTGTGATCAATTAACCAATCAATTACTTCAACAGATTAATCTCTCTTCTTTCTTATGAAAAAAGTCTGTCAGGAACAAGGTAAGCGCTGATAGTTCGTTGGGAATGGAAAAATCGAAATGAAGGTTTTAAAAAGCGACTGGGAGATAAAGAAAAACAAAACGCCCAAAATAAGGGGCAGGGCCAGCACATTACCAAAAATCGCCGCCCCAAAAAGTTCGCAACAATTGCCGGTTCTCAAGATGCGCGCGCCAATCAATCACAAATCGAAATCCCGCCACCAAAGATACGTCACAGCATCTGAATTGTGTGGCTAGGGCATACGACAGAAACTATTAATAATAACAAGATGAGTGAAACTCGGGGTCAAGTATGTTTTTAATCTAACAGGATTGATTCTAACGGGTTCTCTAGCTTATTGAGATGGGGTTTTCTGCTGGAATGATTGAAGCGGCAATTCGAAACACTGGAGGAAGTTTGGAAGAAGCGATTCAATGGATTGAAGAGAAACAAGCAAATCAAGCAGACGGAGAAGATGGAGACGGAGATGAAGATGAAGAAATGGCTGAAACTGCTGATACTGGTGTTGACCAACCTCCACCACCTCCATTGACTGAGGAACAAAAAGCAACCAAATTGCAGGAACTGAGAGTGAAGGCTGAAAAGCGTAAAGCAGAACAAGCCAAAATCGATGCAGAAGAAAATCGTCGGAATGAAGAACTAAGAAAGAAGCGGGATACGGAATTGCACAAGGTGAATGATGAACGAAAGAAACAACAAGCGCTGAAAGATGCTGCTAAACGACGCCAAGAAGCCGCCGATGATGCAGCTGCTAAGCGTCGAATTAAGGAATTGATTGAAGCTGACAAGCAGGCTAGAAAAGCAAAAGCTAGTGGATCGAACTCACCAGCATCGTCGTTGGAGCAGGAAGAAAAGCCAAAACCAGCAGCAGCACAACCAAAACAACCACGACAAGATCCAACCGAAAGCAAGATCCGATTCAGATTGCCACATTCTCCACAGCCTTTAACCAAAAGTTATGCCGTTGACGATAGAGTGGAAAAGTTGCTGGGTGATGCTGCTCGTGCATGTGGAACGACTTCAGATCGGATTCAACTGAAGTTGACTTTCCCCACACGGCTGGTAACAGCTGCTGATTCTTCCAAAACTTTGAAGGAGGCAGATCTGGTGAACACAAACATCATGGTAGTTATTGAGTAAAACCAAAAAAAGTAGTAGACAAAAAAAAAAAAAAAACACTAATTTTACAAAACATTTTCATTGTTACGTTATCGACCAAGGTGTAGGTCGATTATCACAGTAATCACATCTGACCATCGAGTCAACAGGTTCTTCGAAACAGCAGTGCTCCAAAAAGAACCACAAATATTGCAAATAGTCATTCGACGGCATTGTACAGCATGTACATAGATATTAGCGACGGTTTGATCACTATCGTCCATTCGCTTCCCATCGGGTGGGCACACCCAAAAAGTTCAACGTGGAATCTTCATACAAGAAACAGCAGAGTGCTGCAGGTTTAGGGTTAATCTTTGAAAGCTAGTCTGATTCGCGAAGAAACACCGCAAATGACGGCACTTGGCCATAGAAATACACATGTGTTTTGGGCACACTAAAACCCCGATAATCGCCGGCTAATGCAACCGTGACCAAAAACTCTCCTCTGCACCAGTCGCTTAGTATTTGAGCCTTTTCACCAGGTTTGCCTTTGTAAACTTGGGAACACTTGTCTTCCTTGTTTCCATAGAGTAAGCTCAACTCTGTGCGAGCTCTTCGGAGAACCCAGTCAGCATCGTGATAATTACTAACGTAGACCAAGGCGCTACAACTGTTATCTAATCGGTGGCAACAAGAACATATATCATTCTCATCTTTCAAAGAACTGCAAGCTTATTTGAAACTTCCATTTCACCAGACCGAGTGACAGAGAAAAACACGTTTCTTTTAAAAATCGGCCTTTTAAAAACTTTGGTGGCTGGAGTATTTAACTCAAACACGTCGCGTCGGAGATATGGCGGTAAATTAGACTCGAGATAAATCGTCTTCAACGCCGGTTTTAACGCTGCCATCTCTCGAAAAGCCAATGTCAGTCCTCGGGGACGAGGCACAATGGCACTAATCGGGTCTAGAACTATCACGTTCTGTACGTAGTTTTCAATATACTTGGTTCCAAGCCGAAAACAGTCGATCGATCCATAGGTCCCAACAAGAAGTATTTCCCTTGCATTGTCTTTCGGATGCAAAGGCTTCATGGCAATATCACCTCATGGAAGTTGAATGGATAAAACTTTATCCTTGGTGCCTTTATGCGGAACCAAAACCAAAGTACTAACACCAAGAATAGCTGGTACTATGTACAAAAGCTCTCTGCCCCCCAGTGTCGGGACAGCAGATAAGCATATCTTCCTTTTCGGAAGATTTATAATATGCGGCATCATCTGATCCAAGTCCCGGCTATAATAATACAAGCCCAGTGCTTGGTCAAATTGCCGCCCAAGTAGAAGTTTCTTCTCTTCTTGAGACTCGTAGGGAGGCTTGTTTTTCGGTGAGACCTACTAGCGATTCATCACGGTATTAACCTGACTGGCTGTTCGGTGGGGCTCAAGCCTTGTTTTGTTGGTACAGATTGGTTCCTCCTGTAGAATAGTACTCAAATGTTGCTGTTTGCCGTGTGCTCGTAGTTACGATGGCGGTCTGTGAGGCAGGTGGGATGGTTGGGGACGAGCCGCCTGCGGCTGAGATGACGGTGAACGCTGTTGAATTCCGTGGGGTAGGCCCGACTGTGAATTGGTCGACAATGGATGCGTAAAGTTATTTTCGGGTGATGAAGGTTGTCTTGCCGAGTTTGGTGACGTAGGATGTCTAATTTTGGAAACCAAAGCCAGTGAAGCGTTGAGGTTTTCGTTATACTTGTGTTTGAGCCTTTTGGCCGCCGGAACCACTTCGTCTTCTTCATCTTCAGCAGTTCGTTTCTTGCCGTTACTATAGGCGTCAGTTGCAACCTGGGCTGAGGTATCTGTGGACTGATGACCCGCTCCGGCAGAAGTTTGGTTTGTCGTTCTGGTAGTGCTAGTTTCCTTTACGCAAATTGGGCGGCTGTATTTTGCTTCCCCGGTATATTCCCTTTCTTTTTCTTCCTCCCTTGGAGAAGGCTTTTGTTTATGCGCAGTCTCGCTCTTGACTTGTTCTTTATCATGCTTTTCGCGAACTACCTTTTCCACTTCAGCGTTGTCAACGCCATTATGACCAGGAGCATTAACGTCTTCGTTTCCCTTTTCGTCTTCGTTTTCCTTTTCCACTTCAGCGTTGTCAACGCCATTATGACCAGGAGCATTAACGTCTTCGTTTTCCTTTTCCACTTCCCGTCCAGCTGCAGCTGAAGCTTCATCCTCACCGTCAGGGTCGGAATCAGACAACTCGACGATCACACGCTTGCGAATTTTGACAGGCGTTTTGTCGAAAATTGATACCGTGGGCGCATCAATAATTTCAATGTCCGATAAATCACTTTCCTTGTCGACATCTCTCCGGTTTTCGTTTTTGGGTTGAATTTGTTCACCGTTATTTTCGGCTGTTTCATGCGTATTTTCATTTTCCTTCGTCATCTTCACTTTAGTGTTGTCTTCAGTCTGTGATTCGTCAACAGCTTCAGTGTTCATTTTTTCAACCTCTTCTCCAATAATGGTATCTTGGATCTTTTCGGGATCCGCAACCATTGGAATGATTTGTCGTCGTGTTGCTTCTGATTGTTTTTGATTCAATCCTTGCACTTTCATTAACTCCATATTTCTTTCGCTGGTTTCCTTAACACCTCTACGTACCCACGCACCAACAGGTTTCGGACTCGGATTGGAAATCTTAAGATTCTCGATATCACGAGCAGATACAAACAGGTCTGAATCTACTTCGTGGTCATCGACATCCAAATGGTCTCTCCTGTTGACGCCCTTGCTAAACTCATTACTCGTTTCGCGCGCCGCAAGCGGCTCACCCCCATTCAGGGATTTATTGCTCTCTTTTGTTGGCGTATCATGCGTAAGATCCTCTAGCGGATCATCACCGGCAAACAAAGAGTCCAAATCACTATCAGTATCATCGCTTTCGTCAGTCCTCTTGGGTACCTTCTCATGAGAATCTTCACCCATCAGCAATGCGGCTGCTGGGATACCCAAAACGAGCGCGCGTGTAGTTCTAGACCGTTCTACAGACGCATTAGGAGCTTTGGGCTCCACTGGAACAATCAACTGCCCAAAATCGGATATCATGCTATCCAACCCCATTTGTTTGGAAAAATCTTCAATTTCTTCACGAATTACCAAATTTTCCATCAAAAAATCATACTCTCGTGGATTAATCGAATTGCCAAAATGATCCGCCGTTGCTGGTAACATGTCTTCATACAAATCAGCCATGGTAAACCGACCTCTCAAACCAGCAAAGGTATATAGATAAAGATCGCGGATTGTATTGTCGGGAATTTTCAAATGCAATGTCTGTAGAGCTGATATGTGCTTTAGCTTTTCAACTATTCGGATTTGTAACGGCCGTACTACCGTCAATAGACGGACAAAAAGCTCCTGAACCACGGAAGGGAAGCACCCCAGAATATTGTAATTGTTATCGCGCAACGCTAGTTGACTGTTGTGGAATACCAATGTTCTTGGTGAAGTGCCATTTACATATGTGGAATTCACCAAACTGGCACTTGGCGCCCTACCATCAAAACTGCAAAACGCAACCAAAAGGACTAAACCTGTTAAACGGTCACACTCCCCCATCTTTTCCACTAGACTTATTTCGTCTGCTTGGACAAAAAATTTGTCCAATTCTGCAAATTCCTTCAAATTTTCCGCCGAATTTTTCATAATGAATGGGCTCTCCAAAAATGAATTCCACTTGTCATACACAAAGGAATAACCCCGTGCATGTAAGAACAAATTATCATGCACCCAAGAGGTACCTATTTTTCCGTTAACATTTTTTTCGCTCTCATAAAAACAGGTAGACTTACCCCAACGTTCTGCAACTTTTGAGTCCGTCTTCTCAGTGACTCGACCCATAAGACTAAAACATGTTTTTACCATAATTCGAAGAAACGTTTTCACCGCATCATCTGACACTTTAACCTGTCGTACCGTGACTTCTCTCCTCTCTGCATTCCAATGACTTGCCATATCCAAATCGCGATGCCCAGTAATCTGACCGGAAATACCCATATTTTCCAGCATAATGTCTCCGGTGTTCACAAACCCCTTTACCATATCCGTCATCTGACCTTGTTTACCGCAACCAAACGCGACAACTTTCCAAACATCAACCAGCAACTGGACCAGCCGAATCCGGTGAAAGTCATCTTCTGCTTTCGACAAGAATAACATAAGACTCCCATTTAAGGTCGAATATAATGAATCATCTTTTGTCTCATCAAGAAATGATATCACAAGCTCGCACATTTTGCTCTCGTAGTCTGGCAATTTTGCACAGCCATTTATCAAATGAATATTGTCTTCATCACCTTCATTATAAGCACGAAAGCGAATATATGCCCAGCATTCCTTGCGACTTAGCTTCTCAATTCCAGATAAACGAGATTGCAATTGGTTGAATGCTGATACTTGACTGGCTGTGAACTTTGCGTAGATTGCATCTGGTGTTTCTTGTTGCAGAAGATATAAAGAGCTTAGAAATACAAAGTGTTTAACCCACCACCTACTGTAAATATGACTGAACGAGTATACCGTTTCGCTAATATGTGATATTGTTGCCGGGAATTCCCCCTTTAAAGTCAGCGCCATTATCCCCTTGCTCGAGTCTATATAACTCCAGGCGCTAGCTTCCACTCGCAAACGCATTAAAGTTAATAATGAACCATTATCAGGACTGCTAGATGGAAGTTCGAAAAGATTCGACACGTTTGGAGGTACAATACCTGCAAACTCCTGATCTTCTTCTTCCATCAGTAGTCGCTTATATTCTACAATGCCTGAACGAGTAGGGAAAAAAAACCAGCTGTGAGGGAAGAATTTGGGGTTTTGTCCTCCTGCGGCGCGGCACAAACCATAAAGCAAAGACTATATAGGAAGACATTTGCATAACTCTGATTAGCCCTTGTATTGTTATCAGCTCAACTAGTACTTTAGATTGTTGAAATTTATCTGTTTGAAAGACAAGACATTGTGAAGAATCCTGAACGATATTGAACATTAACAAGTCATACCGGGGCAGAACGGCAAAAGAGAGCAGCTGACTTCTATATACAAATCTCTCATGACAATCCGAAAATTCAGTTAGGCCTGCGTTACAAAAGAAAAAAATGTCCTGTCCGTTGCATGCCATGGATTATCCTCCAACAAGGTCGATTCAGCCACTACCTCCTCCTCCGCCCGCCATGATGTGCAGCAGTCCCAAATTGGTAACAACACAATAAAGGAAACCTCCCAAATGTTCAATGGCACTTGCACGCCCGATCTTCTTTCACTTTTTTTTTCCCTCTCTCTAACCTTCTCCTCCTTTACGCATATTCTGTTCATAAACTATTCTTAAGTTTCTACAGTTCTCTTTTTTTTTTTTTCCATTTAAACCGCTCAAGCTTTTCTATCCTGTAAAAAATACGCTGTTTACAGTCTAGTCGAGCTGTTGGAATACTAAAAACAACTCTAACGCGCTTGCTAAAGTCTGCTGGAAGAAATCGCACCTAATTTTTTTTTCCTCTGTGGCAACGCTATTAATCAGCTTAACAATCATACAACTCAACCACAATACAACTCAACCACAACACAGCATAGAATAATGGTCGTCAGTGCTGTTTTACCGCCAAGTGCAGGCTGGGGGTTCCAGTTTTCGTCGCAAAGTGGATATAACAACTCTACCGGTTCCAGCAACATCCAGTTCAACGACACTCGAAGCTGCTTGAAACGAAAGGCATCATTTCCAGATCGTATCGAAATGGATTCTGACGAAGAATGCCAGCCTAGACCTCAAACTGCAGAAACCGACGTTAGTTTTAACCACTCGTTTCAAAAGCTTTCCACTTCTCCTGTTGCATCTGGTTCCGTTAAACAGCATCGAACATTTACCACACCACGAGGTATTACAAAGAGAGCTCGAACACAAAACTTGGCCGGTCGAAGTTTGCCAATTTTGAGAGTTGTTGAATCGATGGACCGAAAAGGTTTGCAAAATTTGATTGAAACTATTTGTCAAACAAACCCACAAATTGCAGAACAAATCACAAGTATGGCTCCACGAGTTACAGTCTCTTCAGCTATTGAAATTCTAAAGAAGCATGCCGAAGCTGTTTACAGTAACTTGCCATACAAGGGTGATCAACGAGGCGACTACGCATATTTGAGAGTGCGTCCATCCATTGAAGAATTTTTCCAAGCACTAGCAGATTATACGGCTCATTTTCTTCCACCAAATGAATCACAACCGTCTAATACCTTGGCATATTTGGACGACGCCACTTCTATCTTGCATAAACTTCCGTCTTGGAGCAATCAACTAAACAATCATCAAAAGAATGCAGCATATGATGACCTCTCAACTGCTTGGGTTTTGGCCATTAAAGAAGCCTCGAAGCGAGCTGGTGGGCTGGGATTGGCCCATGGTGGATGGGAAGTCAAGTTGCAAAAGCATAATTCAGCATCTAGCTATCGTCTACAAGAAGCTGTTGATTGTATTAACCAGGAACTAAGCTGGCTCAGTTCTGAATACGATGCTAACTGCAACAAGTTGCCTAATGTACAACTACCTGTGGCAGCAGCTGCTAATGGTTGGGGTTATTAACCTTTTCTTTTACTGAACTCCTGCTTCTCTCTCTTTATATCATTTGCATTCCTTTATATTCATGATGTTTTTAACCATTTGCTATAGTTTAATGATTTTGTATGTAGAATAAAATACAATTTAAAGTCCGTGGAACAAAAAAAAAGAAAACGAAACGTAAAAAGACATTAAAAAAAGGATTAATTAAAAAGCTATATAGAACCTCTGATCATCATACCAAGGCAAGTAGAACCTCTGATCATACCAAGCCGGCTATCATACCTATACACCATCCAAAGTCATTGGAAGAATCTTGATCTCGTTGACGAACTCGATCTTCCGTGGTTTGAGCCTCAGGCTGGTCCTCCCAGCCCAAGACCCAGTCGACAAACCCTGTCAACTTATTCTTGACAATCATTTCACCAACATGGATATCACCTCCTTCTTCACCTTGCTCCCCTAAAAATGTTCGTTCAGTGTACCACGGATCATCCTGTCGTATGTCCATAATTGGCTTATCGACCTGGCTAGCCATCCCGATCTGCAAGATCCCATCGTCCGATGATTCACTGCTATTAGATTCCCCATCATCAATCATTGTTGTAGAGTCTTCCTTCCAGGTTGCCCATGAAGCGCCATTTTCCAATGTGGAAGCACTTTTGCTTTTGAGAGGAATTTGAGTTTCTTCAAAGTTTGTTGATTTGACTCGCCAAACAACTGAAGTGGTATTTTTTTTCTTGTTTAATCTTCCAACTTGCTGAAATGAAGATGGCCGAATACCCTTTGCTACTAGTTGAGATAATGCTGTCGTTGAAGACCGATGATCGTAGCTGTGTGAGCTGCCATGAGACTTTTCTTGTTGATGTCTAACTCTCGATTTCCCCACAAACTCTTCGGTCAAAGGAGAGTATTCCAACGAATCAATGTCTCTGGGCGAATCTAATCCTGCTGCTCTTATTGAACTCAATATTGACAAAGTATTGCGATTTGTGTTTCTTGATACCATTTCTTCGCTGTCGTCTTCAATCACTTCTGTTTGCTCTGCAACCGCAGGCACATATAAGTGCTCTCTAGACTCTTTTGTTGATACTGAAGATGCCGAAAGCGAGAGGTTAGCACTTTTCTTGCTACCATTTGACGATTTTGAATGTAATGATAATGTTCTTTTTGATGGATTTGGTGAGAATTCTGAAGTGCCAGATGATGTCGTCTTAGATGTTGACGGCAATTCCCGATCTTCTCCTTCTCCGTCATCGTTCGCAAACCCTTTGCTTCCGCCTCCACTTTTCCTTTTCAAACGAGAGAGCAATCTGCTGCCCTTCCGCTTTAATTTCTTGCCCTTTGGAGAAGCCATAGATAATGTCTAAACAACAATAAACCAAAAACTGATGGACTGCAAGTTATAAAGCAAGGAAGTTTTTTGGGGAAGCGCCTCGGCTGTATACTAGACAATTTCCCTGTTGATATATGCACTTGTCATGGGGAGGTTTCACATTCACCTAAGAACAAACAATACCAGCAGTAAGGCTCCGGCCGCGGACGCGACGAGTTTTGCTGGTGAGCTGCACGTTGGGAGGTTTGGTGCGGGATCAATTTTTTTCCATCATCACTAAATTTTTAGGCTTCACTGTATCGTTAAGCGCCGACACTAACAACACGTCTTTTCAGGACTTTTAAGTGACCAGAACAAATTGAAATTTTCATATATCGGAATCTCATATATCTTTGGTTCTATTAAACTAGTGCTGTGTTTTTTTGACTGTTGGTGTAAGTTTACAATCTTGTCACGATCCAGATCTAACAAATCTTTTCAGCCTTTCAGACGACAACCCAGTTAATTCAAACACCACGTTCGGAATTGAATCGCCACAGAGGGTATCGATAAACGAGTAAGTTTTAACACAAAACCACTATCAAGACTAACGTTGAGCAGAAAATGAGTAAAGCTCCTCCACCAGGTTGGTCTGGTCGAGTACCGCCTCCACCACCGGGTCGACGAGCACCACCACCTCCTCCACCAGGTCGTTCAGCACCTCCTCCACCGCCACCTCCTCCAGGTAGACCAGCTCCACCTCCGGGGGCACCTGCTGTCAAACCCCAGCGTGCAAAGTTGCAAGAAAAGAAACGGAAATGGCACCAACTACAGAAGCAAAAGTATGGCGACAAGTCGGGTAAGGCTACTCTAGTACATTCGACAAAAGTAGACATGCCACCAGAACATTTACGAAAAATCATACGCGATCATGGTGATATGAGTACAAGGAAAGCTTCGACGGATAAACGGTCTTATTTGGGTGCTATCAAGTTCATGCCACACGCGATCATCAAGCTTTTGGAAAACATGCCGCAACCATGGGAAGAGGTTCGAGAAGTACGAGTACTGTATCATATTACGGGTGCTATTACATTTGTTAATGAAATTCCTCGGGTGATTGAACCAGTTTATACGGCACAATGGGCTACAATGTGGATTCAAATGCGACGTGAAAAGAAACAACGACGTCAATTTAAACGACTTCGGTTCCCATTGTTTGATGATGAGGAAGCTCCTATTGATTGGAGTGAAAATATTGAACCTCAGGAACCTTCTGAATCTATTCAGTTGGACTTGGACGAAGAAGAAGATGGTCCGGTTTTTGACTGGTTTTATGAACACCGGCCGTTGATTGACAATCCAAAGTATGTGGTTGGACCGAGTTATAGAAAGTGGACTCTTGATCTGCCTCAGATGGCTACATTGCATCGATTGGCTCGACCTTTATTAATCGACCAGGGTCAAAATGCCAAATATTTATTCGAAAAGAAGGCGTTTTTCACTGCCAAGGCTCTGAATCTTGCGATTCCAGGTGGACCAAAGTTTGAGCCGCTCTTTGATGATGTTGATGCGGAAGAAGAGGATTACGGAGAGTTTAATGCGATTGATAGAATTATTTTCCGTCAGCCTATTCGTACTGAATACCGAGTCGCATACCCACAACTGTATAATTCAAGACCTAGAAAGGCTGAGAATAGTCGCTATCAGTATCCATTGAACGTTTATTCTGAAAATGACAACCCAGATGAACCAGCTTTCCATTTCAAGATCGAGTTGAATCCTATTACAGCACGATCGATTACGGCCAAAGATAGTCACAGTTTTGAGGAAGAGATTTTTGATGAGGATGGTGAAGACGCGTTTGAAATGCCAGCAGAACTTGACGCGTTCCTTGAAGATAAATTAGTTGAAACAGAAAATACTCTGTCAGCTATTCAATTGTACTGGGCGCCATATCCATTTGATAGACGCTCTGGCCATATGGTTCGTGCTCAAGATGTTTCACTAATGAAACACTGGTACTTGGACAAGGCTCCAAGAGCACGAGGTGATGGAGAGCAATTACCAGTAAAGGGCCGAGTGTCTTATCAAAAGCTGTTGAAGAGCTATGTGTTGAATGCATTGAAGAAGCGCAAGCCGACGAATCAAAAGAAGCGGAATCTCCTATCCAGCCTGCGAAGTACGAAATATTTCCAACAAACAACAATTGATTGGGTCGAAGCAGGGTTGCAACTGTGTAGTCAAGGGTTTACTATGCTTAATCTCTTGATTCATCGAAAGGGACTCACTTATTTGCATTTGGATTATAATTTCAACTTGAAGCCGACCAAGACATTGACCACTAAGGAACGTAAAAAATCTCGATTTGGCAACGCATTCCACTTGCTGCGAGAAATCCTCAAAGTGATCAAGTTGCTTGTTGATTGTCAAGTCAAGTTCCGTATGGGTCATGCAGATGCTTTCCAATTGGCTGACGGTATTCACTACACGTTAAACCACCTTGGTCAGTTGACTGGTATTTACCGATACAAGTACAAGGTGATGCATCAAATTCGAGCGTGCAAGGATTTGAAGCATGTTATTTATTTCCGGTTTAATGAAAATATTGGTAAAGGTCCAGGTGCTGGTTTTTGGCAGCCATCATGGCGAGTTTGGTTGTTCTTTTTGAGGGGTATTATTCCATTGTTGGAGAATTGGCTTGGTAACCTGTTGGCTCGACAGTTTGAAGGTCGTCAAAACAAGAATATTCCAAAGACTGTGACCAAGCAACGAGTTGATGCATATTATGACTTGGAGTTGAGAAACTCTGTCATCAAGGAATTGGTGGATCAAATGCCTGAAGGTGTTCGTCAAAACAAGGTCAAGGTGTTGACACAGCATTTGAGTGAAGCTTGGAGATGTTGGAAGGCAAATATTCCATGGAAAGTTCCTGGGTTGCCAGCACCGGTTGAGAATATGATTCTCAAGTACGTCAAGGCAAAGGCTGATGGCTGGATCTCGGTGGCGCATTATAATCGAGAACGAATCCAGCGGGGTGCAACTGTTGATAAGACTGTTGCAAGAAAAAATCTCGGTCGATTGACTCGAATGTGGTTGAAAGAAGAGCAGGAGCGGCAGCATAATTATCAAAAGGATGGTCCTTATGTCTCCAGTGAAGAAGGTGTGGCAATGTACTCTACAATGATGCACTGGCTGGAAAGCCGTCGTTTCAAACCAATTGAGTTTCCATCTGATAAACAATCGGGGTTAGATGTTAAAATTTTGAACTTGGCATTGGACAACCTGAAAGATTCTTATAGTGTCAAGGCGCGACTCAACCAAAGCCAACGACAGGAATTGGCGTATATTGAAGAGGCATATGATAATCCTCATGAGTGCATTGTTCGAATCAAAAAGTTCTTGTTAACACAGCGTGGGTTCAAAGAAGCAGGGTTTGATTTGATGGATTATTACAGCCATACTGTGCCAGTTTATGAAATTGATCCGTTGGAAAAGATCTCAGATGCATGGCTGGATCAGTACTTGTGGTATCAAGCTGATAAGAGGAACTTGTTCCCTAATTGGATCAAGCCGAGTGACTCCGAAGTGCCTCCACTGTTGGTTTACAAATGGTGTCAGGGTATCAACAATTTGACTGAAGTTTGGGACACTTCTGAGGGCCAATGCAATGTAATGATTGAAACCACATTGAGCAAGTTGGCTGAAAAGGTTGATTTTACTTTGTTAAACCGGTTATTGCGGTTGATAATGGATTCTAACCTTGCTGATTACATTACTGCCAAGAATAACATCGGCCTGACATATAAGGATATGAGCCATATCAACCAATACGGGTTGATTCGTGGATTGCAATTTTCA
This sequence comes from Blastobotrys apis, assembly GCA_030557665.1. NCBI lineage: Eukaryota > Fungi > Ascomycota > Dipodascomycetes > Dipodascales > Trichomonascaceae > Blastobotrys > Blastobotrys apis. The sequence continues at coordinate 87,412 of JAKTPN010000351.1, forward strand.
TCGTTTGTTTATCAGTTTTATGGTATGTTGATTGATTTGTTGCTGTTGGGGTTGCCACGAGCCGCAGAGATTGCGGGTCCGCCAAACCAACCCAACGAGTTTATGCAATTCACTGATGAACAGACTGAAACGAAACATCCAATTCGGCTCTACTCGCGTTATATGGATCGTATTCACGTATTCTTCCGGTTCTCTAGTGATGAAACGCGTGATTTGATCACCAGCTATTTGAGTGAGAACCCAGATCCAAACTTTGAAAGTGTGGTTGGGTATAATAACAAGAGGTGTTGGCCACGAGATAGTCGAATGAAGCTTATGCGTCATGATGTGAATTTGGGTAGAGCAGTGTTTTGGGAATTGCAGAACCGATTGCCACGGTCAGTCACTACTATTGAATGGGAGGACACATTTGCATCGGTATACAGTCTAAACAATCCAAACTTGTTGTTCTCCATGGCTGGGTTTGAAATCCGAATTTTGCCGAAGGTTCGAATGAATGATGATACGCCACAGACTGAAGGATGGGAATTGACTGATGAGTCCACCAAGGAACGAACTGCGCGAGCTTACTTGCGAGTTAGTGATGCAGATATCGCCAAGTTCAACAATCGAATTCGACAAATCCTTATGTCTTCTGGTTCTACAACATTTACCAAGATTACCAACAGATGGAATACCGCATTGATCGCGTTGGTGGCTTATTACCGAGAAGCGGTTGTTTCGACAGAAGAATTGTTGGACTCGCTGGTCAAGTGTGAAACTAAGATTCAAACTCGAGTCAAGATTGGGTTGAATTCCAAAATGCCTTCACGGTTCCCTCCAGCAGTGTTTTATTCGCCAAAGGAATTGGGTGGTCTTGGTATGCTCAGTGCAAGTCATATTTTGATTCCAGCTTCTGATTTCCGATGGTCACAGCAAACTAATACTGGTATCACGCATTTCAGAGCTGGTATGAACAGTGGTACTGAAGAAGATCATTTGATTCCAAATATCTTCCGATATGTCACTGGTTGGGAAGCTGAGTTTAACGATTCGCAACGGGTTTGGGCCGAGTATGCAATGAAGCGAGCAGAAGCCGCACAGCAGAACACCAAGATTACGTTAGAAGATTTGGAAGATAGCTGGGATCGAGGTTTGCCACGAATCAGTACCTTGTTCCAGCGTGACAAGCAAATTTTGGCATACGACAAGGGGTTCCGAATTCGGGCTGAATTCAAGCAATTCTCGCTGAACAAGACCAATCCGTTCTGGTGGACTAGTCATCGTCATGATGGTAAGCTGTGGAACTTGAACCAATACCGAACTGATGTTATTCAAGCATTGGGTGGTATTGAAACGATCTTGGAGCACACTTTGTTCAAGGCTACTGGATTTGATTCATGGGAAGGTTTGTTTTGGGAAAAGGCGTCTGGATTTGAAGATTCTATGAAATTCCGAAAGTTGACCAATGCTCAACGGTCTGGTTTGAGTCAAATTCCAAATCGACGGTTTACCTTGTGGTGGTCTCCAACTATCAACCGTGCTAATGTCTATGTCGGGTTTTTGGTTCAATTGGATTTGACTGGTATCTTTTTGCATGGTAAGATTCCAACTTTGAAGATTTCGTTGATTCAAATTTTCAGAGCACATTTGTGGCAAAAGATCCATGAATCTGTGGTGTATGATCTTGCGCATGTGTTGGAAGCTGAAATGCACACGTTGGATATCGAAAAGGTGACCAAGGAGGCGATTCATCCAAGAAAATCATACAAGATGAATTCGTCTACTGCCGATATTGTTATTGAATCTGGGTTCAAATGGCCAGTTTCCAAGCCGTCATTGTTGCATGATTCCAAGGATGATATGGATTTGGCTACTACTTCCAAATTCTGGTTGGATGTACAGTTGAGATATGGTGATTATGATTCTCATGATATTTCACGATATGTACGTGCCAAGTTTTTGGAATATACCCATGATAAGATGAGCCACTATCCATCACCAACAGGAACTATGGTCGGGATTGACTTGGCTTATAATATGTATGATGCATATGGCAACTGGTTCCCAGGTCTCAAGAATTTGATGCAAACCGCAATGAACAAGGTTATGAAAGCGAATCCAGCCTTGTACGTGCTGCGAGAACGTATTCGAAAGGGGTTGCAGCTGTATCAAGCTCAGCCGCAGGAGGCATTTTTAAATTCCAACAATTATTCCGAATTGTTTGGTAAAGATGTGCAATTTTTTATCGATGATAGTAACGTGTATCGAGTTACTTTGCACAAGACGTTTGAAGGCAATGTTACGACCAAGCCGATTAATGGTGCTATTTTTGTGTTCAATCCAAGAACAGGTATGTGTATTCGACGTGGTGAAAGGAAGATTACTAACAATTTTTTTAGGACAATTATTCTTGAAGGTTATTCATACTTCGGTATGGGCAGGGCAGAAGCGATTGGGTCAATTAGCAAAGTGGAAGACTGCAGAAGAAGTTGCAGCGTTGGTAAGATCATTGCCAAGAGAACAACAACCAAAACAATTGATTGTGACTCGAAAGGGTATGCTGGATCCATTGGAGGTCCATATGCTTGATTTCCCAAATATTTCCATCCGACCTACTGAATTGTCGTTGCCATTCCAAGCAGCGATGAAGATCGAAAAGCTGGCAGATATTATTTTGAAGGCAACTGAGCCACAGATGTTGTTGTATAATTTGTACGATGACTGGTTGATTGAAAACATGGCCGAACCTGGTACTGCGTTTTCGCGGTTGATTTTGATTCTGCGTGGGCTGCATGTGAATCCGGAAAAGACCAAGCTGGTTCTGCGTCCAGATCGATCAGTGGTGACTGAAGAGCATCACTTGTGGCCGTCATTCACTACCGAGCAATGGGTGGATGTGGAAAATAAATTGAGTGAATTGATCTTGAAGGACTATGGTGAAAAGCATAACGTGCAAGTGTCCTCGTTGACTCAGCATGAAGTTCGAGATATTATCCTGGGTCAAGATATCAAGGATCCGTCGCTGAAACGGCAGGCAATGACTGAGATTGACAAGCAGGATGAAGATCAGCCAAGCAATGCTACTGCTGCCACCACGCTTACTACAAATGTGTATGGTGACGAAATGGTCACAGTTACCACCAGCCGATATGGACAAGCTGCATTCTCGTCCAAGACTGACTGGCGGAACCGAGCTGTTGCAGCTACCAACTTGCATTTGCGATCCAAGAATATATATGTTGATTCACCAAACATTTCAGAGACTCGAAAGGCATATGTATTCCCAAAGAACTTACTCAAGAAGTTGTTGCAGATTTCGGATTTGCGAGCTCAAGTTGCTGGGTATTTGTATGGTACAACATCTGATGAGCATGAAAATGTCAAGGAGATTCGAGCCATCGCTCTTGTACCTCAACTAGGTGGGTTACATTCTGTGCAGTTGCCACATCAAATGCCGGATAGTGAAGATATGCTGGGTAATTTGGAACCAATGGGATGGATTCATACTCAGGAAGGTGAACCAAAGTTTTTGAGCCCAGTTGATATTTCACAAGTGTCCAGTATTATGAAGGAGAACCCTTCCTGGGGTGCTGATAGTATTACAATGGTTGTTGGTATTACTCCAGGATCCATGTCTATTGCTGGATTTTCATTAACTCCAGAAGGGTATGAATGGGGATCTGAAAACCAAGAAGCACAATTGGATACTCGAGGATTCAAGATGGAATTCGGTGAAAAGGAAGCTTTGCTACTTTCTGATATGTTCCGAGGGTTCTTTTTGGTACCAAGTGATGGTATCTGGAATTATGCGTTTTCTGGTGCGGCGTGGAGTGAAACTGTCAAGTATGATCTCAAGTTGGATACTCCATTGCCATTTTACCATGAATTGCATCGGCCGGTGCATTTCACTTCGTTTAACCAGATGGAAGATGGAGATTTGGAGGTTGACGCTGCGGATGTGTTTGCGTAAAATATTTGTAAAGATGAAAGCCTCATGCGGCCCAAATGTATTTGTAATGTACAATCTAATGATATATATATATATGTGTTTTTCCTGTTAATTACTCGTCAAATTGTTGGACAAAATCCTCTGTCAACTTGATGAATTCTTGCGGCTTTTCCGCAATAATCCAATGACCAGAGTCAACATCCCTGACGGTAAAGCTTGGGAAGAATTGTCCGATTGCTGGGAATGCTTCATCGGAAACGTAATGTGATTGAGTACCTCGGATGAATAATGTTGGTTTTTCGAACCGGGAATGATCTGGATGGTAAGGAAAATCGGACAAATGGTCCAAACTCTTGCCCAAAATGTCAACCGGGATACGGAATCGGTAAATGCCGTCGTCATCCTTTTTCAAATTCGTCAGCAAAAACTGCTGGATGCCGATATTTTCTTCGTAATCCTGCATGATCTTGTACGCTTCTTTGGTCTGTTTAACGCCGGCTTGGTCGATAGCTTTCATTCCCCTGACATATTTCCAGAACGACGACCCGAGTCGAGCATCAATTGGGGCATTGTCTACAGGGATGAGCGATTTCACCAAATCCGGTCGTCTCATGGCCACAGCCATCGCGGTTTTGGCTCCCATAGAATGGCCAATCAAGGTGCTGGATGGGATTTCGTGCTTGTCAAGAAAAGCTTCCACGTCCGCTGCAAGCGCAGGGTAGTCATGTCGAGCAATGTGGGGGCTGTCGCCGTGGTTCCGGAGATCAAGGCAGTAAACGCTTTTGTTTAAATCTCGAGCAATGACTCTATTGAAAATGTTAGCGGGCTTTGAAGGAAGCAGAGAGCGAAACTTACTTGCTCACCGTTCGATTGTTGAGCTTGGATCCAAAGAGCCCATGCAGAACCACAATTGGCTCGCCCTTTGGTTCGGTCTTTGGGTCGTATCGCTCGTAAGCTAAGTCCACTGTAGGGATATTTCTAGAAAGAGCGTCTTCAGTAAAACATCGTCGAGCACCAAGTCGAAGAACCGGTCTTGCTAGGGTTGTTCGCAGCGTACCGATCATTATCTTGTGTATATATCTTGTTGAAAAGTTGGGTTTTTGGGATACTGGCTCACCAACCAACCCGCGGAGATGTCGGAGTTAGCGCCCACGCAAATACAGACGTATTATTTATTGCTGAATATTATTTGCTGCGGAGTAACCAGGAGTATTCATTCCCGTCAACGTATTTTTGAAGATATCATGAGTTTTGTGAAAAAAGGATCTTACGTCGCAATTGTTGGTGCCGCTACTGGTATTGGTCGAGCAGCTGCTAGAAAATGGGCAGCCCAAGGTGCGAATCTCGCATTATTTGACATATCTCGAGAGCGGCTTGATACCCTTGCGGACGAGCTCAAGGATAAAACACAAGTCGCGGCTTTTGTTGGTGATGTTACTAATGAAAAGGATTGGGTCACTTTTAGAGACCATTGTTACAAGCTATTTGGTCATAAGCTTGATTTGTTGTTTATGAACGCTGGGTTCCAACATTCGACATCGTTCAGTGACAGCAGCCCAGTAAAGGATCTTATGGCTATCAACTTTTTTGGTGTTGTCAATGGCACTTCAACATTTTTGAGTGATGGCAAGTGCGTTCCAATGCGGATTGTGGTTACAGGGTCGAAACAAGGTATTACGAACCCACCTGGTAATCCCGGATACAATGCATCTAAGGCTGCTTTGAAATCATATGTGGAGGGGCTATCGTACTCTCTTCAGGGCAAGGTTGATGTACATTTGTTGGTTCCGGGATGGACCTATACGTATTTGACAGGTAATAAGAATGATAATGTTGATGAAAAACCACCAGGAGCTTGGTTGCCTGAGCAAGTGGTTGATGTCTTGGAAGAAGGTGTCTCCAAGAACCAATTCTACATTATATGTCCAGATAACGAAGTCACTGTGGAAGAGGATAAAAAACGTATTCAATGGAATACTGACGATATCATCAAAGGTAGGCCAGCTTTATCTCGATGGCGTGAAGATTACAAATCCGAATTTAAGAGCTTTAATTATAAGCAGTAGTTTTGAATAGGCGTGTATGGTTTTTGGCGGGGGTTACCGGAATTTATTAGCAAAAGCGCACTGCGCGGCTCACTACATTTTTACACCTCTCCAAATTTTTTATAATAATTTTTTTTTTTGCAAAATCTGAACAAATCCATAACAATGTCTGAAGCCAGTTCACCTGCTACTACTTCACTTGTCAACAGCAAGAAGAGAAGAGCAGATTATCGAAAGCAACAAGAACAAAAACGAAAAGTCGCCAAACAAACCCGATTCGAAGGAGGAGATGCAGCAAACGAAAATGATGAGGGCAATACTCAAGTGAAAATGCCTCGGAAGCGATACTACAGACAGAGAGCCCATTCAAACCCGTTCTCAGATCACTCATTAGACTACCCATTGAAACCTAGCGATATGGACTGGTCAACGTTATACCCTGGATTGAGCAAAGAAGATCAAGGTAAAAAGCCCACGATTGCGGACATTGGGTGTGGGTTTGGTGGGTTGATGACTGCCTTGTCGCCATTATTACCAGATCAGTTGATTCTAGGTATGGAAATTCGAGTACAAGTCACAGAATACGTTGAGGACCGGATCCTTGCGTTAAGAACAAAACATGCTGCAACCAATGGGTATAGTAATATTTCAGTATTGCGAAACAATGCCATGAAATTCTTGCCAAATTTCTTTGAACCAGGCCAGCTAGAAAAGATGTTTTTCTGTTTCCCAGATCCACATTTCAAGCAACGGAAACACAAGGCTAGAATCATTACCACTACGTTATGTTCGGAGTATGCATATGTGATCAAACCGGGTGGGGTGGTTTATACCATCACTGATGTGCTGGATTTGCATAACTGGATGGTGGAACATTTGGATTCGCATCCATTATTTGAACGACTACCAAAGGAATGGGAAGACCAAGATACTTGTGTTAGAGTAATGACTGATGAAACTGAAGAAGGTATGAAAGTTTCGCGGAATGGTGGTTCAAAGTATGTAGCATGTTTTAAACGTCTAGAGAATCCTGCCTAATCTAATATATATACGAAGGACCATTAAAACCCCGAGCTCTAGAAATCTGAAATTTTTTCTGCGCGCTAGCGGGCTCGCTAGCGCGTAACTTGCTAAAATTCAGTACTTTCAAACCTCCCGATCCTGCCCAATTATCCATTCCCACTAACAGTACTAAATCGACACTAGACAAAAAACAGGTCATTTAACGCCCAAGTTACAGGTTTTTCTTGACGTAATAATAGGCAGGTAGTTTAACAGAAAATGTCGACGCGTTCATCCAGTCCGCTGGATTTGGAGCAGTTTCGGCTTGCTGCGCTGAATTCTATAAAGAAAAAATCTGGTCTCAACACTGCTACAACTTCCACGCCAGGCTCAACAGCGACTACTGGGAACAATACGCCAGAGGCTATGAACTTTACCAATCCGCCACCGTCATTACCTTCAGTAGGGGTCCAACAACAGAGAACCAATAGCACTATTAATAACAACAATAATTCTGGTAATAAAAAAGGTGAGTGGGTTCACCAAGCGAATGCTAATAAATCAGATATGGAAAAAGATTTGAAAGAAGCAGTTCTTGAACTGCGCAAACTTGGCTTGAATTTTGTTGATATCCAGTCACAGAGTAAAGCAGATCCACGGTTTTTGGCAGCGGTATTTCATTCAATGGATTTACCTGCACCAGCTGTGGCTCCTTTGCCAGTTGCACCACCACCACCGCCACCGCCTTTTCCACGTACTAGAAGTAATATACCCGTGAAACCCAGTGGAGATACCCCTACGGTTATGACAACGCCAGAAATCAATCCATTGATTCGAAAGCGAAACTCGACAGATGTACCACAAAGTAATTATGCACCAGCGAAACGACCAGCAAAACGACCAAAATTTGGTGATGATCGATGGTCCCATAATTTACAGATAGACGTGAGCGATGATAGTGATAGTGAGAATGGATCAGAAAAGCCGGTAAATAATTCTGCGAAGCCAGTGAGCTCATTGGAAGCAAAGAGAGAAGAAATTCGAAGAATTAGTGAAAAGTTGCGATTAGTCGAAGCAGAAAATGCTAGATCTGCTTCTTCATCTGCATTGGGTTCTCCATTGCCAACTCCATCATTTGCATCTACCCCGACATCAACGTCGACGGTAGCTTTAGGGTCCGAGAAAGTCGTGGCTCTACAGTCCACTTTGGATAACACGCTGAAACATTTGGCCAAAATTCAGGAACAGAATTTCAAATTTGAGGACCAGTTGAAGGAATTTCAGCGCGTCGATGTTGAAGTTGAGGAACTTAAAAAGGCATTAAAAGAGAAGATGGCTCTCAAGGTGCAAAATGATGTTGAAAGTTTGGAGATTAGTGCAGCTTTACAACAAGGAAAGCAAAAGGCAAAGGCAATTCAATCGAATGTTGATACTCTTCGAAAGGATGTGGATCGTGCCAAACGGGACGCTGCGATAGAAAAGAAGAAGGATCAATTAAAGCAGGAGCTCTTGCAAGCAGAACGTGATGAGCAGACAGAATCAAAAAAAGCTGCTGAAATGAAAAAGGATTCTGAGGAAGCAAAGGAATTGGCGAACGAATCTTTAGTGTCGCATGATGCTATGGAGATGGATGAAGTGGCACCGGTTTTGGAGACTCGTGATGAGCAACCGGCCCATCTTGGTGATGGCGATCATAGTGAATCCAATGGCTCGCAAGAATCAAAGGAGAATATCCAAACGGAAGACGCTGTTTCGGAGGATGTTGAAATGAAACAGGAACCCCACAGCCCTGAACCAGCTGCTGCATCTCACTCTGTCAGTGATGTTAAAGAAATTGAAGTGATTGAAATTTCCGAATCTGACAATGCCGAAGGTGAATCCCAAGGTGAATGTGATGCCGACGCTGAAGAACCAGCTCGCTATCCCGCTTCACAACTTGAAACGCCGCACGACGCACTATTCAAAGAAAACCAACAACACCCACTCACTGTATTATCAACCCAACATGCCAACATTAATGAAGAAGACGACGACGATGACGAGTACGAAGTTGATAAAGACGATAATATGCCAAAGATTGAATTTAGAAAAACTTTTATGGATATGGAAATGGTATGAAAAAAGGAAACAATATTTTGTTCAAGCATCCCCCCTTCACCTTAACAACCCCCCCCCCCAAAGCTCAGCAAACAAAGAATCACCTAACACGGCACACAATTTTAGGAACAACCAAAGCGTTTTACAGCCTACAAATCACCATTGCATGTATTCCGGTCATTTAAATTCAGCCCATTTTATCTCGATGAAGTGGCTGGTGGGTACCGATCCCTGACGTATTCAGCCAAGATTCCTGATAAGGAGCTTTGCCCCCATGAAGTTCAGGGAAAAGTATGTCACAATCAAGACTGTGCATATGTACATTTTAAGGATATTGCATTTGGAGGTATGAAAGATCTACCACGAGAAATTTTACTGACAACGAACAAACAGAACAAACGGCGCTCTCGGACATGTCGAGAGCATTCGTAGGCAAGACACCCGAAGATATTGACCAATATAGACACGATTTGCGTGAATTATTAACCCATTCTGACAACCAGGATCTCGGCTTTGATACGATAGCTCAAAAAATTGTGGAGTTTCGCCGCCAGCGGGCTTCCAAAGAAAGTCGTATTTTGGATTGGTATCGGTTCCGTTCCGTTACCAAGAAAAACCAAGATTAATAACTTGATAATAGTTGGATGTTATTAATGTAATAAGAAAATGAAGAATAATATGTGTTTTTTCTATCCAAAAAAAAAAAATTGTACAATTTATAAACTTATCTATTTACCCCTTGGGGACATGTCAGAGTCATGTTCGATTGGTGGAATGTTCGACGTAGCAGCTATACCTGAAAACGCGGGGGATTCGGCAAGGAACGTTGGTGTACCATTTCTAGACTGGGATCGTGCTATTGCCGCCGCAGACGGCTGGTGGATGGGCATATTCGCCTCTTCATCTTCGTCATATTCATGTGTCAATAGAGACGTTGTATCCATGGCACTGCTACTACCGCGGTGTCTTCGTGACGCAGACGACGGAACAGAAAAGACGGACTTGTCGCCAAACAATGAATCCATATCTTCCAAAGTCACCCCTTTAGTCTCTGGGTATGTAAAGTACACGGTGATAAACGAGCAAACACAAGACAAAGCGTGGATCAAGTACAACCGCCAATGAATCTTTTCCTGCAAAATCGGAGTCACTTCACCAACAAGCCAGTTGAACACCCAGTTTGACGCTGTAGAAAGCGACGCACCTTTTGCTCGGATGGATAACGGCATGATTTCTGGTGGGTAAAGCCATGGGATTGGACCCCACGAGTATCCATGGAACGCGTTGAATATGATCACAAAAACCACAACCATGGTTGGTGTATAAGATATGTCTAGGAACATGAAATAGGAGATGGCACAGAGTGAAATGGCCATGACAACTGAACCGGATAAAAGAATAAACCGTCGCCCCCATCTATCGACAATATACCACGGCGGGATTGTTGACGCGATATAGACCAACCCGTTAATTCCCGTCATGAGAATCGCATCACGGCCAACCCATCCTGCTTCTTCAAACACCAATGGCGCATAGTATGATATCACGTTTATGCCGTTCAGCTGAGCAAATGCTTGAGAGCTCATGGCGATTAATAACCGTTTCTTGTACTTTCGCCACATGTCCTTATAAGTTCTCTCGCCTTCCATTCGCTGAATCAACACGGCTTCTTTAATCTCTCGGAACTCTTGTCTGGCCTTTGGATTGTTGATATCGCCGTCTCCATGCAAATTCGCAATCACCACCATACCTTCTTCATCACGGTCCGTATCTAGTAACCATCGTGGTGTCTCGGCAATTACCATCGACCCGGCGACAAGTAAACTACCCATAACGCATTGTAAGAACAACGGAAGTCTCCAGCTAAAGTCGCTTTCAATGTAACTGGAAAAATAATCAATCCATACAGATGACGCATAACCGACAATGTTGCCGGTAAACTCAATACACGCCAGCTTGCCCCGACTTTGCGGCGGAGAAATCTCAGATTGATATACTGGTACAATTGTACTCAGCGCACCTACACCCAAACCAGCAACCACTCTACCGACAATCATCAATGCCATACTGGTTGTGAATGTTTGCAGCGCACCTCCTACAACGAAAATACACGCACCGTATAAAATGGTTTTTCGTCGGCCAATGATATCACCGACCCGGCCTACCACCAACGACGACACCAAAGCACCAATCTCTAGAATCGCAACCATGGTGCCAATTTTGGCTCGTGAAGGGTGGTCAAAGTATTCTGTGAAATAGTCACCCGTGATGATCCCACTCATGACACCTTGATCATATCCGAAGAGAAAAACCCCTAACGATACAAACACAGATGTAAAGTACAACAGCGGCTTGCCTGTCAAGGCACTACCTTTAATTCTTCCTCCTGACATTATATATGCAATAAACTTTTCACCAGCGCCAGGGGGGATATAATTTGGTCTGGGAACACGTATGCTCTGGTTCCCAATTTCCTTCTTTAGAAACTGGTCGTGAACGTCTTTATCGTCGATTTCAAAACTTTCCAATCGGTTTATATCGTCGGTGTCTGATTGGAACGAATTTCGGTCAGCGTATTCTACCGTCGAAGAGTCTGGTTTATCTTGTGAACTTGTTGTGGCGGCGTTGTTGACGACAGAGGTGGTAGGGGTCGATGCTCTATTGTTGATGATATTCGTGCCAATCTCTTGGTCAGAATTGGAATCTCTTTGCGAAAACACTTTTGATGGTATTTTTTTTGTTATAGTGAAGTGTGCGAGTTTTTAGTACGTGTGTTGTTGGCTAAATTGATTTTTTCCTGTCAGCAATTTTTCTCTTATCTTAAATTTTTGAATATCCGGCGAAAGGGAGGACGACAAGTTTTAGTGTTACTAAATTGTATCTCGATCATGCAGCTCTCGGGTCAGTGTAGCAAAGATCTAGCTTGGCCCAACCTCCGTCCATTTCCCCGCCTTCGTTCTTTTAAAGGATATACATACCAGTTAATTAAAAGCCGCCAGTGATCAATGCAGAAAATGCGCAGTGCCTTTGGTAAAACGGCTGAAACGCGTTTGCGGTTGCGGTTGTTTTGTGGAGACGTATAAGAAAAAATGGATAATCTTTTGGATATTGAAAACGCGTATAATAAATGTTCTAAAGGAAAGATTTAGAAATCCAAAAGTGGAGACAAAAAAGAAACCCCTGCAAGCGAATATAATAATGCGCCTCCATCTCCACTTTTTTTTTTAGTTTTATCCGCTATTCACATGGGCGTGACTCGTTCACACCCAGCTTAATTTTGTCGCGCAAGCTTATTGCGTCATTGAAGTGGGTCCACGCCGCGACAAAACTCTGCATCGAATTTTCTATAAAAAAAAACCGGTCAAGTCATGTGATGTATTTTGCCACAGATTACAGGAAAATGCCTTATAATCACTGTCGGTATAACGGCTATAGAGTGAAGCGACCAAGATGGTAACCAGTCAACTACTCAGACGTCGGTCTCCCGTCGGAGTATACCGATGAGAACCCGACTGGAGGCAATTTCAGATAGTAAAAATGATATAAATTAATGACTGCTTTAGAACACAAACAATCACCCAAGCTGAACTCAAAATGTCTAATACCGATTATTGAGGCTCATTTAATGGTCGGCCCGTTTTCGGTTTGACGCCGCGCATTGGACCCTGCGTGCGGCACACAAAATTACGGGTTTTGAAAAATCGGTACATCTCCCAGCGTAAACTATACGCTTTGATCGTGTATTTCTTAACGAGAGTTTTAAAAAGCACTCTACTGGATTGAACATTTTTAGCCATTATCTATAAAAAAAAAAATGGAACCCCCGTACACATCCAAAAGCCTATCCTCTCATTCACTCATTGTCTCTTTACTGCTTCTTCTTTTCTTGGGCATTCTTGAGCATGCCTTTATACGACTCGATCCAAAAGTTTACAAACAAATAAGTCAACGGAGCCAAATAAAACACATTAAACAGCAATGCAAACGTTTGTCCTGGGTTTTCCAAGCATGCGCTGTAATTGCCCGTTGAAGGATTGAAATAGTACACAAACATGTGCAACAATGCAAACGATCCTCCGAATACAAACTGACAGATTTGGGCAGTAGTCAAAGCTCGCTTCAACACTTTTGGAATTTGAACCTTGAGAGCGCTCAAAGTATAGTAAAAGTACATCAAAGTATGAATCAATGAATTGAACACAACAAAGATCCAAATTGGAGGAGAAGCGAATCGAATCCCAGCCCACATGGAAAGCATAGCACCGGCATGGTGATAAGTTTGCAACAATGATGATTGCTTACCCTTGGCAAGAATAATCATGGTATCAACGACTTCATAAAACTTGGACAAGTAAAAGAAAAACCCATAGTAACTCAATCCATTTTCCCAGATACCTTCATTGACATCGCACAAACTTCTCCAAAACCCACCTCCTGGTAACAAATCGGATTCACCGCTTAGATAAGAATCAGCTCGGCTGGTACCGGTGAGAGACATTTTGGAAACTTCAAACACACTTCTGTAGATAGCGCCAGTCATTCCAAGGCAAGTCCAAGCAGAATAAATACACAACGCCATGTTATGAGCAATGACCAAAGTACGAAACAAACTTGTATTTGCAAACGCAATTGGCTTCTTGTTTGTTTTTCGGAAATGGTTTGCAGAATGCACCGAAACGGCATAAACCGTAGCAATGGCGATAGGAACTCGGACATCCATGAAGAACTCAAATGAGGACGCAAATAGTGAATCAGATGGTGGACCTTGTGGAAGCTTCATTCCTGCTGGCCATCGAAAGATATCCTGTGGAGGAATGGCAACGTACGATCGGCTTGAATTGACAGACATTGTTTTTTGTTGATATTTGAGCACAGTAGTTAATTTCGTGAAAAACTACTGGAAAACGACCGATTTGTTTTCGAAAGACGATAGAGAAATCACTGTTCGTTTTTTGTTTTTTCTTATATTAAATTTTGAACAAAAATGGACAAGTTCAAAAACGGATCAGATAGCAGTGAAGAAAGAAAGAAAAATTGACCCACAAGTTCTAACTTGATAAACGATGCCTTCTGGTTTTAAGACGGAGAGGGCCTCGCGCGTTTTAGCTATATATATTTTCTGCCGCCCTGGCCAGGCCGTTCACCGGAATTAATTTTTCAGCGCTAGTTCCGCTTGGTTTTTTTTGTTGGGAATTCCACTTTTTTAGATTCAAGAAGCCGAGGTTTCTTAGATTTTCACTGAGACTCCAAGAATGTGTAATGTTTTGTATCACGAAGATTGTTATTCTATAAAATTTGCCAATTCTCTGTTGTCGTTGTTTGCTTTCACGGCATGATGGCCCACCAGCAATGGCTAGGATCGTAAGACCCACTGACAATATCTTATTGGGCTGGAAGTATATATCCACGCCGCAAGCCATTGAAGCAATGTCCATGGTTTAGCAAAAATATATCCAGTTAAACCACCCGGTCAATCCGCGGTGAAACAAATATGTATCTGTGCAGCACTCTTTTCGGTGATACACTTTTTTTTCTTGTGCGGCGAATTTTCGTCGGAGCCGGTACGCGCGGCTGTTGTTGGGGGAAAAAAAAAGTGTTGTGTAAAAGGCCGCGCCGTCCATTAACCCGGCAAAAAAGAATTCGGTAACTCCATGGTCCAGGTGTGCCGAAATCTTCGCATTTGAGCAACACTTGTTGAGCTTGGAAAATATTATGGTAGTTGTGATCGATCGTCATAAACCATAAACCTAACACCGGGTCTGGTTTTATAGTACAGGATCATCGGGTAGTCTAAAAGTTATAGGTGTAAAATAATATGGTTCCACATTCGGCATACGAATTGGCCGTGTTAGCAACGGTGTACTGCAAAAGCAAAAGCACGATGCCCACGTTCACAAAAACTCGCATAATCTCAGCTCTTTTTATCTGCATGCCAAAATCGGCGAACTGGCCGGTGAATCGCCGCACATCGAGCGGCACAGCATATCTTATACCAAAGCGAGTTTATTTTTTTTTTTCCAGTTCTAGCTACATAAAAAACAAATTCACCAATTTTTTTTCCTACTTTTTCTTTGATCGATTATTCTTATCAATAAGCCAAGCACACTTGCTCCCCCATTTGGACCCCCGCAACGACACCATATGTTTCTTAATCTGCACCGCCACTTCATCCTTTTGTGTTTGAGATCCGCTCTGCAAAATATACTGGATCAGGTAATTCCCATGCGCATCCGATGCAATATCAATCAATGGGATCCGTGGTCGATCTGGAATCCTCTCAGTCACCTTGTCCAAAAACCCTTGAATAATTACCGGATCGCCCATTTTCAACATCTTCTCGACAACCTTGGATGCAAACTGGTCAACACTGTAGACTGGCGAAACCTCGATAATACGTTGGCAAACAATATCCCGGTATGGCTCATTGGCATGCTCAACCATATGTTGGATCACCCAATTGCCCCATTGACCGCGGATAATTGTATCAAGATTCTCAACCACTTCTTCAACACATGGCCGTTTGTCTTGTTCAGTACAGTTTTCAAAAATGTTCTGTACTACCAATGATCCGGTTTCCCCAAGAGCTACTTGGGTCCACATTCCACACAAATCCTTATTGACTTTAGCCATGAACCGTGGCGGGGTCGTATCCCATCTCAATTCAAACAATTTCTGCCACACATGGCAAGCGTACCGGTGAACAACACTTTCATTAACTCTGGACAACATTTCTTCAATAATCGTGGTTTTCATATCACCATCAACGCAATCCAACGCCTTTTGAATCACGTGGCATCCAAACGGATCCATAGCCAATTCCACCACATTACCGATCATCCCTTTGGTAACATCAGAGATTTGTTGTGGGGTACCGTACTCCAAACAACGCTGCACCAAGAAATTCCCAAATCGGTTAATCATTAGCATGTAAGATTGTTCAATAATAGCATTTATGATCCCAATTTTTTGTTCATTATTGGCGATTTTCAACTTTTGCTGCAAAAAAATCGATGCTTGTTGGTCATTGTCTAATACAATCCGGTCAACAATAAACTTCCAATTACAACTCACACTTCGTTCCAACAATTTACGATAGTTGAGTGCCTCGTTATACTGCTTGATTGGATAGAATACCTCATTTGTTTTATCTTTTTCATCACTGGAAGAAAACACACCAGTGGATATTTCATTGTTGGAAGTCGGCATCGGACATGGTACAAATGGAGCAGATTTAAAAGCCGATTCCATCGGCACCCATGTTGGAGTGGAATCATTCATCAGCATCATCATATTATTATCCGTCTTCATTCCTTGTCCTGGCCCGGGTATTGGACTCGTACTTGTCAATGGAGACCAAATAGTTTTATCATATGGTTTAGAAATTGGTAATGGTACTGGTGCAGGTAGTTGCGAGGTTTGAAACATTTGTTGCGGCTGTGCGGCACTACCCTGTGCGGCGCGTGCAGCAGCAGTTGGTGGCGGTGGTGATTCACAATATCGTCTTGATGGTGGGTATGAATTGTTAGTCGACCAAGAAGTTGCAGAATTTGGTTCAGTATTAGTACGGTATAGCGAGTCAATAGAAGCTTCAACGGAAGCAGTAGTTGTAGTTGTAGCAGAGGATGTAAAAGCAGTAGCTGGAGCAGCAGGTTCTGGACGGTAGTCCTGTCGATATTCTTGTGGAATTTGTAGCGATTTTGAAAGTAACTGACGTTGATGTTTTTCCATATCTCCTAACTTCACTCGAGTTCTGGATAGTTCATATTTCAGCTTTTCAATTTCTGAGCATTGATCACCAATAGTTTGAGCCATTTGGGCGACTTGTTGAGTTGCGGCGGAAGAATCCGAGTCAGCAGCAACTTGTTGATCTCTCATCAACATTGTCACCATGTCATAGTCCTTTTTGTAATCCAAGTCCAAATCATTTTCCATCCAATGAGGCAGCGGATGAGCTGCGGAATATCCGTCGTCGTCAGCGTTAGTTGGGGTATTGTATTTGAACGGGTCCCATCCATTACTACCACCACCAGCACCGACGCCAGCACCAGCACCGGTACCTGCAGAAGGTGGCTGATGTTGTAGTTGTTGCTGATTTTGCTGTTCATATTTCCTTGCTATAATGGTATCAAACGCTTGGTCTTGAGCCATGGTATCCTCGGCGGTTTGAAACCTCTGGGGTCTCATGGCGCCAAAGTTCTTAAATCTCCGGGTATCTGTCAAATTACCCTAAACAGGCGTTAGTCAAGGCGATGAAAAGGGAATAAACATACAAAAAAAGGATATACGCTTGCTTTCGGTTAGATATCTGGATATTTCAATAGTTCCTGAGTTGAGATTCAATCAGGCGTATGGTGGTGGACAAGAGAGGGTGAGGAGGAAGGAAAACGAATAAAACAAGCGCCAGGCGAGTATAATTTTCTGGAGAGTAATATAGAGGGATTAACATAATTACAAAAAAATAAAACAAATATACACAGAATAAACATAAAAAGGAGCTCAAAAATACCGTCATCTAAAAAAAGCATTTGCCATAGAGAAACTACCTTATTGCTTCTTTGGACCCATCAATCGGTCAAATGCTGGAATCAAGGTTTGAGCAAGAGCGAATGAAAAGACAAGCTTTGGACCGGTAGTAAGCAACTTTGGAACCAACCCCTTGAAGAAAGCAGACATACCTTCGTTCTTGGCCATGTTCTTCAAAATAGTGAACCCACCTTCTGGGTTTTCAAAGTTTCGGTTTTGAATTCGAGTCTTGATCACATCCAATGGAGCAGACACGATCAAAGAAGCAGATGCACCAAAGATGGATGCAACAAAGTTCTGAGTCCATGTAGCAGATGAATAATCGTTCAACTTGTAAATATATTCTTTGGCAAATGCAGACCCACCAAATAGCGCGAATGAGCCCGGAGCGTTTCTAGCCGCAGTCCAGCCCCAACCTCGGTAAAGCCCCATACCTTCATCAGCCATAACTCTCAAGAACCCACGACCTCGGAAAGATTCTGGGTTAGTTTGACGCTTGATCTTGAGCACATCCAATGGCAAAAGGACGATTTCACCGATCCCGATAAAAGACCCAGCAGTAGCCGCCATGATTGCCTTACCGGTCTTTTGACCAAATGTGTTTTCAAAAGCAGCCTTGTGATTGTTCGTGAGGTATTCATTGACAAATGGTTGACCACCGTATTTGTAAACACGCTGCATGATCTTGTAACCTGCGGCATAACCCAAACCTGGGAATAGAGATAGGAATCGTCGTCCGATACCAGCATTGGCCATATCTTTGAACACGACCTTGTTCAATTGAGATGCGCTGGTTACCCGTCCATGGTTAGACATAAGACGTTTAGCAGTAGTATCGACCTAGAAATTTGGTTAGTTTTTACTCCAAGGCGAACCTGAGCAGACATACTGGGTGGAAAACGGCCAATTCTGCGATACCGGCAGTAGCTATGAACTTGTTAGCATTAGAAAATTTTCAATTAAAACTAAAACGTACCCGAACCGAGAACTCTAGAAATACCAGATTGCTTCTTGTCGGATGTAGATGGCGGCGACATTTGTGGTTGATATGAAAAAGAAAGGTAATTGAGATCTATGACTGAACTTTCAAAAGATTTTTTTTTTTTTTCGGAGATTTCGCGGCTCCTCCCCTACCTCCTGTGTACCCAACGTTGTGTGCATAGGATATTCCCAAGCGTTTAAGCGATCGGAGAAGCTCTCCCAATTTTGTCTTTTCTTCTTTACCACACTCTCTCAGTTTTTATTAATAAATCCTTCGCCACTATTTTGCATTTTTATTTGTGTCTTCTCATTACCGAGAGCAGAGCATATCCCTGAAGTCTTGATTTGGAGTTTATAGCCAAAGAAAAGTTTCAACCCTTTTTGTGCTCCTTTTTTATATTTGATAGTTTTTTTTTATATATACGATCCCTATTTTGAGGAAAAAGACAAAAAAACATTGAAAGCAAAGAAAACAAAAAAACAAGCATATTGAAAGAACAAAAAAAAAAAAAAAGAACCAAAAAGAACAACTACATATATAAAGGGAACTAACATTCAACATGTCGCAGGAAAGTCTCGAAGCGATGCGAGAAGATTATCTCGATTCATTGCAAGAATTAACGTTCAATTCCAAGCCTGTGATTCACAACCTTACGGTTATTGCTGGAGAAAACGTTTCATTAGCCCAAGGGATAGTAAAAGCATTGGAAGAGCATTTGGCCAAATGCCCACCTACTTATAAATTGCCAACATTGTATTTGATGGATTCGATTTGTAAACTTGTTGGTAACCCTTATAAGCAATATTTTGGTTTGCAGTTGTACAAGACGTTTGCAAATGCATATTCCTTGGTGAATGAGCCAACAAGACAAAAAATGGTGGCATTGTTCGAGACTTGGAAACGGCCAGGAGGAGATGATGGTCAGATGTTGTTTAGCTCAGAGCAGATTAGAAAGATTGACGATTTTTTGTCCAAGGTAAGAGCACAACAACAAGCTGATCAACGGAAATTGCAAGCAGAGCATGCCAAACAGTTTATGGCCAATGGACCAATGTCTGCGGCGGCATTGTTGGCAGAAGTGGATAAATTGATCGATTTGACAAGCCAGCGGCAAAGATATGATCCAACCCCGGATGCCCAGGCTCAATTGGATATTTTGGGAAAGCTAAAAGCCTTGTTATCGGCGAGTGGGGTTGATCCAACGATATTGCCAACTATTCAGCATCAGCTGGCAACATTTAATCAAAAGGAAATGGATAGACTTAATGAGATTGTATCACGACAGCCGCAGCCACCTCCACTGCCACCGTTGAATCCAATGAATAATAACCCAATGAATCCGATGAATGCATTAGCGGGAATTGATTTGTCAAAGTTCTTCAACCAGCAAGCACCACCACCACCACAACAACAACAACAACAACAACAAATACCTCCAATTCCTTCAAGATCGGAACCAATATCGATGGATTTATTCAATGGGTTGATGAATTCTGGGTTTTTGAGCAAGTCTTCAACACCACAACCACCACAACAACAACAACAACGACAACAGCGACCGATTGGAATATCAATTGAGGTTGTAGAACTAACAAACCAATCGCTCCAAAAGCCACGATTGCATATGATTGATCGATTATACAAGAATTTAAGCGAGCAATGTGGTACATGTGGGCGGCGATTTATCGACACGAAGCGAGGACGGCAGGAAAAAACGGCGCATTTGGATTGGCATTTTCGAATTAATAAACGGTTGAGAGATGAAAACCGGCAGCAGAACCGATGCTGGTACCAGCCATTGGAGGATTGGATCAAGTATCGGGATGAAGATGAAGTTTTGAGTATGGATATTGACGAGAATGGTGTATCCAACAGCCAAGACAGCAAAAAGAAGAAGAAACCAGAGCTTAGTAAAGAAGAATTGATGGCGAAATATGTGCCGGCTCCAGATGGGAAGCTGGCCAAGTTGCCATGTCCGATTTGCACGGAAAAATTCAAATCTGAATGGAGCGATGAAGCAGAGCAATGGGTTTGGAAAAATGCAGTCAAGGTTGGCAATCGGGTTTTCCATGCGACTTGTCACGCTGAAGCGGATCAACAATTGGTCCAGACAGTGTTACGGCCACCGGCGTCAGCCACATCTAACGCGGCGGCACCACCACCGTCCGCACCAGCACCAGAATTGCTCAGTGGAGTGGATTTGAAGGGAATTCTTGCGAATTTCACCAAAAGGAAACGAGAACCGGAGGAAGCGTCATCAGATACCGATTCTGAAAAGAAGATCAAAATAGAGCCATAGTATATATATATATAAAACAAAACTTTGATGTACAAAAATGAAATTTTTTTTTTTTTTAAAAAATTCCTTATTCATTACTATATACCTATTTGTTCAAACACTTGAGAATGTCAGACCACACATTAGCTGGCTTCTTGGAAGCATCAATTTCTTCCCAAATACCAGTCTTTTTATAATAGTCAACAACTGGGGCGGTTTGAGCATGATAAGTCTTCAATCGCTTGGTCAACGCATCAGCATTGTCATCGGATCGTTGGATCAATGGCTCACCAGTGACATCATCCTTCATTTCTGCCTTTGGTGGGTTGAAAATCTTGTGATAAGATCGACCGGAAGCTGGGTGGACCAACCGACCAGTGATTCGGTCAACCAAAAGCTGATCATCAATTTTCAATTCCAAAGCATGTTGCAAAGAAGATTTCTTGGTTTCCAACATTTCGTCCAACTTTTCAGCTTGAGGAATTGTTCGTGGGAACCCATCAAGAATAAACCCATTCTTACATTCAGAATTGTTATCCAATTCATTCTTGATCATGTTGACCATGATTTCATCAGAAACCAAACCACCTTGATCCATAATCTTCTTGGCCTCTACACCCAATTGAGTCTTTCGGGCGACTTGAGATCGCAACATGTCGCCGGTAGCCAAGTGGCAAGCGCAATACTTTTCCTTCAAGTTTGGCGCTTGAGTTCCTTTACCAGCACCTGGTGGACCAATCAACACCATTCGCAATGCTGGTGGGAGACTGGTAGCTGCGGATGTGATCCCTTGACCTTTTTCAAGGGAATCCACTCGAGCTTGAAGCTGAGAAACTAGCTTTTTGAGGTCAGCAACGTCGGCCATTGTATTCTTTGTGATGTGTGATGGTGAAAAAAAAAAACGATTGGTTGGAACTCGGCTCAAAAGGAAAAACACAAATTTTTCGGACCAACGCGTGTGAAGTTATTCGGCTGGGCGGGTGTGGAAAATTGAAATTTGGCATAAATGTGCAAACGTTGGGAGGGAAAATAATTGCAACCAGTTTTTCAGCCTCACGGGAAGGAATTTTTCAACTCCACAAAAATAATTGACAAAATGGCCGATAAAAACCCAGAGTTGGCTACTGATGCCGTTTTGAAAAAATCAGAAGAAATGCCGGCCGATAGTGTGACAGTATCCGGTATTGATTTCGATATGCCAGAAAACAAAAACATTCGAGCTGCCGATTTGATCAGTGGCATGACCAACATGGGGTTTCAAGCCAGTTCACTAGGTAAAGCATGCAGCATTATTGACGAGATGAGAGCATGGGAAGGTGAAGATAAAGAAGGAAACCCAGCAAAGACTACGATTTTCATGGGATATACTTCAAATTTGATCTCATCAGGTTTGAGATCAAGTTTGAAATACCTTGTCAAGAATAACATGGTATCAGCCATTGTGACTACCGCTGGTGGGGTTGAAGAAGACTTGATCAAATGTCTTGGGAACACCTATGTTGGCGAGTTTACTCTTGCTGGTGATAAACTTCGAGAAATTGGGTTAAATCGAATCGGTAATTTACTAGTTCCAAACGACAATTATTGCAAGTTTGAAAACTGGATCGTGCCAATCTTGGACAAGATGCTTGAAGAGCAAGAGGCCGAACAGGATAAACTCGGCAAGGACTTTGATTCGTCGTCTCCAGCATGGTGGACGCCATCTCGAATGATTGACCGACTTGGTAAGGAGATTGATAATGAAGATTCCGTGTTGTATTGGGCTCACAAGAACAAAATTCCAATTTTCTGCCCAGCGTTGACCGACGGGTCAATTGGAGACATGTTGTTTTTCCACACTTTCAAATCATCCCCAAAGCAATTGCGGTTGGACATTGTGTTGGATATCCGGAAAATCAACAGCATGTCCATGGCAGCTACTCGAGCCGGGATGATTATTTTGGGAGGTGGTGTAGTCAAACACCACATTGCCAACGCTTGTTTGATGCGGAACGGGGCTGATTACGCCGTGTATATCAACACTGGCCAGGAATTTGACGGGTCTGATGCAGGTGCCAGGCCTGATGAAGCCATTTCTTGGGGCAAAATTCGATCCGATGCTAAGCATGTCAAGGTGTATGCTGATGCTACGTTGGTGTTCCCATTGATAGTCGGGGCTACGTTTGCAAAGGAGTAATAGAATAGTTCTATAAAGCATATGTGTAAAGAAAATTGTTTATTGGGCAATGTTTGATTCTGTATTTCACTGCCTCCTGGTGTGCGGCGAAGGACCGTATTCATGTTCCATCCAGTGTTGCATTACCCCTCCCCGCTCTCGAAGAAAGCTGCCCAATGGCAAGCTGTCAATTGCAATCGTGCCTTGTCTACGTTACAACAAAAGATATTCAACATGCTCCAAGATTGTGCAGGGTGCGGCCCCGCCCCACCCCTTGAAACAGGGTCTATAGGGTAGTATACATATGCTGCTAATTTCCTATTGCATAACCCAACGATCCACACCCTCATGCTTGACATGCGTTTTGTTGCAGGTCCCTTTATATGCTAGCTTAAATACGTGATTGAACTTGCAGGAATCATCGAGAATACGAAACAGAGGGTAGAGTAGTACCTGATCACCTTCTTATGATCGTCGGTCATGTAGTTATCCGCTCAATTGTCTACGAAGATCATATACCACTGATTCCAAGCCCCAATTTCGCCTCGTTCGGGGATGATTTTCAAGTGTAACCGATCTATAATGCTGAGTTGGCCAGTCCTCACAGATCAGCAATCGGCAGATCCTTTTTATTATTTGCAAGTGTACTGACACCTAGGCACTGAAAAAATAAAAAGATAAAACCAAGAATGCATTATAGTTTCTCTTGCATGGCATTTCAACTACTGCAGAGAGTTTTGTAGCGCCGTATATTGGGGTTTCTTCCAGCGGAGTGTGTAGGTATACGCCGTGTACAAACGGTGATCCTTGATCGACTGCAGTTATATAAAAAAAGACATGAGTGGCCCTAAAAACAAACTATAAGGCAATGCTATACGGATGACTTTGGAAAGTTACAAGAACGAAAATATGTATACAGATCTTTTATAAACCGGATTGAGTGATTTATCCAACGTTGACCGAATCGATTCATGGCACCGGCTGATTTAGCTCAATTGGGCGCCCATGGATTATCGCATAAACGGAAGTACATTATAAGAATTGATTACACTTTTATGCTCTACCATTTTAGTAACAAAACAATTATAACTAAATCTGGTGAGGCGCGAGATTAGTGCGGCTCACTGCAAAATGCGGGCGCAAAAAAACAGGAAGTTTGATCCCAACTTTGTCCAATCACACTGCGACAAAAAACCTTTTTTTATCCATACACACCAAGCAATGTCGTCGTCGTTAATTCGTATCGTAAAAAATGCGTGGCGAGTAGGTCCACGCAACTATCTGTGGCAGATGAAGACAATGAACGATACAAAGGCTGGGACGTAAGTATTCGATTGCGATTAAAGCGGAGACACCGGACTAATAATTTTTCAGTCTTGTGGGTACAGACAAGTACGGAAACAAGTTCTTTGAAAACACTGAAGAAGATGAAATTCATTGTATGTATTGATCTTAGAGAGATAAAGGAAAGCTAACAAATTCCAAGTACGAACACGATGGGTTCAATATAAAGAACACTACGGAGACATAAGCCAAGTCGAACCAGGTTGGCATTTCTGGATCGGATATGGTATCGATACTCCACCTAACCAAACACCAGAATACTACAAATCAAAACCAGCATGCCCAGGACCTCAAAATTACGAAAACTTTACAGGTTCTACTGGCGCCTACATGTGTTACTCTACCGTGAAGCCAAAGATTGCACCTTGGAATCCAAAGATTTCCCAGCGATCATAATCAGAAGACTTTTAGTGGAGTACGGCTTTTTTTTTTGTAACAATCCTTGATAAAATATAATAGTTTTTGCACAAAAATAATGCTTGAATAAAGGAGGAGGTGACGACATTTTCACCAAGGGGTTCTCTCTCGTGATCTTGGTGCTGTACCGTCAGAATATATGCACATGTCATTGAAATAAAAATAAAAAACAAAAAAAACGGTAACGTCAAGGGACGGTTCGATTGTAAAAAGATTAATCCTTGTAAAATAAAAACCAACCCCTAGAGCTCTGAGAACCCTTTTTTCTACTGATTATCTAGATTTTGTTTCAAAATTATTATCAGTAGGAAGGATAAGCGGTTTTATTATTATTATCAAAGCAATGGTCATGGGCTCCAGATTTGGATTCGGAGTTGGGGAATTTTCAAGGATCTTTTGAACAAGACAATGGAGGCCAAAACAATGGTTTGATTTGATTTGATGCTCATGATATCAGATTCCCGGAGATTATTCATTCTAATTGACGGTGGTGATGGTGAAATCTCGTATCGGGTTTGGCACCAACGTGCGTTTCTCATACGTCAGAAATAGGCTACCGTGTATCAGACATTGCTATCCATTTAACTGCGATAACAGGAAACAAAAAGGTTATATCTGCATATTACCAAGAATAGACTGAAAGCCATTAGTTTTACGCGGAGAGAGAGCTCTAGAGAGATTTGTTGCTTTTGCTCTGCGGGTGGGCCGGGAAGATGATTGATAGTCTGGGCCGCTATGCTGCAGCCATCATATACTGGATAAGACACGCATATGATCTAGGATGATCTAGGGTGAGAGTGTTTGTTGTGTGTTGAACGCCTCAGAAAAACCAATTTAGCACCTAATCAGTTGGACCCGACCTCCTCTCTCTCTTTCTCCCCGCAGCTGCCGTCATATGGATGGATGGACTCCGTCCAAGAGACATGTCTGAGGTACCGTATCACTTGAGGCGCATTGTTGGAACGAGCCAGGCTTCCCTAATGCAAGTGGTACGTATCCGGGCTGTTTATGTGGAGAGGATGTAATTTTGCATATTGGGAAAGATAGTCATCGTTTTTAGGATAGAGAGCCGGCAGCTAGTACAATGGACAATGGATGAACAGATGGACGGATATTATTGGAATTACGGCCCTAGAAAACTGAATTGCCCATTCTACTGGGTCTTCACCGTTTTTTTTCACGATAATATTCAAGGGCTTATCAAAACGGTTTAAACAAGATCCTGATCCTGATCCTGATCCCTGGGTGCGGACCTAATTAACGGTCGTAAAACAGACCCTTGGACGACGTGTGGGTCTAAAGATGGGCCCACAAATTCAGCAATTCTATATCTGATAGGGAAAGATTATCAAATGGATTATCAAACCTGTTTCTTACGTAGTCCAAATCCAATTTAAAGTCTCTTTTTGGCAAGATCGAACTAATTCGTATATTGATAATTATCGATCTCCTACATTAAAGGGCCCAGATCTCACTGGCTGGAGCAAGGATAAATGGCTTCCCAAGTCAACTCGCCGTTTGTTCAACTAAACGGAACGGGTTCTCTAGTCCGCGATTCGGTGCATTATTGGTGTGATGGGGGTGTCTCGATGTCCTACATGTACGGCGATAAAATAGACAATGCAGCATATTGGTTTTTTGTTTTGTATAATCCATGGGGGAGGATCGAAATCGAGTAAACCCGTTGTCACATCTTTTTGTTTCTTTTCAGAGGCCAAGAAGATGAGCGTTTTTCTTCTTTTTGGAGTAACAAGGGTTGTTTAGTGATTGTGGTTGTTCTCATTCATGCGGGTCAAATAATCAACCAAAGGGCCTCTAGTTTGTGGCAGTCATTGTCAAAAGAGGAGGACAATGGTGTCAAAGGTTGTAGTTCTTTTTTGTAATGAATTTTTTTCTCGAGGTGTTATTTCTGAGTAGTACCTTCCAGTCTTGGTGGTTTTTGTCCTGCTTGTTATGACTATTTTGACCAATAGAGAAAAGGCACACACACAAACACGTTGTAATACGGATCATAGAGATTCGCAATTGATGCAAAGCTTCAGCGGTATAATACGAAGAGTTTCATAGCAAATTTTTACGAGTTCATTTGTGAAACTGTTTGATGGGAAGGCGCTTCCCGTAAGGTCCAGGTCCAGGTCCAGGTCGAGTTTAGGTCAGGGCCAGGTCAGTTCAGGTCGAGTTCAGACCAGATACGGCAAGCCAACCACCAGTAACATCTTAGATGGGGAGTGCGCTATAAAGCAGACAGACTGTGTACTTTTAATTGGTCTATGTAAATAGTAGCGGTTTTCGGCTAACGGCCCGCACATCTGCCCGGGCGCTGTTTTTTTAACGCGTGTTTGGACGCATTGTTTCCCTTACAGACACATGCTTCGCACCGACCGTCAGCGCATGTGTAGGTAACCAAACGTGCATTTATGATCGATACGAGACGCTCCGGTCAAGCGAGTGAGGGAGCGTTCAGATAAACAGGTTTGCTCTGGGTTTCAGATGGCGGATACGCAGTCCCGGAGCTTGAAAAGCACCGTATCCGACATGAGAAAGCAGATCAGAGAACCCTCGTGAATTGGTACCGTAAGGGTGCGTCCGTGCTGCAATACTATGAAAATCCTATGATCAATCTCGGTACAATCTCGGGCATGAAGGCTTGAGAGAGATGTATACTGGTCTATCTAGACTATAATTTGGGAATATATAGCAAAGTTATACAATAAGATATGAACGAATGTTCTTTTCACCATGTAAAGCAAAAAATATTAAAGCGTTGGATTGTTCGAGATTGAGATTACCAAGTCTATGGTAAGTAATCAAAGAAATTTTATCACCTACCTGGACGCACCGGTTCATTGTTGAAAAAGTAAGGTTATTTTTTGACAATGCAAAAAAAAGAACAATATCGTAAAAAAAGAATATCCCACATCTCGAGCCATTATCCTTGCGACATTTCGCCAATATTTCAAGCAACGACAATGATAATATTGATCCAATTGGGCTATCTTAAGCACGAGACTTGTTCAAGCTCTAAACTTTAAGTCCCCACTTTTTGATTCTATTTTCCGTATTACCATAAGATGCACTCAAGGCGGATGTATCAAGCGGGTAAGTACATGCATATAAGCATTTCGGGCGCTTACCGGACGCGGGTTCCAGAATCACGAATTTCAACCAATTGTTATGAACACCCGCAGATTTTCTACAGTTGAACAAGTGTGTCATTTTAACAAACTGCATGAAATGTCAAAATAAGACATGGACAAAAGAAAGAAGGAAAAAACCAAGCTTTTTTGTTTTTATTTTAAACTCCTTGCTACCTGAAACCAAAACCGAAGCCGACTCACCCTATCAACAAGTCCATGCGTTGGCTGCATGTCCCGCTTGGACTATGCCTGACGCGCCGATGAGGTCACTCTTTACCAGATTGGGAGTCCTGCGGCGAGGAGCTGCGGCTGCAGCCTTTTGGACCGGCTTCCCGCAAAAAACAAAAAAAAAGGAACAGTTCGGTCCGATGGAGCCTGCCTTGCCCCCTCTAATTTGCTATCTGTAGGTCTTGCAACAGATATTATCAAACTAATGAGCTAAGCCTTAACAATGGAGCCTTTGTTTTTTTGGTGAAATAATATCTTCAAGGAGTTGGTATTTACTACAAAATTTCTATACACTCGATCACCGTTTTTTCACCTGGCATACTATAGGCCGACCCTGTAGCTGGACCGTGCTGCCGACGCACATGGCAGATGACGAATACGTGCCGGGAGCGTGTCTTTCAAAGATCAGGTTCAAGATCGTGGACAGAATATGCACCTCGTCATGCCTTTTGATGTGGTTTGAGTGAGAGAGGGAAAAAGTTCCCATAATCAAGATCCTGGGATTGGAACGAGATCAAATGAAGATCGTATAGGCGCACCAAGAGTTGGTTTTTTACCCAATTTACGTTATGCGGCATGGATCAAGAACCCGCAAAACAAAATTTTCTTGTGGTGTGCTAATCTTATAAGCTCTCTACTCGCCGCGCATATCATTTTGATGTATGGCACTAACGCACCGAACGCGAATAGACTATTCCAGACAGAAGCATATTCTTACCACCTCACCACGCGCGCTATGCTCGAATTGTTAGTCAATCATATTGGATCGATCTAGATCTAGCGCTAGACCCAGAACTTGCGTGGCCTCTCAACAAAAATATTATAAACCCGGCATATATCAGGATCCAACGGCAAACAAAACTTTTGTCGGCCGGTTAAACCTTTGATCCTACTAAGGATAATCTTGCTGCGCTTGATGAGGGGAACATATATATATATAGAAAGAAAAAAATTGCACACCCAAGGATTTGAATGCGTTTTCGACCTCGTGCTGTAAATCGTCACAGAAGACGAAAAGCCGAAGCAACCACTGTAAATTGAAGTAGCAACCTAATGACCAATCCTAGTGGTGCATCGCTTGATACTGCTCAGATAAGAAGAACAAAAAGGCTGTCTTCATGACTGGAAATCGTCATCTCTACGCTATTTTGTCCATATTACCTATCACATAGTATTTCCTGATTGTTCAAGCAACCCACAGACACAGACGAGACACGCATTCAGAAATACAATTAATATTTTTTCATACAGTTGACGTAGGTCGGGTCTCTGTGTCCGGCTGAATGGCGGCAAACAAAGTTTAGGGGCTCCTAGATCTCTGAATTGAACCCGACAAGGGTTCTAGCTCACTCAGCGACATACACCGGAAATGGCGGCTTTTTTACTTGATCTGTTCAAATCATGACCAAAATTGGCAATTTTTATTCTGAAGCATCTCAAATAATATTCTTCTTTTCAATTGTTTAACCGAGGTGGTTTTTTTTTTGACAGCACGCAGTTGAACATACCCATGTCTGGTTAAACAAAGTCTGATCGCTCTCGCTTTCGACATCTCCCCCAAAAATTTGACTAGTTTGTAAGTCTGTATGTTTCTGAATAATATCCTTGGATTCCCATTGTATATGTACAGGTCATTTCATGGTGCTTTGTGGGCAATTGTGACTGGTATTATTTTTTTATCTACTTGTATAAGACATGGCGTTTGACAGTCCCCAGATCGAAACCTCATTGTCAATTGCACCAATTGACAGGTAGTTTTCTAATGCCACAATGGTACCAGTAGATCTTATATTTTTGTGATCTCTGACAAATATAATAAAAAGGGCCAGCTTGAGAGTTCATGGTATTCTTTAAAGAAAAACCCAGATCTTGGTAACCCGTACCACTATCCCAGAGACAATACCCACCACCAATTTCAGATCTTGTTGGTAAATGTTTATGTAATCCATTGTATATTATAAGTCGCCATATCGGTTAAAGTGCCTAAAAATATTGGAATATCAATCAATGCCGTACGTATTACGGACCGAACATGTTTTCTTATCCTAGAAACGTAAGATTCCCAACTTGAGCTAATGCTTCTCATCGATCTCTTGGATACGACTTGCGCCTCTGCTGAGAGCTCAACAGCTATTCGTATTTCTCGATTCTCGTAACAGCCACTGTTGTATAATTGGCTATTTCCAATTCCAACTTCCATTGAACAATTGATATCTTTAAGCTCCGAGTCCGCCTTGAAACGTCTCCACCATCACCCATCACTTTGGGTCGATACGTCAGTCAACACCAGGCGCGGGAAGTCCAACCACGCATAACCCAATAATTATAATATTTTTGGCTACTCACTTTCTAGTACAAGTCTAGGATCGAATCAATTGAACCGTGCAGGAGACCTTATTGTTCATTATCCTGTCGGATGAAGCAGCTAATGCCTTCGTTTCAGACCCGCCCTGTTCCTTAAGCGCGCTTAAAAAAAAACAAAAAACAACAACCTGTAGATCTGTCAAAAATCGAATCATTGTTCTTTTTAGGTCGCAGTAGTAGACCTGGTAAATTTATTTGAGCAGTTTTTTTTTTTAAACTGTTATTACATTTTCGAATTTGAATTTGAATTTGCATTCAGTCCATGGCGGGGAGACGTCACTCAAATCGCGTCGTTCATAAACTCGCCTGGCCTGATCACAACCAAAAAGCAACAGGTCACATTCAAAAAGAAACACCACAAAAGCCCTGTTTACTTTTTGAAAAAAAAAAAAAAAAACATCTCCAAAACAAAAATTTAACGCCCAATTTTTCTTTTTCTCGCTTAACCCTCCTAGCCATGCACTTCTAATCTGCAGTGGTCCGAGAAGAGAAGATCATGGATGGCAGTCAAAAAACAATCCAACCCGAACAGCGCTATAACCACACTTTGGTAAAAGAAATCTATCTTTGCATGAAGATGGTTGATTAGCAGTTAAAACTGGCAAACTGGTGTGTAGTTTCTTTTCTAAAAAGCTATGCTGCCAACTCTTGTAATCTTTTTTTTTTTTTTTTTCCTCTCACCATACTAACAGGGGCCAAGGAAAATTTGATATATAACCAGTAGGTTTTCCTCCCCCATGTTCCGGATCTCCAAGGATTCCTTTCAATTCAATTGTTCATTTACAGGTTATCTAACGTTCAAGTACAGATCTTGTTGTTTGATAACTGATTCTTAATACTTATTGTCCTTCACTTTATCCCTTTATTCCGAAACACTCACACTCACAAAAGCACTACTCGCACAAAATCACAATGTCAGATCTAATTGAACAATCACATCCATATGTTGATCATATGGGACCAACTTCTAATACTGGTTACTCATCAGTTCCTGTTACTTTGGACTACCAAGATCATTTATTCATGTACCCTCCTAGTACAACTGCACAACCACAAGTCGCCCATCCAATTGATGAACTACCTCCACCATATGCTGAATATTGCACATATCCTCCAATTACTTCTCCAGCTTCTTCAACTTCAACTACTACTGCTTCTCCAAGTTTCCCACCAACTCCACCACAGCAATTGATGTATGGTGATGGGTATGCCACTGAATATGTCGACCAGGCTTACACTGTTGCGGCTCCATCACTGCCTCTGAACTCTCCATTATCTTTTGATTATTCATTTGAAAAGTTGAACCATTCACAAGCACAAGCACCATCACAGCCGCAGCCACAAGTAGTCACTTATCAAGGTTATTTTGACAGTGCTGCTCCACCATCATCTGCTCCAGCAATGGTTACAAGTTTCTACAAAGCACAGCAAGCACAACCACAACAGCAACAACAATACTCTCCAGCTCCACAGTCTCTTCAACCACCAATCAAAATCACAACAAAAGATGATAAGCCAGCCAAAACTCGAAAAAAGAGTACTGCCAGAAAGGGTTCTAGTGGCGCTCCACCAGGGCCAATTCCAGCTACTACTCCAACTCTTGTCAAGAGAGACGAAAATGGGGTTGAATGGATTTCATTTGAATATTCAAAAGAACGAGTCAAGACAAAGTACTACATTCGATGTGATATTGAATCCATCAATCATACCACTTTGGATCCTACTTTTAAGGAAGAAAATTGCATTTATCCAAGAGCATGTGTTCCAGCTGATCAATACACTGGGAACCGGCAAAAGTATGAAACTGAATGCAACTCCATTGGTTGGTGTTTGTCATACTTGAACAATGACTTGAGAGGTCAACGTGGGCTGATTCAACGAGCAGTGGATTCCTGGAGAAACACTAACGCTGACCCTGCCTATCGATCTCGAAGAGTTCGAAGAATGTCAAAAAAGAATTCAATTACTTCACCACCAGCTGCTACACCAGCTGCACCATCTACACCAGCGGTTATGACTCCACCTGTTCAACAGCGATCAAAGTCTGTTTGTGAAAACATGTCGAGCTTAACTCTTAATCGATCGGTATCTACTCCACATTTAGCAATGGCTCAGCATTCATACCCACCGCCAATGCCATCTTCTCATGGAGATATTTATCAACCACAACCACCACCACCAATGCATACTACTTTCAACAATCCATTTGCGCCAGGCCAGACGGTTAATGCATCTCCACAGCCTACGTCCATGATGGCTCCACCACCACTGGGGTATAACACTTCTCCAAAGAACTCTGGTCGAAATTCACTTGTTGCACCACGACGACGTTCTGCGGTGAATGTGAATTCATCGCCTTATTAGTATTGGAGGCTGAAAATAAGTTTTTGAATATTTATATATATATATGTTTTATACGTGAAATGGAAATTTTGAAAGATAATTAAAAGGTGTTGGCTGTTTGATATTACATTCCAGTGATCTTTTGGATCGTGAGATACTGTTCATCAGGGTTCAACCGTTCCTGACCCTCGTGGCATGAATCTTAATGTTTCGCTAAACTTGGTTAATTGAGTTCTGAATCATGACTTTTATCGATCGAAATCCATGAAGATAACAACGGGAGTTTGTGTGGGTGCCCATCCACCCGGTGTGATCCATGACAATGTTTTGATTTTTTTTTTTCGAGCCACCCCTGTCTGGTGACAAAATTTCCAATGACCAGTGCGTCTTTAGATTGCTTTGTTAAAGCTGTAAAATCTACCAGTATTTTGAAAAATAACTTGCAGCCAAATAATCAGTTTCCATTGACATCCATTAAAAAAGAAACCGACAAGGCGGGTCAAATAATTTACGATCTAAATAATATACGCGGCCAGCTGCTTTGGTGTGATTACATAACCGATGACTATTCCCCTCACCCTCTCCTCTCCCGGTTCACCGTAAAGCCAATCCGCAAATACGCATTTTATGCGCTGTAATCGATCTTTTGCATATTCTGGAGAATACGCTTTTTAAAACGCATGCAGGTGTCCGAAAATTGATGACCCGAGCCTAGATCTGCGAAAGGCTGCACAATGGTTTGCGTTGCTATGGGTGATAAAGCTGCAGGACTAATAAAATTTTGGTGTGATAGGGCTAGTAAAGGCCACTTTCGAAGCGGCTGTAGTGGTGAGTTTGGACTGAAAAATGTTAGACAGGCGCCTGAAGACTTATGAGAAGAAAGCCGTTTGATATCAGAGTATAAACTGAGATCCAATAGTCTATTTTTGAACCAGTGCGGCAGAGAGAGAGACAGAGCTAGCTCTACTGGCTCAATGTTTAAGACACTTGTTTCTCGATTTCCGAATGGCTCTCGTAAAAAATGATGAGACTCGGCTTGAAAAACGCTAGGCAAAAATACGATAATCTGGGTGCTATAGCTATGTAAAATTTATTACATAACATATTGTAATATTACAAATTATCCAAGTTTTTTCTTTTGGATCATTGCAAGATCTGTCTACCGAACTTATGGTATTAATTATCTTTCTCAATTATTTTTCTTAGCGGTTAGCAAAAAAAACTTGAAACAGTTTAACAATAGGCTTATATAATATTCCGCGCTTCTTTCTATGGTACAAAAGAAAAAATACTAAAGCATGTGGTTCAAGACCTAGGAACGGTCTCTTAAAAGGGCAAAAGTTCCTTTAAAAAAGTTCGATGATGTATGCGTCTTCCTTGATATATCCCAGGGAAAATATCAAAGTCTGGTGAGTCTTGTTTATGTTTAATATGCAGTCTTTGGCCTCTCTTTGAAACAGCCCCGACGGACCCCGATTTTACTGGGGTAACTATGATTTAGGGGATGGCTGCTTTGAGCTGACTAAGTGATCTAATTGGCTGAAGTGGTGTAACGCCTTGAAGAAAACGCACACCATCTTGGAAAGAGATCTTATCTTGATCGTTTTACCGACTGTCTAGAAAGGCTAATTAGGGGGGGAATTCAACAAATTGTTTTCTTAACAGGTTGTACATAAAACCCCGTTTTTGTAAAGCATTAGATCCCGAATTATGCAAAAATAACAAACACAGTCGTGATATTGTCCGCGGTGTCCCGGAGCTGGGCTGATGATAGCAACCTGAATTTGCATGCGATACGGTCCGATTGGTCTACAAGCGCAAAAGCAGCCAATTGTTTGGGTTTCACCTTGCCAAGAAACATTTTATATCATTTCGACGTCATTTCCATGTGTGAACTACTAAGGCGTAGGTAGGAGGCTTGATTAGATACTGCTTATCAGACAAGAACCATATGTGAGGGGAGGAATGACTTTTGTTATTTCTTCTTTTTTTCTTTCTTGCAGCAGGGTGGTAGAAATTTGTGGGGATAGAGCGTAGTGTGTGTTACTAGAACAGATTATAGTACAGATGGACATGTGCGCAAGGCTGAACGTAATGGATGAAGCTCTCTACATTTGAAATTTTATCTAGGTTTGTGTATTTTCCACCCCAAATCTAGTAATTTGTGTTCACGATACTGTTCCAAACGGCCAAATGGAGACCATATCTTGCCTGTTCCTGCTTTTCCTATTATCGTGACAGTTTTGATTTAGAAAAAAAGACGATAAAGTTTTTTTGAAACCTCGGAAGTTTTACCAATGTTTTGTTTTTATTTTCCATGACTTCATCTAGAAGCCAAAACACTGCCGATTGGGACGCGAAGATCTACAAAAAAAAGCAGAAATCATTGGAGGGGTTGGATCCAGGCGGCAGCGTATGTCCATTTTTGGGTAAATTCGCCTTCGACCCGTGATATCTCTGCATGAAGAGAAAGCGGGAACTTTGTTTTATTGATAGACGGCTGTGTTGCTTCAAGTTGCTATCTCACATGGTGTTTGAAATTCGCGTTCAAAACGCATTAAGTCCGCTCCGCCGCCTACCGGTAGCCCCGCTGCATTATCATGAATCGGCGGCTATGCACCGCCTATAGGGTAGGGAGTGTGTGTGTGCTGGGTTTGGACAGGCTATAGCTTCAGGGTAGTGATTATGTACCATGTATCCCACATATAAGGATCCCACTCATGAAGACACACCTATGTTACGTCGCACTGTCTATATCAAACATACACACGCCAGCTCTAGCTAATATAATTGTGAAATCAAACACAAGTGGAGCTTCGTAATTCGCCTCTCCCTCCCTCGTTGGGATGGACTGCAAACAATTCAGCAGGTAGATCTTCTAGTACCCGTGCATTGCATTGCAGGATGTGGAGTGGAAGTGTAGAGGAAGAGCCTGTAGAACAAGGGGATAATCATTCGGAGATTATTCGGTAGGGTAGTTCCTCGCAGTTTTTTTTGTCAATTTCGAAGTTTTCGGTTTAAAAAAATAATACGCAATGTTGAAAAAAAAAAATTTTAATTACAAAACACGGGTCAAAAGGGGTTTAGTGTACGTAGTGTTCATTAGCTTGTAAAGAAGGTACTTGACAGTGCAGCTGGCTACCACCATGTGCGTTGGTTGTATTCCGTAGGATTGTTGACTGGATGTAGTAGCATTTGCAGGATTTGAGGGTTGTGCAGTCAGCCGCAGTGGTTGGGGCGGAGGCGCTAGGGCTATTATCCCAACATGGCTTCCAGGCGATATATAATGAAATTATCTATTCCAGAAACAGCACCGATTGAACTGCGATTACAAAAAGATACAGGTGTATATGTGGGAGAGGGGATAGCTGTTTGCATACCCGCAAAATGAAAACGCGCCATCTATGGGTATATCCGAACATGCAGTCTATCTATGCTTGGCTGGTGATGTATATGCACCGACGTTTTGTCTTCACGATAGCTCAATGCGTGTGCTGTATAGTGCGCTAGGGCCCATGGTTGCAGCACATTGGGGTGGGGGGATTAGCGTACGCTGGAGGGTTGTTTTGGACCCCCACATCGCGGGACAAACTGCACCGCATGAGCATTTAGACGCACATAACATCTGGAACTGTTCTACAGGTTGTATACGTACGTTGCGGCCTAGTGGTTGAGGCTCAATGCTTGGAGTTCGAGGCTCAGATATTTCACGACGTCACTTGAGGTGTGACCGGTGACCGGCGACAAGGGTTGTCAAAACTCATCTCATCGCACAGCCCGCCGCACCACATGAGTTTAAAAGCACACATACATAGGTTTGGGTACATGTCTTTTCCATTCCATGAACCTTGTTTGTTGGTATTTCCGGTCCTACTTTATATATTAAGCTTAAAGTTCTTATATACGTCGACACGTGACTCAAAGAATTCAAAAGCGCGATCTTCGCGTGGAACCGAGCCGAATAAACAGAAACAGAAAACCGAGACAGTAGCGGTCTACATTTTCCTGGATAATGGAATTTCCGATCATGATCAATGGCATGCATTTAATCTGACACGTCGGCCAATTCGCAAGAGTCAGTTGAGTTCAATGGAAATTCAAGGGTGTGGCGCTTATATGGTTGTCATACTCTAAAACCCCTTTGTTTATAAAGGAAGAGCGCCTAGGCTAGCCGCCTCAGACAAAGTGCGACATTATAGCAAACATGGACGAAAAATCCATTGAGAACCTTCGGAACCAGGGGAAACTAGTTTAGAAAATCCAAATATAAGATTCCTTGCACACCAAGAATGTTCAAACTGTTTGCGTGGGTTTTTTCTTAAGTAATCGGGAATGGCTGGTCTGTTATAAATACTAGTGAAAACGCCTCCTTCTTTTTTTTTTTTTAAAATGGACACTCTTTTTTTCCCCCTTTCTTCCCTTCTTTTTCATTCGACTCATTTTTTTTTTCCCTCTCATTGATCTATAATTTAGACATTTTTTGACAGTGCGACTTTGTTCAGCGTTTTTTTCTGCAAGACCTGCAGCTCCTTTTTGTTTTGATATTTTCATTGCCACATTTTACCGCATCCAAGTTTGCTACTCCCCACTACAGGCCCGCCTGCTTTCACCGAAACCGCTCCAAGGTTAATCTCCCGATTTTTTTCGACTTCACTTTGTTCACCTTCACCAAAACAACGTCACGATGCTAAACCGACGCAAGTCTCAACGGTATTCAAGCACCGCATACACCGGGGTTGGAGCACCTCCTCCAAACTCCTTCTCTGCCAATCCGGCCGCTTTAGCCGCCGCGTCCACTGTCGGTATGTCAAGATCAATGTCAATGAGTTCATCACTTTCAGCAGCTGCGGCCGCAACTGCCTTGTATAGACACAATTCGCTGACTCAGGACTCTCTAGATGGGTTCAACAATAATTCACAGGTTCAACGATCGGCTAGTATGACTATGGGCTCTAGTTTGCGAAATAATGCCAGGGGTGGTGGAAGTCGTACTGGAAGTATGACACGCTCTGGTAGTTTGAGATCTGATGGTGGTAGGTTTTCAAGTTTTGGTGGCTTGGACACTCGTCCAAATCCTGCAAAACCTCCTCAGCCAACTAATTATCGATCATCGACTAGAAAGACTACGAATCCGGATCGAACGGAAAGTTTGACAACGACGACTGTTCGGCAGTTGGGGAGTTTCGAACTGACTACGGTTAAAAACGTGCCGTTGAATCGACCTCCTAGAATGCCGAGTGTGAAGCGGAGTTCGAGTCAAACTCTGACGCCTCCTAGACGTAACAATGGTGGTGGTAGCGCTGGTGGAAGTGTTAGTGGGTATGCTTCGTCGATATTGTCGTTTGATTCCGATTTAGTGCCTGTTGCAGAAGAAGAGGTACAAGATGCATCAATTGATGATCGGTTGTTGAGACCACCTGGGACTCATCACCACAGTCTCTCTGCTGATTTGAAGGAAAGCCCACAAGCAAGAAGGTCAAGATCGCCTATTAAATCTGCGTTGAAAGATTCGTCTCGATCGGCATCGATGCAATCTGGAAGTAGTCAAGAAGGGGATAAGATAAGACGAGCTAATCGTGTTTCATTTACAGAGACGTATTCGGACGAAGAGCAGCATCAACATCAACAACGACAGGATGAGTATAACAGAAGTATTTCGTTCAAACCGTTGCCGAACTCTTATGGTCCAGTAATACCACCTGCAGTAGCAAGCACACCACCACCCAGACAACAACAAAAGGCAAGACCACAGGTACAAAACGCTGCAGCAAAAGTAGCGTCGGTGAATCTTGGTATGTCGTCTTCTCCTTCCGGAGGTATGTCAACAGCTCAAGCAGCTCAAAAGAATCAAACGGCCAATGCAGCAAGAGCGGCGTTTGTAAAACCGGCTGAAAAGAAGAGTACAAAATCCGACGGCAAGTCTATCAATGCAGCAGCTAGTGCAGCAGCGAATTTGCATCGGTCGCCGTCATTGGGTAACTCTGGTGGTCCAGGGGGGAAGGGTAAGAAGAAGACTTCGAAGAAGGGTCAATTGGTCACTGAAGAAGAACACGAGGCGTCTGATAGTGGCAATTCGATTTATTCCGATGCGTATGAAGATGAACATCAAATGCATGGGATTATGGATGCAATGGGGTCGAGTAAGAAGCGGCAGCAGGTGAAGCATCAGCAGCAGCAGCATTATTATCAGCCGCAGCAGCAACAACAAAAACCATCGCAACGGCAGCCGTCAGCCGCTGCAGCTGCAAAAGGTGCAGCAGCGAATAAAACCAACATTGAACCAAAAAGGCAGTCATTGAGAAACAGCGTGTTGGGGACGGCATCACCGTCGCCAAAGCAGAAAAAGCCAAAGAAGAAGGAGCAGCAACAACAACAACATCAACCACAAGCTGGTTTGGACGATGAGTTTGATCCACAGCGAGTGACATCATCGCCAGGAGTTGAAAAGCGGAATATCAACGCTTCTACGAATGGAGACTTGTCCAAGCCGGAACTGAGCTCTCTCAGCCCTTATGAGCCAACCCCGCTGTCACCAGTTGAAGAGGTGAATGCGTTTAATCCATTGTCGTCCGGCGCACGGAACGACGCTGATAACGAATCTATGGGCTCGGATTCGTCATGGAGAGAAGAACGACAGGCTCGACGTGGGAATAGCGGTGGCGGGTTTGCTGCGTTTCGACAAATGATGCAGAGTCAGCAACAAGAGGCTGTTGATGGAAATTCAACCGGAGCAGCAGCTGATGGTGGTGGATCCGGGAGGCACTCTCGAGAACCGTCGTCAGTCGGGTTGACAATGACGGATAGACCAATGACTGCAAAGCAGCTAGCGGTGGAGATGATGCAGCAACAACAACAGCAAAAGCCGGCTGCAAATGCACTAGTTTTGGAACGAACGCCGTCGAACTCGTCGTTTGAACGAAGACCAACTGAAACCAATGGACCCAAGAAGTTTGCATTCAAGTCGATGCGGCAGGAAGAACCTGAGCAGCAACAACAAGGTCAACAACAACAAACGTCGTATTTCAACCACCCGGCAGCTGAATCTCAAACACCCACGCAACAGTTCAAGTCGCGGTTTGAAGATTCCGACTCGGATGACGACTTTGCACTCCCGCCGTTGCCACATTCGCCATTGGACTCGCCAGTACAGTACCTCCGGGAACATTCGTCTTCTGATTCGCCTAGTAACAATAACCAGTCCACCGGGTCCAAGATCAAGGAGGTATTTTCGCCGAACCGAGAGGCAAAGTATTTGATTCCGCGGAAATCGCAGAATAATATGGGAGGGTCGTACAATAGTCAACAGGAACAGCCGCGATACGCTAATGCGTCTGGCGCCGGAGGAATGTCATCGACTTTGAGAACCGGTGCGGTTGGTAATACCGGTGGTGGTGGTGGGTATGGTGGCCCGGCCGACCATATTGCGCCAATGAAGAAGAAAAAGTTCAAAGGGCTGCGAAAGGTGTTTGGGCTTCGGGATTAGAAAATGGAATCTGGTACCAAAATTTGTTAGAAATCCGTTTTTTTTGTTTTTTGTTTTATTCTTGTTATTATTTATACATAGTTTCCAAATATAATTAATCTGTATACTTTTGCGAATTGATCCGAGACTTGAGGGGTATCTCCCCTACCCCTCCTTTTTTTGTCTCATCTATGCGGCGGGGTGCGGCTGGTCGTAAATGGTGTGTGCATGCGTTTTGTGCGTATTGTGTATTCGAAATAAGTAAAAACTAATCGCGATAAATAATAATAGTAATAAAAAGAAAGAAGGAAACCGTTCTGGATATGACATTTTAATTTTAATCCTCGAGCAAATCCCGATCTGCTTGGCGGACTTCTTTACCCATATCCTCATCCTCATCTTCATCCTCTTCACCCTCATCCCGATCCATTTCATCAATTCGCCGACGGACTTCACCAGCCACACGCATTCCATCGGCCATGATCCCATCAAACACAGATCGTAGAGAATTGCCCCGTTTGCCAGCTTGTTGATCAGCAAACACCCCGGTTCCCTTCTTGGTGAGATGCACAGAGGATTGCAACGACGACGCAAATAACGTCTCCAATGTCTCATCAGCGAGCACAACCATACGGAACGTGGCTAGATTCATGTATAATGGCGCCTTGGGGTTCAATGCAACGTTGTGTTCCTCCTTTTCTAACGAATCGGCAGATGTGGACGTGGATATATCGGCCCCAGGAGTTTGTGTAGCAGGCTCAGAATCGTCAATCAACGATTCTTCCGCATCCTCATCCTCAACCGGGGCTGGCTGCTCACCAGGTGTGGCATATTCAAACGCCCGTTGAATAAAATTCGACACCGAGTTCAAATACCTCACACTCTGTTCATGCTGTGCAGATGCAACATCAAGTAATGGTGGAGTGGCCCCCGGTGAGTTTTCTGCAATATTTTCATTTTCAATCTGCTGGGCTCTCAACTTCTTGCCCGTAGTCTGATCGATAATAATAGGGTCTTCTCGATAGGGTCGAGTAATAAACAACAACCCTTCCGACATTTTCAAAATCCCCTCTCTATCGACATTTCCCGTGCCCTGATCATCATACAATTCAAAGAAATACGACATACTCGCCATCAAGTCCGTATCCACCAATTGATCAAACCCACGAACCACGTCTTGCAATGTCAAAGCTCCAAGTAATTTAGAATCCCATCTATTAAACAACCGACCGACAAAATCATGTTGCTGGTCGCCTTTCAAAAACTGTCCTTGATTATATTTTGGATCCATCCAATCAACAATCCCAGCCATGAATAATGCAAATGCATCGCCATTCAACTCAGTTTTTCCTGGGCCCAGCCCAAGCCGCGGTTCTTGCAATGCAGTATAAAATCGGTCATAAACCAGCCCCATTTGATCCATCGTAAGATTCACTGGTTTGGCAAGGTTTCTCAATTGCGTCCTCTTTGCAAACAATTCAATGTCCTCGAGAATCTGGTTCTCATACTTTGACCGATGCGAATTAATCATATCATCAGTAACCACCGAAAACTCTTTAAACGCAACAACCATCAACTCCTGGAACCTTGTAACATTTCTCAGCCGTTCACTGGAGCTATTCGGATGAGCACTCTGATCCAGAGTAGAAAAATAATCCTTCAAAATGCCAATCACTGCCCCATCATCCTGAGAATCAAGCAGTTTCTCGCCATTAATTCTCAAAATTGCCAATGCAACCTGGAACAAAGTCTTGGCCCCTTCCAAGAAAAACACGTCAACAATTCGAAATGCAAATACTAATGGCATGGAGTTGATAAAAACCGACAAGAACCACGGCAACGAAACCACAGACAGTTGAATATCAAACTTTTGTAAATGTTCATGCAAAATCGGCATTGTCCTTTCTACCAACGATTCTAACACCTTTTGATCCAACAATGTCCCATACATTGTTTTTGAATAATACCCTGGAAGTAACTTGTCACAAAGCTGATTCAAACACCAAAATGCTTGCTCTTCGCTCATATAAATCAACAATGCTGCGACCACAATATTCATAGCTTGGCAATACCCAACTTTTGGATTCTTCCAACTATACACTGTCAGTACCCTTCTCAATCGTCCAATCCCCTCTGGATCTTGATATGCTCGATATTCTGGCAACGACCGGTTCAAATCCTTTTCAATCTCATCAATTGCCAACGACTTTCTCCCATCATATTCCTCCAATAACGACGAATACAACCGTTCATTCTGCATTCGCAACAATGCACTACCACAAGATAATTCCCAAATCTCCCCTCTTAGTTTATTTGGCAGCCCAACTCTAACCAGTTTATAAAACCCTGGCTGCTTTACCATTGACAGATTTCTCCCATGATCTCTAAAATATTCCAACCATAACCTCATTTTACTCTTATCTCTCAATTTTTTTGGATCTCCAGGGTATCT
Source organism: Blastobotrys apis (assembly GCA_030557665.1). Taxonomy (NCBI): domain Eukaryota; kingdom Fungi; phylum Ascomycota; class Dipodascomycetes; order Dipodascales; family Trichomonascaceae; genus Blastobotrys; species Blastobotrys apis. The sequence continues at coordinate 130,172 of JAKTPN010000351.1, forward strand.
AAAAATCTGGCCCAACCCTCCACCAGGAACTTTGACATCTTTTGGACCATCTCCAGCCAACGAATTGACCAAATATTCCGAATAAAACGTTGATAAAATTGGTTTCAATTGTTTTATCAGCGGCATGTTCGATTTGAGATTGCCCTTTAATGCATTACAGAAATTCTCACAATGCGACTTCAACCCCACAAACTGGATAACCACTGTCAATGAATGATATAAATGTATAGATAATGCAAAAATATACGACTTTGATGGTAGCCGCTCTACTCGTTTCACCGTCACCAACGGGATTGTAAATGAACAGTTTTTGTAATCAGGAGCAGAAGTAAACACCAAAAACGACTCACTTAGGTACAATTTCCCAGCATATACAATAGTTGACGAAGTAGGACGAGTGTCACCACTAGACGGAAGAATCGAAATCTCTGCAGACACCTGATCCATCAATGACTCCGACGAAGGTAGTTTGAAATCCCGTTGAAACAGCTCATCACGAGTCAATTTGCGGTTATATATGGAGTTAAGATCCGAGCTGTTATTACCTGAATCGAACAAGCTGAGTTGAGAAGCCTTTTGGCGTAAAGTGTCCAAAAAGGACATGTTGTTTGGGTTGGTATTAATGAGTTCTAAAGAGGCTAAGCGCTGTGTTTTTGTTCCTGAGAAGAAGATCTCCCACTGATACTTGCCAGAGTATTACCCGTCCGTTAGAAAGTAGTTATTCCGTGCTCAAACTCCCAGCGCCGGGTAACACCAATCACCAAACACCAAACTCCCAACCGTGCCTGCCCGAATAATTAACAGATCTGAAATAAAAAAATTCACATTAAAGCTGATGGGCAAATAAAGCGGGGTAAGCTAAAATGTGGGGGGTGGGCGCACTCAGCCGGGTGGTCAATAAGACAATTACGCTGCAACGACTGCCGCGTCGGCGGCTTTTGCAAATCTGGCAGCGCTAGAGATGGAATTACCCCCGCTTTTAAGGATATCCTTATTCGTAAGCAAATATTCTTGTTGCCATGGGAATCCACAGACATGATTGCAATGCTTGTCACAGAGCCGTACCTTGGAATATTATTTTATTCCAAACATTGCTAGGCTGCTGGAAATGAAAATTTTCAGAACTTCTCTCCGTTGATGCTGCTGAATCCAAGGTCTCTGGGTGGAATAATTCTCCAGTGCTGCCAGTAATACTTATGATATGGATTTTTTTTTTTCACCCTCAAAAAAAAAAACCCCGCAGCTATAGTAGCCCCGTTTATCCCTAGAAAAAGAGGGGGCTTTCTTCCCTTCACAAGCATTCGCTACATCCACCCGGGCTGCTACTACTTTGGTTAACAATTGAACGTAACAAAAAAATAAACTGCCACACTAAAAATTTATTACCGGCGAGTGGCTCAATTCCTTTCTCTCTCCCCCTCTTTCTTTCTCCACCATCACTTTTTTTTTGTTGTTACTTATTCTTCTTTCTAATTGTTTCTTCTTCTGCTTCTTTTTTGTCTTCTTCTTATTTTTTCTTGTTAATTTCACGATATTCAACATGTCTAATACTCCTGGCCCGTTGCCAATAGTGCAACAAACAGGTAGTGTTCAAGTGCCACTGCCAGTTGCACCTCCAGCGCCTATTCAAGACCAAGGTCCTCCTGGTACAACACTACCGCCAGTTAAAGGAAAACCTTCCGTCAACGGAAAACCTACAAAACCAAAGAATCCAAAAAAGTACCACTGCACTTATTGCGACCGGGCGTTTACCAGATCTGAACATCGTTCACGTCATGAACGGTCCCATACCAAAGAAAAACCATTCCACTGTCCAAAATGCCCTTCAGCGTTTGTTCGAAGAGATTTGCTACTACGACATGATCGAACTGTACATGCTCCGCGAAACGCCCAGGGCAAGCCACAACTTCCAGCAAGAGATCGATTCAAGTCTGAATCGTCAGCAACATCATCCAAGGACAAGACTACGCTAAATGGTAAGGATAATGGAAAACGGAAACGTGGTCAAGAAAATAGTAATATGGACGTTGACTTTAATGCAGCTGTTTTAATGACGGAATTACAGCACTCGTTTCATAAGCAAGGAAATAACAACAATACTAATCCAAAGGCGCCGCCATCTCCGCCGGCCGGGCATGATTATTTACCGCCATTGAATTTCAACCATCAACATGGACAAAACGCGTTGGATTTGTCGACATCGTCACATACTAAACGATCTATTTCATCGCCACAGTTGAACGTTGGTGGTGGTGCAAGTGGAGAACAGCAGCATCGGGGGTCTCATTCGTCGGCAAACCCCCCGCAAATTTCCCCACATTTCCCGTATCCTGCCAGTTCCAGCAGCGCGGCCGCGGCAGGTGGAGCTGCCACCACCACCAATAGCAGCTCCACCTCCACTTCCACCAACAGTAATAACTTTTTGAACCCAATACGAGAATCAAGTGCTGGTGGGGCTAATTACGAACATCCGGTGCACATTCCCCAATTTGATTCGTCTTTTCAAATTGGATCGTTGCTAAAGTTTTTAAATGAGCCAGACAAGAGTATGGCCCAACAGCCAACGCGGGTGCAATTGAATCGATACATGGCGGCTTATTTTACCTTTTTCCACCCACAGCTGCCATTTTTACATCCTCCAACATTTGATCCACCTAGTATCGCACCGTCGTTGCTGTTTGCAGTATGTTCTATCGGTGCGGTATTGTGTCATGAGAATACAATGGCCAGTTCATTGCATTCAAATGCAAAAATGTTGGTGAGCTCGATTTATGAAGTTGAAAAGGATTTCCCCAATACAAGGAATACCCCGTTATGGGCGACTCAGAGTTTGATTTTGACATTGGTATATGCGTCTTGGAGCGGGGATCCGCGTGGGTTGGAGTTTATAAGCACGATTCGGACGTCACTGGCTACGATTGCATCGACAGCTTTTTATGATAACAGTATGCACGAGAGTAATGAGCAGGTTCATTGGAAACGGTGGTTGAATGAAGAGTCTGCAAAACGAACGTTTTTCTCAGTGTTTGTGGTGTTTGGTGCTTTGGTTCAGGTGTATAATTATCCTACTGCACTGTCAAATGCGGAGATTCCATTGAAGATTCAGCTACCGTGTTCGGAGTTGTTGTGGAATACGGTTTATAATTCGGAGAATGACTGGATGTATCAGTACATGCGGGAGACTAATAGTACTTGTTCCTATGTGCTATTTAGCCAGGCGCTGGCGTCGTTAACAAATGAACAGCCGCATTCACTACCATTGTTGTCGCCGTTTGGGCTAAAAGTGTTGTCAACTGCGTTGTTTGTAGAATTGCTGGGGCCCCAGTCACAGTCGTTTTCCCAGGAAAAGTGTTTATCAGTGATCAAAAGCTGGGAGACGATTGCTCGGGATAATAACCCTGGACAAGGTCAAATGGTGACGCAAATTGCGATGAGTTCGACATTGGTTTCCATGTCATTACCGATGGAGGATCATATGAATTTTCTATTCAACGGACCATCACCGCTATTGAGTCGGATTCGTACTCAGCATCCATTGTTAGTCGGCGCTTATATTACTTCGTTGGTGACTCAGGTGCGGCTTTTGGTCGACTTGACATCAGTACAAGAAGTGATTCGATATCATGTTCCAACTGACATTTGTAATGCTGGGCTGAGCTCATACACAGTTTTGAGCACAACCGGACGGTTAAAATCCCCACAGTTGACGTCATTGGTGGCTAAATGCTTTGATCTGTACCGGTTGCCGTGCCTTCTTGGCCTGCGGCTCATCAAGACAGTCTTGTCATCGCCGTTAATTTCAGCCAGTGTGGAAAGTTTACTCTGCGGCTTTGAGTTGTCGTTGGTGTTGATCATGTGGTGCCATCGAGTTGAGCAAGATGTTAGCAATGGCGAGACGTTGGAGGAAGATGAAGCGTTGTTGTATTCGGTGGTGGAACGGACTTGTTTCGATTGTGGATTGGATAAAATTCAGGGTCAATTGGCTCCAACATTGGCGATTTTTGGTGCTGATTTGCTTGAAGCGGTGGAGACATGGGGTCTTGCTGATATTTTATCCTTGTCGTTGAGGTCGTTTGGGTATGCCTTGTTTCCACAGCAGGGGAGAATGAGAAACTCCCCGTCGACTACGCAGGCCAATACGACCAACTATACTCAAGGTAGTAGTGGATATGCACCACAGCAGTCTCATCCACAATCTAGTTTAAGAACCACGGCTTCAGAACGAGACATGTTTGGATTACCGTTTAAAGCGATGACTTAGGCTCTTTCGATATTTATTATTTTTTTTTCCATTTTATTCAGTATTTTTTATTATTATTATTATTATTATCTGTTTTGTATTAACAGTTTTTTTTTTTTTTTCTACATTGACTTCTCAAAGAATTCTCTACAGTTGATGGACGGACAGCTGTTCATAGATGTGTCATAAATGTACAACTTTTATTAAAATAACTAACAAAAACCTCTTTATAAAAAAACATTAAAACAAATTCTTTAAGCAGAAGCTTCTTGTCGAAGTCGACCTTGAGAGTTGGTAACCTTGACACCCAAAGCTCGAGCCTTTTCCAAAATTTGTACCCGCTTTCGAGACGACACATTGCTTGCGATTTCGGCAGCATAAGTCTTAGTGTGTAGCAACAACATATCGAGATCGTTGGTGTTAGAGACCAAGAAAGTCTTGTGGCCAGATGGCATCAAATGTCGAGTCTTCTTGTTGGAACCATAACCAATCTTTGGCATTCGAATGGTACTTCGGAATCGTCGTCGAACACAAGAGTCGATACCCTTTGGCTTTCTCCAAGATTCAGAGACACGCATGAATCGGTCATGTTGATGTCTCTTGAACTTCTTTGGGTGCTTCTTGACGATCTTTGGGTGTGGGAGCGATGCAGCCATTGTTGTTTAATTTGTCGTTTGGTGTTGTCGTGTAGAATGAGAGCTGATGAGAATTTGAGTGAGTCTTGTGAGACTGGTTGGGATTTCCCTGCGTATTTCTGGGTCTGGGCGAGAATTTTCAGTATTAGTTGGGAGGATGCGATGAGAAAAAAGCAGTCACGGACGAATTGGGAAAGCAGGTAGGGTTGCAAACCCTAGTGGTTTCCCTCCCAACAGGATGAGGAGAAAGCGTTTATCACCACCGAGAGGGTGAGAGTTGGACATCTATCGACAGATGCCAGTATCCATGTCAGATGAATCATGGTATTTGGTCGGCAAAAAGAGTGCGTATAAAGTGGTTTTCTTTTTTTTGTGTACACCATGCTAACAGAGAGCAGCCTATGAACCCGCACGACCGTCAGGGACTCAGAACCTCACCGAGCTGTACGGACTGTCGGAGCTCGCGTCGAGTGTGGCACGGTTTGATCCGCAAACAAACGCGAAACGGAAGCTTCGAAAGAGTTACAAGAACCAGATATCCGACCTGGCCGGGAAACATTCCATCCCAGGGTCTGCATCAGGGTCTGGATTCTCATTAGTTGATTTGTCCAGACAGCCGCCGAAATACGACCCATCACAGCCGGTTCCGTCACTACGTCCGCCGATTGATCAACGAACGCTGTCTGCGGCGTTGAATTTGGATAAGACTCCGGCCACAGGATTGCCTGATTTCGATATCTCGTTGTTGGCTTCACCGAATTATGTCCAGCAGCAGCAACAGCAACAACCACAGCAAACGCAGCCGCAGCATTTACAGGGCCAATCTATGCAACGAACCGCATCAATGTCGTCTCTCAATAGCAAAAACTTTCGGAACGGGGTCCTCACGGCAAACGCAACTGGGGAAAGTTCAAACGATGATAGTGCGTCTGGTTTAGCAAGATTCCAGAAGAAGAAGAAGAAGAGAAAGGAAGGGAGTGCTGGGGTTGATGAGCCTGATGCCAAACGAAAGAGAATGTAAAATCCAAAAAAACCAACCGAAAAAGTTTGCTAGTTTCCTTTCTTTATTTATGTAATTAACGTCTTTTAATTCCACGTTTTATTTATTCTGAAAATTTATGGACGGCTTTAGTTCTGCTCCCATCATCGTCGTCACCACATCACACACACAAACACAACAAGATGGAATCAGGCGGCACAGGAGGTACACCCGATCACCCCTTCACGTGGAAACAGACTCTTTCTGAGGTGACCATCAGCGTTGCAGTCCCCTCCGGCACACGAGGCAAGATGGTTTCCGTTGATTTCCACCCACGATCCATCGCCGCGGCTCTCAAGTTCAAGCAGGAAACGCTCCTTTCTGGAGACCTATTTGCCAACATTGTCGTGGACGAGTGCACATGGTCCGTCATCGACCAGGTGGAACTCTCCATCACGCTTGAAAAGTCCAACAAACAAGAATGGTGGCCGCATGTTCTCACGTCCGACGACAAGATCGACGTGACCAAAATCCAGCCGGAAACATCCAGCCTGGGCGATCTCGACGGTGAGACTCGGGCAATGGTGGAGAAAATGATGCATGAGCGCAAATCCGACCCCGCTCAGAGCGAAAAGTCGACTGAAGAGCAAGAACGTGCAAAAGTCCTGGATCAGTTTAAAAAACAGAACCCGCAGTTGGATTTCTCTCAGATTGAAAACCAGCCTTTGGATCTTTAAAAAAAATTTAAAAAAAAATTTTAAAAAAAAATTAAAAACAATAGCGATATTAAAAACTAAAAGTACAAAATATATGAAATAGCTTAGGGGGTTTTCTAAAACCCAAAGTCAAATGCAGACATATCCGGCTCTTGGAACGCTTGAGCCGCGGCCGGCTTGAACGAAATAGTTGGCGCCGGAGTCACATCCTCAATCTTCGTGCCGTTCTCCTTCTCATCCTTGGCCTTTTTATCCTTCGGCTTGCGCTCATGCACAAACTTCCAGGATCTAACTAGATCCAAAGCCAGCGAGTCACAGCCCATTCGCGAATAAATATTCGTCATTTTCTGCACAAACGCAAACTCCTCATCGTGTATCCCCAGCCCACCAACTTTACAATTACCATCACCGCCGGCTCGCTTCATTGACCTGTCCCTCAGGAATCGATACAGCAGCACCAAAACCGGGTCATCCACCAGGAACGACTTGACGTCGCTTTGATGGTCGCCGGAGACATTAGCCAGACTCGCCACGGATTGCTCATACCGCTGCGTCGTCCAGAATGCCCAGGTCGCTGTCCACCGATCCCCAGCTTGTTCCGCAACAGGAAGAACCCACCTGTCAATGAGTTCCCTCAGGACAGGGCCATCATCGCCGCCTTCGTACACCCTCGCCACGGCAATCGCCAAAGATACATCCTGGACCTGCTTCACCAGCACATTCACCGCGTCTTTCAGCGCGTCTCCAAGCAGAAAGAATGCCGCGGCGTATTCAAACCGGTGTTTCCCCAGCAATGCAAACGCGTTCTTTAGCGCCGCACGGCGCCACCGCGGCTCAGTGAAGTCGTTACCCAACAGCTTGATCGTCTTGGCCTGCTCTTTATGCCAGGACGCCGTACGCCATAACCCGACCAAAATCTGCTTCTTGCGCAGCGCCAGGTAGTACAGCGAACACGCGGTAGGATCGCGTTGGCTGCCATCACCACCGGCAAAGTAATTCCGCCCCAGCTTTTCAAACTGCTCGACAAGCTTGCCATGGTTCAGCCAGTACCCTAGCCCCGTCTCCCGCGCCTGAGGCCACAGCATGACCGGCGTCCGTGCTGACACCATGCCCTTTTCCACCAGTTGCAGCAGGATATCCTGCGACTCGCTATGCAAAGCCCAGTTGAAATCCCGCATCGTCATGGCCTCCTGCGTGCCCTTGTGAATCTTGTATAGTTTGAACCCCAGCAGAAACTTCACCCCGTTTTCATCCAGAGACCGCCGGTGTACCTCTGTCTGGCTCAACGCTTCAACTACACTGGCCAGCGTAATCTGCTGATGCCGCGTCAAATACGGTAACAACACCTGCTGAATCCACTCCCCAAGCTGCTCCCCGACTTGGTCATCAAATACAAGCTCGTCACTGAAAGAGTCGCGCCGGAATAGCGCTTTATATATCGACCCATTGGGTGTATTCTGGTCACTGATATCCGCCGCCCCACCTCTCTCTCTCCACCGCTCGTCGTCAAACACATCTTTCAACCCCAGGTTACTCTTCAAGTCAACCATCATACTCGGCTCCAGAACAGGACTAAACTTGAGCCTATTCAACAAAGTCACCAAGATGCGCTTCACCACGTCCACCTTCCCAGCAAACACGCTCTGGATCAGCAATTGCGGGTGGTACAGTGGCAACGGCCCGTTTAGCACCGCACATACATCAAATAGGTTATGTGAGCTTGTTTTTTCATCAACTAGGGTATTCCTCGACCCGAGCAACTCCTTCGTCACCGGATCGTTTACATCCACAGTCTCGTCCTGGATGAAAAACTGGTTGCCTGCACCGACCACAAACGTACCATTCCTCAGCCAAATCGAATCCCCAATCGGGTGCGACGTATACCGTGATATATCCACCCGTTTGAACGGCGCCCAGGACGGCGTCTTGTTGGTATAATCAAACCGCAGTTCACAATACAGCATGACCTGTTTCGCAAACCCGACCCCCAACACACTCTGCTGGCCGCCTCCTCCGCCACTACTGCTCGTCCAATCCAGGTCCGACACCCCGTCATCCTTCTCAAATGTTTCTTCAAACTCCAATAACCGGTTCCGCATATCCCAGATGAACAGCCGCGTGCCATCACTATTAGTAGTAACCACCTTCTTTGTACTCGACGTCTGGGCTCGTGCAATATCCGCGTTGCCGGTCTCAACCATTGACGTCTCGAGCCATTTCAAAACGTGGCTGTTCTTGTTCTTTTCAAACTGCGCCGTCCAAAGCCGCAGCACGCCACGCGTCGAAATCGTCGTCATGACATCCCGCTGGAACGAATCCAAACTGCCGCTCAACCGCGCCTGCCACCCTACAGGGTCCACATCCGCAGCAAGTTTCAAGTCCTCTTCAATTGGCAACCCAAACTGTCCATCCAATGGGATAATCCCGACAGATCCTTGGTTTGGCAACGTCACTGCCCATAACCTCACCCTCTTCGCGTCATACACCGCCACCAAATGCAACACTGTACTCCCACTCTCTGGAAGCAAAAACAAACACAGCGGTTCCTCACGTTCATAAACTTCCACACTCGTCAGCTTCACCGCATTGTCAAACCCGCAATCCCACAACGCCAATTCCCCCGTATCAAGAATCGTAATCAAGTACCTCCCTCCACTCACCAGCAACGCAGATACCATTCTCCCGCGGATCAAGCTCGTCCGTTTCATTGTCACTCCATGGCCTACTACCGCGGGCTTCCACAGGAAATTCTCGTCAAACCTGCTCTGTGACAACAACGACTCACCGTCTGCGGCTCGCATGATCCGCCGCACACTCTTGTTATGCCCCGTGAGAATGCTCTTCAAATGCCAATGCTGGGGTTTTGCACTCAACAGCCGATCCAGATCCAAAGTATAATGAAATAAAACACCCCGGGTGAAATCCAGGACCAACACGCTCAAATCTCCACGGCCTCCACTGTTTTCGCCCGGTACATGAGCAAATGTTTTAAATACAAGCTTTTCTGATCCAATGCATTCCATCTTCACGCTACTGTTAACAACAACTGCACCAACCCTAGCAAGAGCTTGCTGTTTCCTCTGCCCGAGATTTTCCACGGTATACACGTTCAACTGTCCATCGGCCGCACCCACAGCTATACACAATTCCGCCTGCTTCTCGCTCAGCTTGACCACGGAATTGATCCTCGGATCGTCGTCGTTGTTCCTTGTTATGCTCGACTCAATCGCACGAGACAGCTCTCCGTTATCAACCATCAGCGGGAACACCCTACTATCGTCATCCCCCAGGTAAACACTGCCCCACATTTGCAGGTTCGAGCTGTCCATGCAATCATACGGCGACCAGATCCGCAGCGTGTGGTCCTTGCAGACGGTATACAACGTGTTCTCTATCGATTGAGTTGAATGCAGTGGTCGTTTCCATCGCAACTCCGTCACCGCTCGTGGATGCGTAAGATAAACGAAATCAAACCCAGGATTATCTAGATCGAAGGATAACCTCCTCCAGACTTTGACAAGCCGATCGTGCTTGGCTATTGTAGCAACCAAGCAACTATCCGGTGATACTTCAACCTGTGTTACGGGATTAGCCAGCTTTTTCCTCCAAACCACTTGGCCCGGCACCCGCCATAATGTCAGTGTGATCGATCCAACTAGAATCTCGTCTGAACTAGACCATGACAAACATGCAACAGATTCCTCTCCCTCTTCTCTTAATATACAAAATTCCTCCCACTAGAATCATTGAATTAGCGCCATCATCTTTCTCATCCCCCCGCGCACAAAAACATACCCTTGTTGGCTGGTCGTACATTACCACTGGGTTCAACACCAGCACTGAATTCCCATACGCCACTGCTATTCTTCCAGAACTCCCCTCGATCCTTACTGCGACACCATCTTGTTTCAAATATACAGTTTGGAGTAATGTGGTGGAGTTGTCGAGGATGATGAGGTTATTACCGGAACAATATGCCTAATCTTCGTTAGTTTTGGAAAAGAAGAAAAAAAACCCCCACAAACACATACAACTATCCTTTGGTCATTCCAAAATGACGTGTCAAAAGAATTGACTGTTCGATTAGCTTCCCCTGGTAAGAATGATATCCCCATGTCTCTTGTTGGCTCATTCACACACGGCGGTTTCTCTTGTTAGTTGTGGTTGAAATCACTGGGTCCACGCTTCTCAAATATCACCCAATTGCACCGCCTTATTTATCTTAGTGCGGCTCTAACCTCCCTCCCTAATAGAAAAACCCGTGTAAATAAACTTTCAAATAAAAAATAATATGTTAAATAATAAAAATACCTAATACATAAAAATATTAACAAAAATCAAGACTTAAAGCCCATAGCTCGGCTGATAAAAATAACCGGCATGCATAAAGTTTTCACAAATGTAGCCATTGTTTCAATCACAATAGACACTTGATACAAAATCCACATCAACAGAATCAATTCCACAACAACCACAGCATTCTGTAAACTCGGTACAGCATCTGCAACTGCATCAACAGGTCTCAAAATAAACGATAATCTGGCAGTACTTCGGAACAAATCAACAAAATTCGATACCACTGGCATACCACCACCGGTATATTGATTCCATTTATCATTCACCATTGCAAATCTCCCACCAAACATACCCCCACCAGCTGCTGCTGCAGCACCACCGACTCCACCAGATGCTACAGCTTTTGCTGCTTCTTGTTCTGCAATAGTTGGTGGTCGAGATCTCGGTACTGTTGTACTACTTCGAATACTTCTCATTGAATGCGGCCTTGTCCCTGCAACAGAACCACTTCGAATACTAGCAACATCATGGTCACTAACACTTCTCATAGATTCCGGTCGTTGTGAACCACTTCGGCGACTGAAAACAGACTTTTTACTACTAGTATGATGGGATGGTGAATGTGAATGTCGAGAATAAACAGATTGAGAACCATGACCACCCTCATCAATCATAGTTGGTGCAGTACTATGTCTTGAAGGACCAGAACGTATCGATTCACCATCATACAATGCATTTGCAGGTGGATGTGAAGGAGTCATCAAGGGGTCAGCACCACTAATCCCACTGCCATGAAAAGACCCTGGAGGTGGAGTGGTACCAGGAGACATGCCTTCCGCCCCACGTTTCTGGAACATGTACTTCATCGCTTGTTTAAACTTCTTCCTTCTTTGTTCTTTTGCCCCATATTCATCATCCGAGTTGAACCCGTCGTCTTTATCTTGTAACTCGCGTGCCATAGTGAGTGATGAAGAGTAGTAGTAATCTTCGGGAGTAAACTCGTGGAGTGTTGATTTTGCCCCATTTTCGGAACGCTCGCTCCCAACCGCTGCGCGTTTGACACCAGAACCAGCCACACTGTTACTATGAGATCTTGGTTTTGGCGAAGCAATTAAATCATGCTGCGATTGTGCAGATCTTATCGATTTTTGTTGTGAATGGGCAGACTGAGCAAGCGACTGGTGGCTTGGTCGTTTGGACATGGTAGAATGATGATGTGATGATTTTCTTCCTCCACTACCAGCAACACTGCCAGGTTTAGTTGGAGATGCCGATCGTTTGGATGCAAGAGATGGAGTGCCGTGGGTTGGTGTGTTTGCACCAAAAACAGCCGCATTTTCTACTGTCTCAGAATTTTTCCCTGAGACAGCATTATCGCCCAATGTCTCAGACTTGGAAGCACCACCAATATATGCTGAAATGCTGTTGGACACATAGTCTTTTGTAGAAAGCCAGTAATTGTATAATTCTGCGCCAGAGTCATTAGCTGGATCTGTATTTGGTGCTGGTGGTGCAACGGGAGGAGCCGATTTTGACTTATGAGACTGTTGAGACGAAGCTGAAACAGATCTTTTAGACTTTGCAGAATGGTGAGAGCTTGGAACAGCAGAAGCAGCAACGGATTTGGCTCGTTCAGAATGGCGTGATGACGATAATGATGCTGGCGGAGCTGGTGACTTTGAGTAATGAGATGGCGATGCAGAAGTAACAGAACGACGATGAGAGTGATGAGATGGAGATACACTCGCAATTGATTGAGCTCTGGATGGAGATACTGCCAATGGTGGTGGTGATGGAGTTGGCATTGCACCAGGCATTGGACTACCATGACTGTAAAAAGACCCCGCAGGAGACCCTGCACGAGGAGTCTTGGCTGATCCTCCTACAGAAGAAGTAGCTGGTGGTGGAGGAGATGGAGATGGAGATGCAAATGCAGACTTTGCAATTTCATTCTCTTCTGGTTCAACATGTTCTCTAGTTTGTGGTAATTCAAGAACCGGTTCAGCAGAAGCTTTATTCTTTTTCATTCGTCCAAACAATGCACGAGCAGAATACTTGGATACTGGAGTATTCGGATCAAACAAAAATCCATTGACTGCTTGTAACATTTCTGGATCCTTTTGCTGCTGCTTTGTTTGAGATTCACCAAGAGTAGGTGTTTTATGATTGAGTTCACCGTCAAAAATACTATCAGGAGGCGTAGGTATTCTTCTTGATTCATTAGCACGAGGGCTAATTTGGCGGCGCGGGCTAGCTTTATCATTAGGTATATCCAAGCTGGCCCAATCAGCAACATCTTCATCCAAATCATCATCGTCAAATTCGTCGTCATCGATATCATTCGCTTGGTCGTCCTCGGTATTAATATACGAGCTCCAAACAGATTTTCTTTCCTGTTCTTTGGCTTCTAGTGCCTTTTTCCGCTGTTTGGCTCGCATTTCATCTTCGTAGTATGAATAGTAAGAAGAATTGTTGCGGCTCGATGGTGAAGACGTTGACAGATGGGTATAGTCATCAGCATTCCTATTCCAATTTTCTCGTTCTTTTCGCTGTTGCTGTTGTCGATATTGATGATGATACTGTTGTGGGATGAAATCAAACGATGTAACTGACGATGGTGCTGGGGGCCGTTTTTCCTCTGGTCGTTGACCCTTCGGCCGGCGTTTTTTTCGCTGCTGCGGCTGCTGTTGAGCCCATTGCCGTTGCATTTCTTCAGTTTGATTTCTCAATTGCACTTCATGTCGTTGAGATCGTAACATTCGTTCACCTTGGTCGTTTTGACGCTGTTGTTCATAATCCATTCTCCGGTCGTAATTACTCTCCGAGCCATGAACCGGCGCTAGTTCATCAGCAGTTGGAACCAAAGAATCATGGACGATTCTCAGCTCCGAGTCATATTTCAGCATTCCATCTTCATCGTAAAAATAGTCGTCGACATCGCCGTTATGCGAAGCGCCCGAATCGGAATCATTAACGTCGACAATGCCGGTGGTTCTTGAAATACTCGCGCCCAAATGAGAGACTCGCTTGTTGAAATTCTTCAGAGCTTTGTTCAGCTTTTTCTTCTCTGGTTTTTGATGCGTTAAAAACACCTGGCCCAAAGCGTCGTTTCGGTCAGTATTTGGGCCTGTAGCCGGAGTCGGTTGGTGCTGGGCAGCAGCCGCCATGGTAATCTACTGTTTCTCGCGCGTTTGCGTTTTGCTAGAGGAAGAATAACCCAACAGAATGAAGATATAAGGGTTTGAGATTCGTCGAGAGTTACTGATCAAATATAACAAATATAATAAAACTGTGTGAATATCGAATAAAAAAGATTTAATGAAAGAAAAAAAGAGGAGAAGAAGAGCGATATTTTGTTAAGCGCTGGCTTATGCGCCAAAAAAAAAATGCCGGTGGTTGGCTTGCGTATTAAAACATTAACAAAGAAATGGCACTGTTTGTGGCGCCCTTATTCATTACAATTCCAGAGCTGCAGCTGGGCTTGGGCTTGAAGACGGTTTTGCCGGTGACACCGACGAGATCAGCAGAGACGATTGCCTAATGCGGTCCACTTCGCTTCGTTGCCAGCCTCTCGAAACAACAAGCGCACTGTGATGGAAGGAATGGATGGAATTATGTGAGAAGTTCGATTGTGCATGAGTAATGGCTTAGATGATATATATATATATATATATATATATAGAAACAGCAAGTCATCAAGTCTACTTCGTCTTGTCAACTCCTGTCGATGTCGACAAATGGATTTGAACCTCGTCCTGATCAGCCAGAACAGCATGGCACTCCCCTGCTGACACCCCCTGTGAAAACGACTTACACTACGGCCATCAGTTAACTATCACCGGATCCGGCCTATTCCATGCGAGTGAGCCCGGCCGTATGTGCGAGACTTTTTATGTTTGTTATGAGCTTCGACCCGATCTGATCGAGGCGCTGTGCATATATGGGGCGAAGAACAAGCAAACGTTGGCAATAGTACCAGCGCAATGGCTTCCACGATGGCAGGTAGGGTTTCAGATGGTCTTGTTTGATCAGCTAGTTTTTAATAGACGCCTGTTGGAAAATAGTTGGTTTAACTCGGTTTTTAGGCATATAAACATTAAGCATTAAGCATTAAGCACCTCAGCATTTAAGCATTTATTTTTCTGCAGTGCATTGACGCGCAAAAAAAGTTCACTGCATCATTCACATTCCGAAGATTCTTCCCAACTTTATCCTCCGAGGCCGCGCCGCGCCGCATAAGGCTTATTGTGGTGATCAACAATGACTATAAAATAACGTGTATGATTGTATAAAACTTATGGAAAACAAATATATAAACTAAAAAAAAAATATAACCCTAATAAAAATAAAAACTAAGCCCCAACAGCTTAGCTTAAAATCCCAAGCCCAAACCAGCTCGAACTTCATCAATAACATTCTCAATTTGATTGGCAACGTTCTTCAAATCAGCTTGCAATTCCTTTTCAATTGGCAAAATCTTGAAAGTTTCCTCTTCAACAGTCTTGTCCTCAGTGGAAGCAGCACCGTGGCTAACTGCCCAGAACTCAGTCAAGTTGTGGCCAGCACCGTTATATGCCAACACATTTGGAGTATCATCGCTAACATCCCTCAAAATACCCTCAGTACCAAAAGAAATCAAATTCTTCTTCATCTGTGCTGGAGTGACAGCACCCTTGGTGGCAAATTCAGAGTCACTAGATGGTTGCAATGACAAGAAATAAGTCAACAAACCGCAAATATGTGGAGATGCCATAGAGGTACCAGATAATGTGGCAAGGGCTCGGTCAGACCCAATATAAGTGGACAAAATGTTGACACCAGGTCCAAAGATATCAACACACTTACCAAAGTTGGAAAAGTATGCTCGATCATCACTCAATGCACTAGCACCGACAGTAACGGCATTTTCAGCAGAAGCTGGAGAATAATCACAAGCATCAGCATTGTCATTACCAGCGGCAACAGCAAAGTGAATACCAGCCTTTACCGCAGCATTAACTGCAATATCCAAAGATGGACTCTTACCACCACCAAGAGACATGTTGGCAGAAGATCCCTTGAAATTCTTCTTGTCCTTAGAATCCTTAATGTGTTGGGTGGCAGCAAATTCAACACCCTTGATAACATCAGACATGGAGCCAGAACCATTGGATCGCAAAACCTTGACGGCTACGACATTGGCCTTCTTGGCAACACCGTACTTCTTACCAGCAATGGTACCAGAACAATGAGTGCCGTGTCCATTTCCATCTTCATCAGGATCACCTTCTGGGACAGTCTTACCCCAGCTGGCTCGGCCTTCAAAGTCTTGATGGTGGACATTGGTACCAGTGTCAATAACATATGCAGTCACACCTTCTCCACCTTCATCGTCATACAAATACTTGTTAAAAGATCCCAAGGACAACCCATCTCGGTGAGAGACACGAGCCAAACCCCATGGAGCATCATGTTCAACGTCAAATTCGTTAATAGAGACTCTAGAATCTGGTTCAACAAAGGCAACAGCTGGGTGGGACCGAATAGCATCAACAGTGTCCTTGTGGAAACGACCAGCATAACCCTTGAACTTATCGCCAATGTTGAAAACGTCCTTCAAACCAGAAAAGCCGTCCAACAAGCTGTGTTGAGAGCCATCACGCTTCAAAAGGTGAACCGCGTCAGCGTGACTCTTTTGGACAAACAAATGGTGGTCTGAAGCCATGGCTTCATCAACGTCATCCTTGAACACGATGATGTAAGAATCATCAATCAAGTTCCGTTGAGCAGTTTCTGAGGTATGCATTGGAGCAACGTATCCATCACTACCAGATTTAACACTGGCATCCTTGCTGAAAGCTTGTAGACCTTCAATATTGTGCGGGATAACAAGCGCTTGAGCCAAAGCCAATAGTGGCAAAGCAGCGGCTAACTTTGAGAACTTCATTGTTTGTTGTTGTGAGAGAGAGAGGAATAAAATAGACTTTCAAAAATAGGAGACTTCTTCAGTGTAAATTGAGTGACTTTGATTATAAAAACTGTCTTGAGTTACCACAAAAGAATATGTTTTTAGGAAAAAAAGACTATGAAACGGGGAAGAAGAGACCAGTACGGATGTCAAGAGAAAGGAAAACAGAAACAAGAAGTGGAGTTCCCTTTTTTGTAGTGATGGGGATTGCGGTGAGCGCGAGATAAGACCGTCGGGAAGAAGGAAGCGCTTGCCCCGTTAGCGCCAATCCAGACGATTTTAAAGTGGGTGGCGTCACGCTCAGATTGCGCGATGTGTTGGGAGCGGAGGCCGCAGTTTGCGCGGTTGGGTATTTTGGGTGACGATAGCATAACTGTGCAGGAGTTTGTGCGGTTGTGCTGTGGATAGATACGATAAGAGCGAGGGCAGTGCGGCGGTTCAGCGAGCTGTTTTATGGTGATGGGACGCATCAGGTAGATCTATAGGCAAAAATGTATTTCTTCTGCTATAAATATTGTCAGCTGGGTCTATAAGTTGCTCTCGAACCTGGTGATTGATCGCGATGTAACTGACCCAACCCGGTCTCCACTCCACGATTGGCTTGATAAGCCCAGTTCGGAGTTTGATGGATCGTGTAACAGCTTCCGTTTCGGCGACGTGGGGAGGGCGTGATAAGACGAATATGCTTTCATCAGCAAGCTCCAAGAAGTTTAAAAAAAACGTGACGTATCGCATGTCGGGCAATTGCGGTAGGCAGCCAACTGCATTACACCACCAAGCAAGGCAAGTGATGCGCGAGTCCGTCATCCATGGACGCGCCACAGTGGACGCGTGAGAGATAATGAGCAATTTTGAAACGAATTCAGGACGGCACGTGATTTATATCAATGATCATCATCAAACATTAGATACGGATCAGAGTGGTAAGACATGTGGGTTTTATCGTGCAGTTTGGTGACCACTGGTGGTTTCCCCAGCAGATTCCTGTCAAGACCGTCCACAGGGTTTCATCTTTTTTTTGATCAACTTGCCTTTGAAGGTTTTGGCTTTGACGATAAAGATAGAGTTGATAGTTCCGGGGAGCATTTTTGAAACCCCGTGTTTGTCTCTTATCGTCAACCTGCGCCAAAGCGGTAAGAATACCGCCATCATCTCCTCCTCAATCGTATGAAAAGAGAAAGTATAAACCCTATAACGAAAGTTTCCCGCGGAAAGATCGCCGATTCCCATACAAAACTTGACGACGGAACTAGGTGGGGCCCCCCAATAGTATGACTGTAGACAATTACAAAGAACTCAACTGAATGCCATGAAGTTTAATGACAAAACAAGAGCTTGATACAAATGTTTTTGAGCTGTTTGTTCACTATGTTCGTATAAATACAAGTTGACTAACCCTCCGAAGGTCTAAAACTTTTCCCCGGGTTCTGGAACGCTTTTTCCTTTAATTTTTTATTGTTATTTTGTTGGTTCTTCCTTTCGTATTGCTAATTTGACTTGATATAAGAATGAAGTTCCTTACAATTCTAGGGGCATTACAAGCGGCCGCTGTGGTTCTTGGTGCTCATGAAGCTGTATCACCCAACGTTAAACGCTATTACAATAACAATAACATCAACCACAATATCAAAAATCATAAATCAAACAATTACCCCTTTAACGTCAAGAACCGCCATACTTACAAAAATTACAACAAGTTCAACACAGCTCCTCAAGACATTGCTTTGCGGATTGTCGACGACGGAACCGGCGCCGGAGCTGGAGCCACGAGACTTGGTGATGCCCAAGTCATGATCAGTGGCACCGAACTCAAAGCCGGTGGGGAGGGCAACTATTTCTCCGGAAAGGTTGGCAGAAAGGGGTTGTACACTTCCAATGGCAAACCAATTACAGTGGATCCTATCACGCACAAGTTGGTTGTCGGCAAGAAGCCGGGCGCATTTTCTCATCACAAGTCCGGCGCATTGGCATATGGCGGGTCGACCAATTTCGTTGCGGTTCCTGAGAAATATGGGACTTATGGATTGTATGCCGGGAAAGCCAAGAAGGCTGGAGGCATTCCTGTTTCTGTTAGGGTTTTGGACGCAAAGGGAAACACAAACTTAAAGGTAAAGGCAAAGGTGGATGGTAAGGAGGTGATGGCTGCGGCGGGTGATGTTACTGTGACGGCTGACGCATATGCGACTACTACTGTGGCTAATGCATATCAAGTGACCTCATATACCACTTTGACTCTGCCATGTACAGACGCGGCGTGTGCCGGTAGTTACATTACTCAGACTTTGGCTTGTACTCTGCCAAACTGTGCAAACGTGGTCACGGCCCAAACCCCTGTGGCTGGTGCGGCTTCCCCAAACTCGCCGAACTCTCCAGGAACTGCTGATTCCCCAAACAGTCCGAACAGTCCAAACTCTCCAAACTCTCAAAATAGTCCAGATTCTCCGGACTCTCCAAATTCACCAAACTCACCAAATTCACCGAACTCTCCAAACTCGCCGGATTCTCCAGATTCTCCAAACTCGCCAAACTCTCCAAATTCACCAAACAGTCCGGATTCTCCAGATTCTCCGAACTCACCAAATTCTCCAAACTCGCCTAACTCTCCAGATTCTCCAAACAGTCCAGATTCTCCAAATTCACCAAATTCTCCTGATTCTCCTGATAGTCCAAATTCTCCAAACAGTCCCGATTCTCCAAATTCACCAAATTCTCCTGATTCTCCTGATAGTCCAAATTCTCCAAACAGTCCCGATTCTCCTGATTCACCAAACTCGCCAAATTCTCCGGATAGTCCGAACTCTCCAAACAGTCCAGATTCACCGAATTCTCCGGATAGTCCGAACTCTCCAAACAGTCCAGATTCACCCAACTCTCCAGACAGTCCAAATTCTCCTGACTCACCTGACTCACCAAACTCTCCAGACAGTCCAAACTCGCCTGATAGTCCAAACTCTCCGGATTCTCCAGACAGCCCAGATTCTCCAGACAGTCCAAACTCGCCTGATAGTCCAAACTCTCCGGATTCTCCAGACAGCCCAGATTCTCCAAACTCACCCGATTCTCCAGACTCTCCAGACAGCCCAGATTCTCCAGACTCTCCAGACTCTCCAGACAGCCCAGATTCACCAGATTCTCCGGACAGTCCGGACACTCCAGATACTCCGGATACACCAGACACACCGGACACACCAGCTACCCCAGCTACCCCAGCTACACCGGCTACACCTGCTACACCTGCTACACCGGAAGCTCCAGAGGAAGTGGAACCAATGCCGTTTCAGGTCAATGGTGCAACTACCACTGCAGTACAATGGACCAGTAATGTGGCTGTGCTTGTAGCCATGGTAGCTGCCGCTGCTGTGTTTTAAAATGTGAACATGGATAACCCCATTTCAATTCTAATTTTTATTTTTATTTTAATACATATCAAACCGTTTTTTTTTTTTTGTTAGTTTTAATTTTTTTTGGTGTAGTAATTTATTCTTCTGTGTTGAAACCGTATTCAAAGCTTTTTTCCCTGGGAACATGCGGCGGGAACGGCTGAACCTAAACCTGACCGCGCGAATCGAGACCTGGGTCAACTCAGTGCCAAAATGAATACCCACTACCCGCCGGTCAATTCCGACCCAGGTGAAATTTCCACCCACCAACACCCATATATAAAGCAACCTATTCCCTCAGTTTTTATTCACTTCTCCTCAATTCAACAAAAAAAAATGTCCGGTTTGATTCAAATTGTTACCAAAAACGCTCCAGTCCCAGTCGCTGCCTACAGTCAAGCCATCAAAGCCGGTGGTAAGTCTCAACTAACCATTCGTATCTGCTAACACAAACGCCAGGCTTTGTCTACATCTCCGGTCAAGTCCCATTGACCCCAGACTCCAAGTTCGTCGAAGGTGGAAAAGAAGATATCAAGATCCAGACCCGTCAAGTCTTGGACAACTTGAAGGCTGTTGTCGAAGGAGCCGGTTCTTCTTGGGAAAAGCTTGTCAAGTTGAACATTTTCATCACTGATATGGCCAAGTTTGCCCAAGTCAATGAAGTATACGCCGAATATTTCACCACCCACAAGCCAGCTCGATCTTGTGTCGCTGTCAAGACTTTGCCATTGGACGCTGATGTTGAAGTTGAAGCTGTTGCTTTGGAGTAAATAGAAAACAAAGAATACATTTTTTTTTTCTTTTATTGAACGAATTAAATTCTTTCTTTTTTTTTTAATTATCAATACCACTGGCATTGAACTGTTTCAATGACTTGTACCATACATGCATCAACGAAACAATGCCTTGGTCACTATATCTCGCAGATACACTGTTTTCCACTTTGGTTAAGCCATCTCGCGCCACAATTGACCGTAAAGTCATCATAAGCTTTGGAGAAAACTCAGAGTACCATCGATGGTTCCATGCAACCAGTCTCACCACTACGTCCAAGTCTGGAATGTTCTTTTTTGTTTGATAATCAAGCAACTTCCATAATACCCGGTGCGAGAATTTCTGTTTCAAAGACTGTTGAAACGCGTCAACTGCTTCTTCTTGATGTTTCAATCGATATGCAACCATGCCCAAAATCTCCCATTCAAGCGCAGACTTGTGGTATGGAATCTGTTGCGATTGATACTGAACATAGTTGGACCGCCACACAGTGTATACTCGTAAATCTTCATACAATACCATAAACAAGTTGTCCAACCATCTTTCACATAGCCGTTTGTTTTTCAATTCCCCGATTGGCTGCGCAGAAGATGGCGGTGCAACCACCGTATCCGGCCGCAATGATGACGGCTTTCGTTCATGTGCAAAATCTTCAGCATTCTCATCAGCAGCAGACCTAGCAGCCGACGACGGTTTACCAACAATTGCAGTAGTAGAAACATTTCCTCCACTATTCGTGTCGCCACCTTCAGACCCATTGAAAACCGAAGCCGACGGCTCCTTTCGCTTCTCCTTTCGATACTCTTCTTCCATCACAAAGACACTTGACCGTGTCCTGAGCAACGAATCCCACCCAATATGCGACACAATTTCCGTCAACAAATCATATGCCTTTGCAAAAGTCGCTCTTAGAGTAGGAGCTGGAAGCTTGAGCAAATCTGGATCAGCTTCTTCTTGGTCGTTCTCGGCAGGGTTAACCGCCCACACTTCTTCCATCACCCCGTCAGTCGGCAATGGCAAATGCACACGAGATGCTTGAGGCATTCGATGAGAGTCCAAATCGTGGTATGTAAACATCGGGCAACTGTTCAAACTCAACAATGCTTGGTCATAGTCCCCTCTTGCGATATACACTTGCACCAAGGTTGACCAGGTGGTAAACTCACTAGGAGACGCGTTTACTGCTCTCACCGCACAATCCAATGCCAAATCAAGCCGGGATTTTTCCTTGCAGAATTTGGCCTGTAACTCGAGCACATCAGCATCTCTTGGGTTTTGCTGAACACATTGGTTCATAGTCTTGACACTTGCAACTTCCTTGTTCTGAAGTAACAAAACCCGAGCTCGTAAAACCAACACATCTGGATCCACCCCTAGAATCCGATCCAACACCTCCAATGCCGCGTCAAACATGCCAGTAACCTCTACAAATTTGAAAAACCCGTCGATTAGATAATTTGACGTCAAAGTTGGCACTTGGATTTCCGAAACCGATCCAAGAGCCGGACCAAACACAAACAACCGTTCGAATGCTTCCAAAAACAACTTGCATACTTCCTTGTTCAACGGGTTCAACCGTCGACAGCAGCTCACGTAGTATATATCATCGTCACAATACAATAGCGATCGGAGCATGCCACTCATAAAAGTTTCATCCCATTGCTCTTCAGTCAATTCCATCTGTTGCTTCTCACCGCGCTCGTCAATAAAACACATTTGAACTGTACCTGGAATCATTACAGAAACACGTATATCGACTCTAGAAAATGCATTATAAGTGCAAAGCACACCAGAGTGAACCTTCCATCCGGGATGCCGGCCAAACCACAGCTGGTTTTCACCTAGACTGAAGGTAAGAGTGTTCAAATATGCTGCAATTGAAGCAGAACTGGAAGTGTCTACTCCTGTGACATAATGATAAGTTCCGTTTTCTTTCGATTTTGGTATCTGTTTGGAAATATGGACCAAATCTGGCGGACCGAGTTCTTTAAAGGTTGGCAGACATTGTGTTCTTGCGCCAATTGACTCGCCTACTTCGTTTTCCAAGACTCTAGAGAAACCCTCAGTTAGCTTTTTTGAATACTATGGGATTTATTTTTCATACTCTGGGATTGAAATATTGGACATTTCAGTTTACGAGTTGACAGAAAACAGATGTCGTGTCAAAAGTCCCAAAAACCCGTGGCAAGCCAATAATTTATTTACGTGTTTGAATTTTTTGAGTGTGTGGCTGTAAATTTTTATAAGGGGGCGCATGATTAAAGTACTTTTATTTTTTTTTTCTAGTTACGTTACATGTCTCAGGCTTCAATCTTCTTATAAATAAAAATCTTCGGTTTTGACAATACAAGGTTGTTCCAAAGTTCTCTAGAATCCGGTACCAAACCCTTGGTATGTCGGAACCTATCAATTAGCAGGTCGATATACTTCCCCGGATTGTCTTGAGCTTGTGTCAACTGGTCGTTGATCAGCTTGCCATTAAGAGAATGGAATCCATTAACAGAGTCGATTTTTTCCCATTCATACCCACTGACACTAGGGAACGCATCTGAAGAAGAATGAGACGTGATCAAGTAGTCAAAAGACGTCCACACTTGTGAAAGCCTGTCTGGATCCTCAGTTTTGTCGTAGGTAATATTTGGGTTGATTTCGCCAAATCTTGACGCTCCAGTCATGCAAGTGGGGACATCCAAATGGACGGTAGCAGGTCCAGTGACTTGTACCAATTTGTGGAATTCCTGCAACGCCTGGCCACCAGGGTAGTTATTAGCAGAAATACCAACCTTTACCAGTGAAACCCCGAAACTTGCAACACTAGTCAACAAGAGAACCGTAGGCAAAAGCTTGTAAACAACCACTCTGTTTCTTCTATCCCATGCGAACATTGTCCCATTAGCAGTAAGAAGTGAAACGACTGGCATGATATATACAATAAACCGCCATTCCTTATGAGGCTGAAGCGAGTAAATAGCCACAAACAAAATCGACGCCGCACCAAGAATTCTCAACGCGTTTCTACCTGTTGGATCCATAAACATACCCACTGGAGCAACCCCTAGTAGAATCGGATTGGAGATCATGTTTGGCAAGTGGGTTGAAAAGTAGGCATGGATTGGTTCCACACCCCATAGTTCACTCTTACCGTAAACGACATTATAAACAAACCCATAAATCTCCGGAATCATTGGATTGCGTTTCCAAAAGTATGAATCGATGAAACCCGAAACGGTACCTCCAATGAGCAGTCCACGAAGGCCCTTTTGCAACACCTGAACGGGGGTCAACTTCTTAGTCAAGATCAACACCAATGCCAACGACCCTGTCAAAATAGCCAGTTCTGCTCGGAATACAATCGCGGCAAAGGACAAGAGAGCAATTGCCCCGTCGAAATTCCCGTTCAACACTTGACAAATGGCGAAATTTGTCAATGGGAATACCATCATATTAGGCAAGGTTCTCGATGCATAAAACATGACATGGAATTGAATACATTGATAAAACATGTAAAGATATCCAATATGACGGCCTCTTCCGTCTTTATTGCACGATTCTTCTGCTGAATGTCGAATCAAAACCAGCCCGAGGCCATTAGCTAGACCCAAAACACCTCGCGTGATTAATTGAAGATCCATCTTGGATGTTGGATGCACAAAGAGTTCATATGGCTTGACAAATGCCGCTACAAATAAAGATCCGAAAAATGTCCGTGGAACTACCCCAGGAAATTGGAAATGGTCATACTGTTTGTTTGAAATTAGCGCCCTGTCTTAGAATCCATTGAATCATACACTTGACAAATCTTTCCCATAAACTATCATATCATGGATCGCCTGAAGATTGAACGATTCTTCGACTTTGGTAAAAGGAGCTATTAATGTGTACGCTCCAATTAGCGTAACACAAGCATAATCGATCCAGTCGATTTTCATTATGTCCTCGTCGGTCTTGTGTGTTAAAATCGGCAGCCTTGTTTTCGGATGTGGCGGGTTGGAACTATTTTTTGACTGAGTAAATTTCAGTACACCGCGGGGTAATTCTCAGTACAGCACACCTCTTATCTGTTTGTACTAGTCCATCTTTAATGACTTTCCACAAAATGCGGCTTATGCTAGCTAGAGAACACACAGTTTGATTATCGGATCAAGATTCAAAATTGAAAACTCAAAAAAAATTGTTAATGCATAAAAGTTTTTCAATTTTGCTATTTACAAAAATAAATATGTTCGTACAAACCTCTCATAAGAGATTTTTGTTTAATAAATACTTCTCGTCATTTTAATGCAATGTCCACCCTGCGGATAATAGTCCAGCTGAACCTCTTTTTCTTCAAACCCTAGACGTCTATAAAATCTGACTGCAGAATTGTCGCTCGACTTGACTTCAAGCGATAAAGATCCTAGCGTACAATTGGATCGCCCTGCAATGTACTCCATTTCATGTTCGAGTTCAGACAGTAATCGAGAGCCCAATCCGCATCGACGGAACTGCTCATCAACCGCTAAGGTATACACATGTCCGTTCAACCGACTAGTAAATGTAGAATCGAGAAAGATCCGCCCACTGATAACACCCAAGACACGGCCTGGATACGACGGAGATAATAACTGAAGACAGATACAACCCTGAGTTACCAGAAACTGCAAGAAAAAGTTTGATGAATATTCCACTTCGAGATGTTTATTTGTAAACTGTCGAATTGTATCAACATCTCGGCTTCTCAACGGGCTTAGCGAAATATCTTCAAAGCTGACATCGTCGGCTACTGGATTACAAAGTGGTGTAGATGGCGGAGTGACCGGCAATTGAATTTGTTGTTGTTGTTTTTGGTGGGCTGGGGAAACGCCAGATTCAGTGGCGATGACGATGGCGCCTTTTGATGCAGATGGTGATACAGGAGTGGGACTCAGCATTTCGTTTAGATGTGGTCTGTAATTGACGAGAAAAAGGCGTATGGGAATATGGGGAGAACTGAAAAAGGAAGGAAAAGGGAAAGCTTTTATATCAGGTCCATCACACTAGTTGTAAATCATCCGATTAAAAGTCATTGAAGCATAACTTTGTTCGAAATTAGCAGGAGAGAGAGAACAAGAAACTTTAAAAGCTCATACCGAGCCATGTCTGAGCCGACCATCGGGCGAGGACTTTACCAGTCACGTGGACGCGCTCTCCCTGCATTTTCTCTCCCGAAAGATTACCGTAGGAATAATCCTGTGCGCGATGATATCGTACGAGTGAGGCTGGGCTGCGGTATGATGAGACTTTATGAGCAATTGTTGCTTGGATCGGACGGATAAGCGGCATTTGCATGTTTAGTGGGATTGGTTGTCGTCATGATACTGCTGTTTTTTTTTGGAAAAAGAATAGCAATTTGGAAAAACCTTGTTTGCTGGCCGTCTGTTAAAGGTGGGCAGATTGTAGAGATAATGATTGATTTTCTTGGCCGGCTTCCCCACAGTTTTGGCACTTTTTTATAACCACGGGACCAAGAAAGCAGTCAACCGGTGGGGTAGACATCCACCAGCGGCAGCTGCTCGAGTATAATATTTTTCAGAGCCTGATTAGGTATCATCTCCGGAACAAGTAGCATTACCCGTTTCATCACGAAAAATAAAATAAAAATATATAAGGGATGATATTAATTCGCGCGTTACTGATATCAATGGAAGGACAAGCTTTGTTCCGAGCCTCGGTCTTCCTCGGACGCACGGATTATTCTCGGAATGGATTGGAATGCAGCACGATAATCCTCGATACCCGTGTGGATCTATCGACGACGACTATCTTTCTTCCGGCTATACGCAATTACCGGTTTCATTCCCAGTCAAGGGTCAACCCGGGAGTTGGAGATATTTGTGGGTGAGGAATCGAAACCTCGCCAGTGCTAATGCGAGTGACGATAATAACTTTACGTAAAAAAAATGAGGCACCTGACTGTTGCGATTGATCTGCTTGTCCTCGTGCTTGCTGTCGATCACGATAGGTCTGGGAGAAAGCGCCTTCTAGATTGCGGCTGGCGCTTAGTCACTGAAGGACATATGCTTGAGTAATTAACGCGTTACTCGGATATTATCATCCTCTCGATCGATATGGAGCTATCAGATTGACGCCGCTTGTTATGTGGCCCTGAAATTTATAAGCCGGCCAAACTTTTTATAAGTTAATAAGAATAACATGCTTTTTTTTTTTTTTTTTACTTTTCAATTTTCTTTTAACAGCTGCATATATAAACCAACCTAACAAAACCCCTACACCAAAAACGCGTAAAAAAGGTCTCCAGGCAAATCAAATAGCATCTACTGATTCTGCCCTCTGGAGAAGTCACAATTCCTTTTCGGCTTCAACGGTAACTTCTGGAGCAGGAGCAGCAGCATCAGCAGCCTTGTCACCAGCAGCCTCGGAACCCTCCAATTCACCACTCTTCTTGATAGTAACAGCCTTAGCTGGTCGGTCCGATCGTCCAGTCTTGGTGGCTTCGATTTGCTTAACAATGTCAAACCCTTCAACAACTTCACCAAACACAACGTGCTTGCCATCCAACCATGGAGTGACCACAGTGGTGATGAAAAATTGAGACCCGTTAGTATTCTTACCAGCGTTAGCCATAGACAATTTACCTGGCTTGGTGTGTTTCAATTGGAAATTTTCATCGTTGAACTTGTTGCCGTAGATAGACTTGCCGCCTGTACCATCACCTCGGGTGAAATCACCTCCTTGAATCATAAATTGCTTGATGACTCGGTGGAAACTGGACCCTTCATAACCAAATCCCTTTTCACCAGTGCACAATGCTCGGAAGTTTTCAGCAGTCTTTGGAACAACAGTACCATACAACCCAATCACGATACGGCCAAGATCCTTTCCATCTTGTTCCATATCAAAGTAAACCTTGTGAGTGATTGGAGCTTCTGGGCTTGTAGACCCACTACTTGCAAGTACAGTAGTGGCAAACACACAGATGCTGACAATAATTGCAATCAATGTCCAAACGGTCTTCATTGTTGTTGTTGATGGAGATAGAGAGTGTGAGGAGAAAAGTAGAATGATGATGTGGCTCTTATAAACGGTTGGGTCACACAACCACGTTTTTGATTAAACCTCCCAACCTTCGGAATTTATCACAAAAAAAATCCACTTTGTACCTCACCTTCAAACTTTAATATATATATAACATGCCATCGGCAACTCCCGCGCAGGAAGATCCGAAAGTCAATGGACAGGAAGTCGAAGAAGTAGCAGATGATTTACCTAATGCTACACCTCGAGATGTTCGGTTGTTGCATTTAATCATGGCTTCTATGGGAGTCACTTCGTACCAAGATCGAGTCCCACTTCAGTTGATGGACTTTGCATTTCGATATACACATGGCGTACTGCAAGATGCGTTGCTTTATAATGACCATGCACATGCTAACTCCAGCACACTGCCGGCAGGTGTTGGACCAACGAATTCTCCCGTGACGATAGAAGACGCGAGGTTGGCTGTCGCGGCGCGTACAAACTATCAATTCAAACCAGCTCCACCAAAGGAACTGTTGTTGGAAATGGCTCAAGAACGAAATAAACGGCCATTGCCAGCTGTAGCTCAGACCTGGGGGTTGCGGTTACCACCTGAAAAGTACTGCTTGACGTCAAAGGAATGGGAGTTCAAAGATGAACCAGAACAAGTACTGCATGAAACTGAAGTCTACATGGATGATGGAGGAGAGGAAGGTGAAGGTGGAGCTGATGGTGATAATAATAACGATGATGTGGAAATGGGCAATATCTAATCAAAAGTACAATGTCTATATCTCTTTTTATTGTAGTAATTTATTTAAACTGGATTGTACCAAATCTTGGCTGAGATGCTTGCCAATCAGTACTACTTTACATTGGTCTTGATCCGATTCAACCTGGTCAGTTTGGACAAGCTCATACGTTTCACGGACACCTTGAACCACACTCACACGACCGTCCTCACCTATAAGTTTCCCCTTTGTTCTGTGGACCTCTACTGGTGTTCCATCAATATCATTTTCCCATAGAACATGTTGTAGCCAGGATTCAAATCGCTGCAGTTTCTCGGGGGATACTGGATTGAATTTCGCAAGGATGGTAGAAATCCGGTGGTCATGCCATCCTGGGGTATCCTGGATGCTGTCCAGGTTCACATTCTTGTCTTCGTATGCTTTGAGGTCCAAAATGCGGTTCAAATCGACTTTGCTGTATGTAGTCTCGACAATAGGCGCCAGGCCGTTGACTGCAGAGAGTCTCTGCTTGATCGCATCCAATTCTTGCACTTTATCGCACTTGTTCAACAGTAACACATCGGCGTACGCAATTTGGATATGCGCCGTGGTGGTCTCTTCCGTTTTGTCCCCATGAGTATCTGTTGTCTTGTCGTCTAGATTCTTGATAACCGATGTCGCATCCATGACAGTCACCACACCGTCTAGATAAATCGACGCGGCTAATGCATCATCAAGCCAGAACATGTTTGCAATCGGCGCCGGATCAGCTATACCGGTAGTTTCCAAAAGGATGTAGTCGAATTTGCCCTTCTTGTCCATTAATTTTTCAATCGCTGTTACCCCTACATCCTTGACTGTACAGCACAAACATCCGTTATCCAATTCTAGCCATTCTTCATACTGCGTTTCACCATCTTGAACTGTGAGGGATTTCTCAATATCTGCAGAATCTCCAAATTCGTTCATAATAATTGCAATCTTCTTTTCTCGTTGAGTAGCGACATAATTCAATAATGTGCTCTTGCCACTACCGAGATACCCGGTAACGATAGTAATCGGCACTTTGACCTTTCCATTTTGTTAGCACCACAATAATCTATTCATCCATTCATACCCCATCTAGGTCGTCAACTGGCTCATCTCCGCCGATTAATGAAGGTATTTCGTCATCCATATTGGTGTTGTTGTTGTGGTCGCTAACACTTTCAGGCTGGGAACATCTTGCAGTGTAAGCAAAACGGCGCTACGAGTAAATCCCAGCATGGCAAATATCATGCGGCTCATCAATCTTAAATTTTTATTTATTTTCATCGTAATTAGTTATGCTCATACACGCGTTTTTTTTACATAAAACCAAAAGCGCCCTAAATACCGAAAGTGACGCTGATTGTCTGCATAGACCTACTTTTATTTTAATATGTTCTTTTTTTATCTCCTTCTCTGCTCATTCGAAAATATCCCCAAAACGTTCACCCGCAACACCAAACTTTATATATATATATATAAATAAAGAAGCATGCAGATTTAGACTTTTTTTTTTTTTTTTTTGCCTTTGTCAAAATACTCTCCTTTCGTTACTTTTTTTTCTTTTTCGAGCTTTCGCCAATTGCTGCCTTGGCCAAAGTGTCAATGCTTCGAGTAGCCGAAGCGGAACTACTGTCCGCCCCGAATTGTCGTTGCGAGTTGAAATCAATGATAGATGAAGATGTATTGCCGCCACCAACTACTGAACCTCGTGAAGAAGATGGCCCTGTCTGTTTACCGCCCATTGATGACGATGGAGCAGCTGGTGGC
The DNA here is from genome assembly GCA_030557665.1 of Blastobotrys apis. Taxonomy (NCBI): domain Eukaryota; kingdom Fungi; phylum Ascomycota; class Dipodascomycetes; order Dipodascales; family Trichomonascaceae; genus Blastobotrys; species Blastobotrys apis. The sequence goes on from JAKTPN010000351.1 coordinate 160,663, forward strand.
GGATGAGAAATCATTTGTTGACATTGATTTGAGTTACTATTCAGATAGTATGCTGATTCTGGTACAGTTCGAGGTTTGGAATATCCATATTGATGGTGATAGAAATCGGCATTCTGTGGTGGTGGGTGGTTCATATAACTCGAGTAGCCATATTGGCTGTCATAACCATTGTAACCGTAGTAATAATAAGATTGACCTGGAGGTGGCGGTGGAGCAGGAGGAACTTGTGTCGGTGGTGGAGCTGCTGCAGATTGTGATAATGAGGGTGGGGGCTGCATGGGGCCAGACGTAGGATAATAAGGGTATCGAATTGGACCTGTACCTGGAGATGACTTCGTACTCATACTAGCTTCAGAATAGCTGCTGCTTCTTGACACAGGGACAGACTGGATCATGCATGATGGTGGCGGTGGTGGGATACCAGTTCCTTTCCTGCTTCGTTTTGGAATTGCATTTGTCTTTTGGGTCCACCCGGGGTGAACTCGAATATGCTTGTTTAGGGTGTTCCGACGTGTAAAAGCCCGGTTACAATCTGGGTATTCACATACATATGGTCGATCTCCAGTATGTATTCGCCGATGTCGAGCCAAAGAACTAGAATCACTGAACGATTTCCCACATACTTCACAAGCATGAGGCTTTTCTCCAGTATGCACTCTTCTGTGTACAGTCAATGCAGATCGTTGAATAAACCGCTTGCCGCATACTTCACACTCGTTTTTGCGTTCTCCAGTGTGGATTTTTTCATGTCGCCCAAGATCCGATCGTCTGGCAAACGCCTTCCCGCATACTCCACAGCCGTATTCCTTCTTTGGCACTTTTTGTGTGTCCGCAACTTCAAACTCTACAGATGGAAGTTGTAAATGTCTGTAATCAGTTCGATATCCCGATGCAGAAGGGTATCCAAACGTTGCTGGTGGTGGTGGTGGTTGTGCATTGCTTCCATAACTTTGAGTGCGCAACCGTCCACCAAGCGTAGAATGAACACTCGGTAATACATCAATTGCCGATTTTTTTCTGCTGATTAGCTGCTGATGGCCGTTATGGTGGTGGTAATTGTTGTGGTGATGATGATGATGATGATGCGGCTGAGTGATCAGCGCTGCTGCGGCAGCTTGCGCTGCCGATCCTCTGGGTCGCGATGATGAATCATTCAACGATAAGGAAGAAGAAGATACAATACTCAATGAATTCTCCATACTAATCGGCTCTGGAGACGTTGCCGGGCTGGACTGCCCACAATTGGATGGTGATGAATGTGTACCATTTCCGCCATCTTGTTGGAAACCTGTTGTTGGAGGAGAGTTGATCAATTCGGCCGAAGACATCGGAGAGGCCTGCTCTCGATTCAAAATGCTTTTAAGATCCATTGGTATTTTGTTGGTGTGTGTGAGAGTGAAGTATGCAGTTGATTGTATAGTTAATGTGTTGGGTTGGTAAAAGCAAAATGATAATAAATAGCCAAAGTAAATAAACAATAGGAAAAACAAATGTGTAAGCAATGGTGCTTTTTCCAAAGACACACAAGAGATCACTGTTCTTTTCCTTTTTATTGATGAGGCGATGGAAAGAGTGAGCAGTCCACAAACACAAAAACAAAATGAGCAACAGGACTAAAGGAAAGAAGAGGAAAGAAAAAAAAAGGGGGGAAGGAAGGAAAGAAAGCAAACAAGCATCAAAAAAATAGGCGGATGGAGGTGTTCTTTTAAACATCAAGAGGGCAAATATTTTCTTTCTGTACAAGCTTTTTCACATACTAATAGGACTATCGCTATATTGAGAAAAGAAGAAAGAAACGACAGGATGAGTAAAGAAAAAAAGTTGCTTTTTTAACGGGCAGGTGTGTGTATGTTGTCTCCTCTGCTAATGTTTTTTGTGTTTTTCTTATTTCTTTTGTATGGCTATTCCCTTTCTTGGATGATCTTTTCATGATTTTTTTTGTAAAAAAAAGCTTAGCCTTTTTGGGGGGTTTGATTGGAAGGGGCTTCCCTTCTCATTTTTTTTTTTTTTTTTTTTTTTTTTTGTTTCTAGCTGGACTTTGTATGTGCTTGATTGGAATTCCTCTTTCTTAGACAAACACAGGGAGAATCTGTGCACTCACTTTTTGCATTGGTATTTTTTTGTTGTTCAGAGTACGGGTTAAGCTGAAAAAAGTCTAACGATGTATACACAATTCAAAGAGAGAGCGTATGTAGTCTCCTTCTTTTTTTATTTTTTATTATGCATGTCTTTGAAGTAAGATGAAATTAAGGTTTGGGTTTTTGTCTCAGATTGTGCATAAGTCCGATTTCTTGATAAAGTGTACATTTCTTTTGGTCGTGGTTTTTTGCTTTTTCAACCTCGCGATTTTTGAGATCCTTTTTTTTTTTTGAAATTTGATATGGATGTAAAGGGAGTTGAGGGAGGAGAGGAATTAATGCATATGAACAGCGGGTTTACCAGATCTTTTCATACACTCGAAGGTATCAGACAGATTACATTGCCAGTCCGGGGGTCTGGGCCTTGTAACGTGTGGCACTTGGGGATCATGTTTTGGTCGTTTTTACGAACCACTTAAGACAAGCCAGTTTATCGCTAATTCCGGAACTTTGCGCTAGTGTGAGCAAGAAAAACATTGCGAACCTCCTCAGGTCAGGTGGGACCTGTCCAAGAGATTCTTTCTCTCTCGGTGGAACATGTCCGAAATGAACAGAAAGAGACAGAAGAATTAACAGGTGGATCGAAATGTTGCCATTTGCGAACACAACAGTGGCCCATCCCTTTGATGCAATTGGCAATGGTATTTCATGTCAAGCCAACGCTGGGGCCATGAAATCGGCCTCCCCCCGTGGTTTTAAGGAGGATATAGGGGCCAGAAGAACAGTGCCTATGCTTTTTGTTTCCCTTTGAGATCAATCTCAAATTACAAACAAGAGATGGTGATATGTACTTTTGCATGAAGATGGAGGGTACAGCTAGTTTCATGTACTAGCAGAAAAATGAGGAGCCCTAATTGCATTGTCTTTATCCCCTTTTTAAATGGAAAGTAAATGTCGGACAGTATCAGGTTTCTAGGGAGGACCATGCGGTCTGATCCCTTCTGTTTTCCTCCATCCATCCAGGCCTCAGCCGGTATGTCTATGATAAAAAAAAAAAAATTTGTGTTTGATCCGGCTGGGTCTCCGGTCTGAGTTGCCAGACAGTTGATCTCACCTGGGGCTGTTTCTGAATCCCTGGCCATCAACTTTTCCATTAGTATTTTGAGTTGATGGGAAAATCAAAATCTCTGGTATAAACTTGTATGTGTGAATGCAATTGACTGAATGGAATTGAATAGAATACACACGGTTAAGGACTTTCTCGGGTTTTGTGGGAGTCGGTATTCGTAGCGGAAATATATATATTTTTCCATCATCATCCATTGTTAACAATTGTGCAGTAGTATTTTTTTCAAAAACAATACCCTATTATACACAAGAATAGGTGGGTGCAGTTGTCGAAATAATACAGAATCGGTAGGAGTGGAATAATTAAAAATCGCACTTCCATAAAGAGGGAGCTAAGGTACCGACAGCTTGCATGAGCCGGTAAGAGTGTATATATGGGGCAATTTTTTTTTTCAAACAAAATGGCGAACCATTGATGAAAATAATTATTTTCTTTCCATCCTGTATTATATTATTTTCCTCTGGGAGGCACCGGTGAGTGCCTGCACAGACAAGCTACTTGCATAATGACATCCTTTTCTGACGTAAACGACAAAAAAAATAATATCTCCTTTTCCCTTTCTCTCCCGTTGATAGGGAGCGAGAGATTGTATTTTTAGTAATCGTTTGTTGGAGATTGTTAGTGTTCATACCTTGATTCTGGTTCACGGAATATGACTGGGGTGTTGCGCTTGGATATAGAGATGGGGCTGATCCTTTTACTGGGTGTTTCGACACTCAAAGGGGTGCCAAAATACTGAATTGTAGCTTCATGTGTCTTTCCAATCGATAGTCTTCTTCTTCTTGTTGTCTCCCCCTTTTTCTCCCACCCTCCTTTTGACAACCTTTTGGACAGAATACCAAAGAACATATTAAACTTTTTGTAATTCCCCCTCCTCTCTTCAACGAGCCAACCGGAGGTTTCACAATTGAAACTTTCCTTATACTCAATGTTTTATGTTGTAGACGGATGCGGTGAATCAATAAGCCACACACACACGCACCTGCGCGGCATATATGCCTTGTTTGTTAACCAGAGCGTTTTACATAAGGACATTTGAAGCCAGAGTGCTTTGCTTTTTTTTTTTTTTTTTTGCTCTGCAGGGCGGTAATAGGCCTACTTTTTTATGCATGCTTTTTGGTGAGATTAACTGCAGCGGGGAAAATATGAAAAAGATTATTTGCCAGAGTAATACGTGAAATTTCACGTTTAGAGAGCTTCCACAAGCCCTGCAGAAACTTTGCTTCTATTTTTATATAAATATATCTAATGAACTATAGATATGGTCGTGTACGTTACTCGAATTGACTAGGTGCCTGAAATGCGGTGCGTACATGCATCGACCATGCCCTTTAGTAGGTTATGCATATTCTCAGCTGAACGCATGGCTTTCCCGGATTTTCTCGGACCGTGCAGCGGTAGTACAGATCCCTTGTTCCAAAACTAAACCCGCCTATTTGGACTTTTTTGATACTGCCCTGCTTTATAGGGGGCGAGAGAAAGAGACAACATTAAAGTTTGGGTATTTGGAAACGGGAACTACTCATATCAGCGTGGAATCCTGGTATAAGACGGCCGAAGCCTGGAGAATTCATTTTGGGCAATTTCTCTGGCAGGTCAGCTTGGCGCATGCAGCTTCAAGGGGAGCGACTGGTATCTACATGGAACGTACGTTTCTCATGCTAGCAACTTATTCCTTGGCCCTTGCCGGCCACTGCTCATGCGGTGTATACGTGGGTTTTGTAACTGACATATTTGACGGAAACCCTATAATACCATGCCGACTCGTAACCTGCATGATGCTTGAACATGTTCCGTCACAGAGTATCGAGTATCTATGAATAGAAGCAGTTTATTGTTGAGGATATCGATACCCAGGACTATATCCATAGCATGGCTTTTCACTATCATCCACCACGTTATATTTTCAGTTATTTGTCCACCAATGAAATCCTAAATTCTGGGAATGGGCTAAAATCCAACCGTCCGCTCTCTCGCTCGTTCCTGCGCAAAACGTAGCAACACACAGTATCACATATGAGAAATCGCTTTATACACATTTGGGCACCGATTATCCAAATCAAGGAACCATATATTACCTCAAGCGGGTATGTTTGTTGCAAAAAACGTCCGTCGTACTCTATCAAGACGAAAACTCTAACCTAGATTTCTTTGGACCCCCGACCGAACCAAAAGAGGAAACACAGAATGTCTAACTAAATGTAAACTAGATTTGGAGCGGGTTTCTAAGCATAGCTTCTTCCCTCTGGAAAAGCCAAGCAGGGGCCACGGTTTGGTGTGTCGATACCGGCGGCTATAGTGTCTCTGATACAATGTTCGAACGACATTTATTTACAGACGCAAAGTCTCCTCCAGGAACAGCACAGGTGCGCTTTTCCCCTAGGCCTGCATAGATATTGGCTAAAGAGGAGGTGTAAAAAGGTACAGCCGATTGTGTATACAACACAGTAACAAGTTATGCTACTTGTTATGCGACACCCCCCATAACCTGTGGGTCAGTTAGAGATTTCATTGTCCCCCTTTGAGAATGTGTGTTGCTTTGACGTACCATATATTTTGTCTCATGGGATCCACCATCGTAAATTCCCCTTGGCGGCTCAAGAGATGGTTGAAATGAAATTAAACGCCGCATCTCATGCACTTTTTATTAAATCTCAAGATTTTTAGATCGGGCACCTTCGCCCGATCGGTAGTTCGCGATTGTTGGAAACGCGTCGACAAACTCGGCCCCGCCCGCACACCCAGCCGTAATAAATATGCAACATTCTCATTTCCAATGGTATGGTGAATCGACCCTGGATTTCTATCTCCATAGCATCTTCGGCTTTTGGTTTACTTAGAAAACCGTACCGTACGACTGGAGTTGTGACGTAAGGCAAAAAAAAAAAAAAAAAAAAAAACGCGTTTGGTTAGTCTTTCAACTCAAAACGCGTAGACTCTATTGTTTTATTTCAAATGTCGACCTGCCGTGTATATGCATATGTGCATTCCTCCCAAAAGTACATGCTGAGCTTCATCAGACAATGCATTCTACCGTTAATGCACGCTTTTCGTGCAGTTGAAACAAGGATAAGCAAGATTTTATTGGGAGACCGATCCAATCCAGTCTACCGGAATACAGACCGCTTTTTTATGTATGTTCTGGCCGTCTTTACGGAAACAATTCCCATAACATGCACTGTAGATCCTTATCATCTACGCTGTTTCAACCCGCTTTGTCGATTCTTTTTACCCACGACCCGGGGATTTTGATCAACATAGCGCAAAGTATATCTCAAAATATGGTTGGCTCAGGGGTCGAGGTTCCGCACCATTGCAATTCCGCGGCCGAACGGAACGTTGTTTGTTGTAAAGCAAAACAAACATGCAATAACTTAGGTTTCGACAGATGGTTGGGAGGTCTAAACACTTTGTTCGTTGGCGTGGTTAATAACCGCGTGGTCGCAATAAAATTGCCGCGCAACGAGCGGCGCAGGAACCACCATAAGCCAATGTTTTTGGTTGTGTTTTTTTTTTTAGTTTTTTTTTTACTAATTCTACTACTACAAAATCAAGAAAAAGAGACATACTAATGCAGAAATTTCGAAAAATAACAATATAGAAATTCAAAACCAATATCATTCACGTTCGCGAGTTTGCTTTGACAGCTCCTTCATCCTTTTCTCACAAGCCTTTGCCGTCTTGCCCATCTTTTCCCCAATGCGGCGCCATTTACTCTCATCATCTTCACGCACCGACTGCCTCAGAGCCATATCCTCTTCTTCACTCCATACAACATGCTTCATATCGGCATAATAATGCTTCTTGATCGCGCCGGCTGACCGGTTGGGGAATTCCGTGGTGATTTCTGCCCATTTCACTCCAGCATCCACAAGTACCTGCAACCGATCTTCCTCGATGCGTGTCCATGCTGTCGACCGCTGTAATGGCGGACGTTTGTTACTACTACTGCTAGCTGCGCCCGAAAGTGACCCGCGTGCTGAAGATGTCTGTGTATAAGCGGCACCGACGCCCATTAGTGACGTCTCTCCACCGCTAGCTGAGCTTTGTGGATCAGTCATTGGAGTGGCTATCGGTGCCATAGACGTCAATTCATCCATATCATCCAGCCGTGGCTTTTTGGCCACTTGTATGTTATGTTCTGACAGGGTTTTGCGTTTGAATAAATTAGGTGGCGATGCTGTTGTATATGCAGGCATAGCTAGTCCAGAATGCCCGCCGTGCGTTGTTAGTGTCATTGGATCCAAATGTTCCATCATGTATTCGTGTTGTTGTTGGTTTTGGTGCTGTTGTTGTTGTTGTTGTTGTTGTTGTTGTTGTTGTTGTTGTTGTTGTTGTTGTTGCAGTTGAATTTGAAGTTGTTGTTGAAGTTGAAGCTGTTGTTGAAGTTGTTGTTGTTGTTGTTGTTGTTGTTGTTGTTGATGATGCTGCTGCTGCTGTTGATAATGCATAAGCTGCTGCTGTCCTTGGTGCGGCGGGGGCGGCGGCTGTTGTCTTGGAACATGGCCCACGCTTGACTCGTCAGTGGTATTTTCCTGTTTTATAAAAGCTGTATTGCCGCGAAAACTATTTTGTAAATCACGCGGCGAACTCCCAGACGCCTCGCCCTGATTGTGCGGTGTACCACCACTCATTGGATTATAATAACCATAATGCGCATCTTTATCATGTGCCGCCTGAAAATCCTCCTGGCTAAACGGCGGTATATCCAATAATAACTGCGGCGATGTTGATGGCCCGATATCAGACTGATGACTAGAATCAGCGCTCAACGTGTCAAAAAAACTGGACCGTGATAATCCACTATGGTGATACCCGCTACTAGACGCCGCTGACGTTGGTCCAGCCGCCGCATGCACCGGTGAGACACTAGCCGATGGCATTGCATACAAATGATGGTGATGTTGATGAGCCGAAGGAGGAGCAAACTGCTGGCTCATTAGTGAACTAGCTGTTAAATTTGGAGTATCCTGGGGAGTGTGAGGTTGTGGCAGTGGTGGTTGCTGCTGCTGCGGCTGCTGTGAACTTGATTGGTCATCTTGGGCTGTACTACCACTAACCGACTGCTGCTGTCGTACTGGCGAACTCATAACCGACCCTTGTGGGTGGCTCTCAGGATCCTCATCAGACCCTGCTTTAGGATCAAATATCGATGATATGGTGAAGAGATCGACTGTCTGTTGTTGACTCACTTTTTCCGAAATGTCCGTGACTGTAGATGAAGAAGATATCAAAGAACGAATGGCTGTCGAAAAACAAATCCTGGTCGGACTCTATGAAATCGAGAAATAAAAGTAGTGGGTATCTTGATTTCGAATCGCTGTTCGCATTTACCACCAGGCTATGGTATCGTATCAAATCGCTGTGATCTCTGAACTTGTAAAGTCGTAATAATAATTAAGAAAAAAGAATGTTAAGAGTATTTCCACACGTAACATAAAAAAAAAAAAGAATATCAAAGCAACGAGGACGGAAAAGAAACCAAAAATAACACAAAACACGGTAAAAGCTTACTTCATAATTGTAACCCAGTCGGCAAAGCTGTTCGTAGACCCGATCCTATTAGAGTTTGGAGGAGCTTGGTAGAGAAAGAAGATGATAACAAAAAAAAAAAAGCTTGGACGAGGGGTTTGGATATATGAACCGCTTTTTATTAACAAAAAGAGTAAAAGATATAACCTTGAATCTTTCTTTTCCGTTCCTTTGAAAATAGTAGCAGGATTAAACAACCGAATATCTCCGTTTTGCAAAACTTTAATATATAGATCCCAGGTCCAATTAGTTGAGATTGAAATATTTGTTTGACCAAGTCTTGAATCTAGTAAGATGTCAAAGAATAAGAGAAACAGAAGAAGAAGAATAGACCAAAAGAAGGGCCCGTCTTTAGTCTCAATAGAACCTTCAATCTACCAACCCAAGCTCTGCTCGATTAGATTTCAAAGGTAGTCCAGAAGAAAAAAAAACACACAAACCCGTGTTCTTAAAGAGAGAGGTTTTTTTTGTTTTTTTTTTTTTGTTTTTAGCAAGCTAACAGATTAGCTCTCCACAGGTTTTATTTTGAAGCGAGAGCCGAGGAAATGGACCAAAAAAAGTCGTTATATTGACAAAGTGTTTCTTTGATATCAAGTTGTTGGTATAATAAATGGACAGTGGAATTGTAAGTGAAGTAAAAAATTCGAACAACAAGTTGAAGTGAAGGAAAGTGAATAGTAAATATAAAAAATATATATAGAAGAAAAAATAATAATAAAAAGGTGTCCCTCAGGGTGGTTAAGATATTGTTAAAGCTGGATCAGGTGCGGGATGATGATTAAAACAAGCTTGTGTTCAAATGTTAAAAAAGCAAATGTATTGGAAAAAAAGTCAAAGAAAAAGAAAACGTTTTTGGGATATCACAAAACAGCAATATAACGGTTCATGTCAATGTTTCAACACGTCGAACCCTTTTTTGTGAATGTGGATAGATATGGGATGTTTGGGGTGGGTGTGCCTGAAATTTGTATTTGCTTTACAAAGTAGGTTCCCAAAAGCGACGGTAATTGCGAGTTCAAAAAACAAAAAAAAAAAAAAAAACAGATTCGATAGATGTATAGATCCGATTTATACAGGGTTTGTGAGTTAACGTTTTGTTTGTGGATTCCTGTTGTGCTGGAGGGAGGATGGTTTGGTTATAAGGATCTGGATCCAAACGGTCGGTACAGGATGGAATGTAGCAAAAAAAAAAAACAGTTTCTTTTTTGTGTCTTCTTATTATTTTTGCAGAGAGAATGGATTCGTTGTGTTCTCTCTCGTTATATATTAATAGCAGCATGAATGCAGCTAATTCTGGGCCGTTGCTTCTTTTGTCCGCGATGCAATGGCTATTGGACATATCTGTCGTCTATCAGAGAATTGTATATCATGCATCGATTATGCACAGGTCCTAATATTCGTAATGAAAGGGAAAGGGAAAGAAAAAAAAAAAACACCAACCAAGCAAACAACTAAAGCAAAAATAATTTAAAATTCTGTTTGTAATAATAATGAAGAATATAGAAGAATGACCGTTTTTTAAAAGCTTGTTTGTACCTTGAACAGAACGGAATAAAAAATATTAAAAAAAAACAACACACCCACTAGAACCAGCACGCTTTGATTTGGTCCGGGTCGACCTACCCCTTTTTTTTTTTGTTCAGTTTTAACTTTCGAAGTTTCTTGAGCAATAAAAACACCTGGAATTCCTAGCTTTTTTCTTGATAACAATTAGGGTTTTATATAGAACTTTAAAACAAAACGTTTATACCAGATCTCGGCCGACCGATCACCGATTCATTCTATACTTGAAAATAATTCTTCCGATCTCCGAGGACAACCGAACCTCCTCAGCACTCGCGGGAAAAGAAAAATGTTTTAAAGCTTGAAACTATTATGTTTATGAATCACTTGAAAAAGAGACATTTGAAATGTGCAGATATCCCGGACGGATCAACTGTGTGGAACGGGATGAACGTTCGGTGCACCAATGGTACATGTGAAGCTCCATAGTTGATATATATGCAATGTAAGAGCGACGCCCATTTATTTTCGCCTAATATATCGATTCAGTACTAAAGATGATTTATATAGAGATATTACGTGCGACTAGGGGAGAGGGGGGGGGGGGAGGAAGAGCATTGCATGAACCATTCCAAGTTTCATAATTGGTTTCTGAGTTCCAAAACCAAACACTATGAACTTCCCGAACCCTGCAGTATGCATTTGGCTGAAGCTTTCTCTTCCAACCCATAGTCCTTCTTTTTACCTTCACTATGGGTGATTCGTGAACCCTTTTCTAATATTGCAAGACAATTGCGCTGATGATTTGTACCAATACAGCTCGGCTGTGCCTGGTGTGCCGCTTGCTTTTACATTTGAATACGTAGGCACGAAGGAATTAGGGTGTGGTCTAGTCAAGACATTTTAATTGTGAATCCCAAAGTGGAGTGTCGTTTGTGCAAATTCAAGAAAAAAAAAAAGACAGAGAAAAAAGGACAGAAGTAACCGCGGGAAAAAAAACCCCCTCGTCGTTCCAAATTCTCATGCAACCCAATGTTTCAACGTTGTTTTTGAATAATCCAATAAATGTCTTGAATTTATATCGATTTTTAATGTCTTGGTTTCAGGCACGAACTTTGTGTAGCCCCACCACGCCAATCTCCTTCTCGGCTCTTGCTCCGAAAAGCCCCAAAGCTCATGTTAGTCTTTTTTTTTTTTTTGCATGATATCAAATGGGCGATGGCTGAAAGTTTGTCTTAGAATTCAATATAGCCATGTGCACATGTCCGACCGTGTAAATTTTGTGAAACATGTATGGGTTGTGGGGTGGGTTCCCTTTCTTTCTTTCTTTTTTTTTTATACCTTTTTTTCCAATATAGTGGCGATATAGTGCATTTGTCCACGTGTCTATTAGTCAATTGGGGTAGGTGGTTAAATGTTGGATATACCAACCCCCGTATACGAGACTACCGTATGATGAGATCCACCATGCTGGAGACCTAATGGCTTTAGAGCGATGAGGCGGCTGAGAAGCTATACGGCAATTTGATTTTTTGACCTATCATCATATGCCCTCCTTTTTTTTTCTTTCCCGGATTTTCCGGCACAGCAGAATTGAAAATTATTTAGATCTGTTTACGAAAACAAACCACGCAATTTAGCTAGATCAAGGGTCGATGTTATTATTGCAATGGCGATCGGTGTCGAGTTTTGCCCTGCATAAGGTTTTCTCTTCCAGTACCTGTGCTGACCCAATCTGAGATCAGATCAGATCTCGTATTCAAACGGCGCCGCACGGCCCAAGTCACGTGAAGGTCTTGTGCTGAAGTCGTGGCGCGGCCCCGGGTTTTGATCGCGACAAGCTTGCAGCGAAAACGTCAACTTGTTCTGTTCAAAGATGCTACTAAAAAGGACTGAAAAGATCAACGATGCGGTTGAAAAGTACAACAACCAACAGGACGGCAAATTAGAGGTGCCTCCCGTTCCGGGGCTGACTGATGATACGATACCTCACACCTCAGTCATCAAAATATACAAAACCCTCAAACAACAAGACAAGCTTGAATGTACGCTGCACGAGCTTTTACAAGGCACCAGCATTACCACCGATACGAAACCAAACCCTTCGCCCAACAGCAACACCAAGACCAACGAGTACCAGCAGCTAATGGCGCGATTACGAGAGCAACAAAAAGAACACGAGTACCAGCAGCTGATCAATCCAGGCGGAGCCGGATCTGGACACAGCGATCGACTGGGCGCTCGAGAACAGGATTTGGAAGACGACTTTTACAGCACGCCCGGCGCCATGGCGAAGGAACTTCGGGAGCAGATGGCAACGATTGTCAACATTCTGGTCTCGGTGGCGTCGGTCAGCTGGGCGTTGTGGTACTGGTCTGGATCGTCACTGGGGATGAACCTGGCTTATAGAACGCTAATGGCGGTTTTTGGCGGGTTGATTATTTTGATTGCAGAGGTGGTTATTTATGGACGGTACAAAGCTCGAGTTGACGAGGCAAAACACGTGGAACGGCGCAAAGTGGAAGAGAAGTCTATCTTGTCAACTGCAACATATACATCACAACCTAATGAAAAAAATGAAAAGAAGAAAAATCATCCAAAAAAAGGAGGAGGAGGAGCAGCACTACGGAACCGAAAAACAAAGAACAAGGAATAAAGCATAAAGCGTAAGGCCCTATCGAAACAATTACGTATCAATGGCTCGGGATTTCTCCACGTCTTTGACAGAAATGGTTGGTGGACCACCAGCGATTGATGTTGGTACAGGCCGTTTGGCTTGCATGGTTTCAATATCACTAGAATAGAATATTAGCATTTGAATTAACTCAAAAAGAACGGTTCATACGTTAATTCCTTGGTTCTTTCATAACTCCATTTGATGCAAATTCGATACATATCCCAAATGGTAAAATCCGGCCACAGTGCTTCGACAAACTCTACCCGACAGTTGATATTGGTTTCCCAAAGCATGAAATCCGACAACCTTGTAGCACCACTAGTCCGGACTAGAATATCCAGCGGTGGAGACCCAGATGTGGCGATTTCTTTTTCAAAAAGCTTCAAATCAATCTCTTCAGCAGTCAATTCCTGGTTCTTGACCTTGGTGGCAATATTCTTGATGGCAGTGGTGACATCATCTCGAGAGGTATATGGAAAACAGATGTTCAAAATGGTTTCATTGTTATCAGCAGTGGAAACTTCAGCCCGTTCAATCGCTTCAAGGATATCTTCTGGAATGTAATCTCGATTACCCAAGATTCGAATTTTCAACCCAGCTCGTTCAGCAAACCTGTCTTCATCAGTCAACATGATAATCTTGGACCGCAAGGTATCCATCAATGCGTCGACTTCATCTTTTGGCCGGTTGAAGTTTTCGATGGAAAATGCATAAATAGTGATTGCTTTGATACCCACCTGGCTACAAAACTCGACGATATGCATCAACGATTCAGCGCCAGCAGTATGACCTTCTCGAAGTTCCAAATTGTTGAACCGTGCAAACCGCCGGTTGCCATCCATGATGAATGCAACGTGGTTAGGGATGGGTCCAGTCTTGAGAACTTTGATCATGAATTCTTGGAAGAATCCCATTCCGTATTGGAGGAATGGAAAGTTGAAAGCCCAGTTTAAAACGCCAGACATATTTCAATTGGAAAAGAGGAGATGATTTAGTGCAAAAAGAAGAAGAGAGGGGGGAAAAAAGTGGCGAATCAACCCCTTATATATAGACGCTGGACAAACCCTTGGTGTTATCACATTCCAAGTGTCGTAGCTTGTGAATGTGATGTATCACAGCGCTAAACTGGTTGATTCGGTCAGACGCCAGGCGCTGCCCGCCACCGTGATGTTCGGTATCTATTACACCATCGTTATGATCGCTGAACAAATTGTTTGAAGAGATAATTTTTTTGTTTATTATACCGTGGAGGTGCTGCTCTTGGCTCTACGCATTTAACACATCACGATATGTATACGTTTATATACACATATATATATCCCATTAAAAGCCAAGTAATAAACTGACGTAGCTCAATTGAAGATATCATTTGCAGATCTTTTTGTTACAATGAAAATGTGGTTGCTATCGGCCCGGCCCCTACGGTCAGTCGGGGAAGATATCGGAACGCCGTCTGCGGCTCATAACTGCGATTTACTCAAAAAAAATTACATGTACTCGATCTAAAAATTATCCGTAATACACCCGTGCGACGCATCCGACACCAATGCAGCATATTTAGCTAGAGTGCCACGTCGTACCTTCAAAGGAGGGGCCTTCCAGTTTGCAAACCGAGCTTTGATTTCAGCATCACTCACATCAACATCAATCGAGTTGTTCACCGAATCAATAGTAATTGTATCATCATTCTCAAGCACTGCAATTGGACCACCGTTCTGAGCTTCTGGGCAAATATGGCCGATAATAAACCCATGAGACGCACCGGAATACCGGCCATCGGTGATCAACGCAGTGGTTTTAGCGTTCTCAGTGCCCATGATATAACCGGACAGCTTCAACATTTCAGGCATGCCTGGCCCACCACGTGGTCCTTCATACCGGATCACAATGACGATATTTTCCTTTGGATCAATATCGCCAGCCTCAAACGATTTCACCGCATCGTCTTCACTATCATAAACACGAGCTTTCCCAACGAATTTAGAACCTTCTTTACCAGTGATCTTGGCAACAGCACCATCTGGAGCGACATTACCTTTCAGAATTCGGATATGCCCCTCTGATTTGATTGGGTTATTCAATGGTCGAATAATCACTTGGTCTTGAGGCAATGATGGAGCATCTTTCAAGTTGGTCGCTAAAGTCTCACCAGTAACTGTTAGAATATCACCATTCAAGAGCCCACCAGCAAGCAACAACTTCATTACAGATGGAACACCACCAATCTTGTACAAATCTTCCATTACCCATTTACCACTTGGCTTCATGTCAGCGATATATGGCACTCGTTCACTAGTCTTTTGAATATCATCAATAGTCAACGGGATTTCGGCGCTGTGAGCAATTGCCAACAGATGCAAACAGGCATTAGTAGACCCACCCATGGCCATAGTCATAACAATGGCATTTTCAAGAGATTCCCGGGTGATAATATCTCGTGCTTTGATATCCCGTTCCATCAAAATCTTGATATATTTACCTGCTTTGAGACATTCACGCATCTTGGCTGGAGATTCAGCTGGGGTGGAACTAGAATTTGGTAAGCTGATCCCCATTGCTTCAGCAGCTGTTGACATTGTATTAGCAGTGTATTGACCACCACAAGCACCAGCGCCTGGACATGCATGCCGTACTACCTCATCAAATGTCGCTTGATCTGTTTTCCCTTCATTCAACGCACCATGAACTTCAAAACATGTAGATACCAAAATCGGTTCGTTAAGAGTAGTAGAGTGACCTGGTTTGATGGTACCGCCGTAAATCATAATAGATGGTCGGTTGAATCGGACCATTGCCATCAAAGTACCTGGCATGTTCTTGTCGCACCCTGGGATCGAAATATTAGCATCATGCCATTGAGCACAGGCGACAGTTTCAATAGAATCAGCTATAATATCTCTTGATTGAAGCGAAAACCGCATCCCTTGGTTGCCCATAGTAATCGCGTCACTAACACCAATAGCGTTAAACTGCCACCCTAGCATCCCTTCCTTTTCCACACCTTCCTTGACTACTTTCCCCAATTCCAACAAGTGTTTATTACATGGGTTACCTTCCCACCAGACAGAAGAGATACCAACGTGTGGTTTATTGTACATTTCATCCTCATCTTTGACGCCGGCACCATACAACATTGCCTCTGCTGCTGGGTACTCCCTCGTGTTGGTGACGGTACTAGAATACCGCTTCAAGACCGGCTTTCCATTGGAATCTTTGGCGTCTAAATGTCTAAACGGTAAAAAATCTTGACTCATTTTTGTGCAATTTATTCGATTTGCGGATATAAAAGTATGAAAAAGGAGTCCACTGTGGTTTTTATACTATGAGCTCGTCGGGTACATTGCGTCCGGGATAATATTCCTGCACCTTGCAGATAAATGTGGGGGGAGATGGGGGCAACACAACAACCCCACGATCCTGGAACCAATCAGGTTCGAGATGAATGTCAGCCCCTACAGGTATGCATCAGCGAATCCTATGGCCTATTTTCTACGTGTGATTGTGAGTATGCTTTGCAGCTCGGTGACATAACCACCCGAATGTGTAATTTCTACCTGTTAATTGATCCGGCTCGCGAGCACCACCAGTGGACAAACAATGTGATATGGATCGAGATAGCAGAGTCATAATCGCCGAACCCTCAATTGAAGATTTCCAAACTTTCTGGGACGTTTGAACCAAGTTCCCATAATACAAGAATACAACAATGCAAAAAACAAAAAAAACAAAAAAGCATGCGCCCAGGACCCGGATACCATCCGGGATTTAGTGCGGCTCAAACATCTCGGCAGGGCCGATAACCCTTAATAGCTTTGAGTTGTTTGTTTCTGCATTTGAGACTAGTCATACATGATGATCTTCGCGGCATTGTTTAAACGTGATGAGTCGTCGGTCGATTCAGGAACATAAAAACCAAACCAAACCAAACGCCGGCTCCGCTTCATTCACCGCGATCTGCGCATAAAACTCTGTGTAGACTATCACACCACTGGTAATAAATAACTCATTTAAACGCTTGATCGGGCGTAGTGAAGTCTATGAATCACGGCAGACATTTGAGTTTATTATCTGCACTGGGTGTTGTAAATATATATGTCATGAGGAGTTAAAAGATTTCGGTCGTTTGGAATCCGGTAATTGAACTTAGAGATGTGCCTTTTTTTCAAACATAACAACCAAGTTGTGCTCATACGAATATTCCACATGGGACATATCCCTCAAAGTCTGCTGTAAGCGTTTCGGTAATGTCAATTATCCTCCAAGTAACAGGACAAATCCTCGAGTTTTGAGAAGCCAGGCCCAAAGCTCGAGCCGAGGCAAAATGCGGCCGTCGGCATCGGCATCGGCGCCAGCGCTTAGCCGTAATTTCAATTTTCCCCCACAAATGAATCACGTGCGTATACCAGAAATAAATAGATCAAAAGATCCTTCATTCTTTCTTGACTTATCAACATCCATAACAAATAACGATGCCACAACGACTCAATACATGGTTAACTAAAGCAACTGGTGTACGAACACCATTCATTCAAGGCGGTATGCAGTGGGTTGGCAGAGCATCACTTGTAGCAGCTGTGGCAAACGCCGGTGCTTTGGGGTTTATTGTAAGTGCAAAAAGCTATAAACGACAACAGACAAAACTAACAAACCTCAATTTAGACTGCTTTCACGCAACCAGATGCAGAAAGTTTGAGAAATGAAATTCGAAAGTGCAAAGAATTGACCAACAAGCCATTTGGGGTCAACTTCACTTTGCTACCTTCAATCAATCCTCCAGACTACAAAGCATTCGCCAAAGTAGCAGTAGAAGAAGGAATCCGGATTTTTGAAACAAGTGGTAATCCAAAACCAATTTTGGATACTTTGCGATCTGTCGATTCAGTGGTTATTCACAAATGTGTTAGTCTAAAGCATGCGTTGAAAGGAGAATCTATGGGAGTCGACGCGATTTCTATTGACGGGTATGAATGCGCCGGCCATCCAGGGGAAGACGGGGTGTCTAGTTTGGTATTATTGACTCGATGTGCTCAAGAACTTAAATTGCCGTTTATTGCGTCAGGTGGGTTTGCAGACGCTCGAGGTGCAGCAGCTGCGTTTGCTTTAGGTGCATCGGCAGTTAATATGGGCACTCGATGGCTGTGTACTGTTGAGTCACCAATTCATGACAATGTCAAGCAAGCAATTGTGAATGCCAAGGAGACTGACACTAACCTGTTGCTACGTCCATTGAACAATTCTGTGCGATGTTTCAATAACAAGGTTGCCCAGGAGGTGGAGCAGATTGAAAAATCCAACGGAAAGGACTACAAGTTTGAACAGGTCAAGGATTTGATGGCAGGTAAACGAGGAAATCAAGTTTATGAGACTGGTGATGTTGATGCAGGGATTTGGTCCTGTGGGCAGATTGCCGGAGTGATTAACGATATTCCTACGTGTGAGGCATTGGTCACTCGACTTGAAAAAGAAACGATTGACATTATCAATAAAAGTCAATCGATTTTGCAGTCATCTGCTAATTTGTAGAGAGTATATTATTTGGTATAGAGAATAAAAATAGACTTCATGGATCGTCCTCTGACATGTATACCACCTCGTCTACAAAACTAAGATTCCTCTTGACAAACCAGATATCGGATCGAATATCCGAATACTTGGAGAAGGTTATCCCCACCCTTCAACTCTTAATATCGTGAGATTCAAACCAAGGCGTTCGCGAGGCGAGGCTTCTCAACGAGCAAAGTTTTAGCCCTTTAACTACGCTTGGAGGTCTCCACTCTCCGGGTCCCCGGATCCGGATTCCGGAGTCTGGTTTCCTGGTCAACCAGCCTAAAGGTGGGGTTATTTTAAATTGTCGGCACCAGATTGGGCCGGATTCCGAAATACCATAACACATGCGATGGCTAGCTGTCCAATGAAAAGTTTTTCCTGGTCTTTCTTTCGGACTAATTCTAGGCGCAATTGGTTGCGTACGTGTTCCGGGCTCGCGTCCTGCGTTCAATAACATGCTTTACACGTGAGGGGAATCGAAGTCGTTGAAAATTGTTTAAAAAGTGGAGTTTTATAATGGGAGCCTAAGCTGAAGAACCGTTGCTAGGCTGAACTAGTACGACCCGGAACGGCAGGGATTTGCAGTGAATCGATTTTTTTTACGAGATGGTTAACGGTACTAATTAAGCATAACGGTTTGTGGATGTCCACCGACATGGACATGGATATGGCTGAGTATATGATGTGATGATCTCCTTTCTCTCCTTCTTTTGAACTTTATACAGCCATTTCGTGGTAGTAGCAAAAACAAATTCGCAAAACCTAATTAGAGTTTGTCTTGTCCCGTGCGTTATCAACCAAGACTGTCCTGTCTTATCCATATGACAAAAACTATCAGCTCTTCATTTGAGTCAGTTCGTTTTTGTGTATTTCGGAAATTGTTCATATACGTACCTACCGAAAATTCTCGTGTCTTGGAGAAGGAAAACAGGAGAGAAAAACGGTCTCGTTGCTTTTGAAAGAAGGGCTGAGGGGAGTATATCGTAGTTTACGCATTAAGTAAAAGAAGCAGACTTTTTAAAAAATTGTATATATATATAATTCGTACATAGAACTGGAAAAACTTGCTTAGCCAATAGCTTTGGATAATTCGTCGATTGAAGTAAGAACGGAGAAAAAAATCCAAAAAACACTACATTGCAGCACTCTCACACACAAGGAAGAATTCGTTGCAACCCGATAATTTTTTTGCCCTCTTCCCTTTCAAACACTCACTCTTACACTTTCCAACTCTGAAATTCCCCACTTTCATTCAAAAACACACCAACCCAACCAACCAGTTCATTCACATTTGGATGCAAAATCACCTTACTTCCTTTCAACGAAACTCACCGATAGTAGGGTCGTTTGTCGATAATGAACCTGAGCTCACCATGAACTTGCCAACTGAAAATGGGGGTCTATCGTCATCTAGCCAGTCTCCTCAACAACCTAGTGCAAGTTTCCCACATCAACAGCAGCAAAACCTGGGAGGACATGCAGGTATTCTATCGGATGATAAAAAGAATGACGACAGGAAAAAATCTCGTAAAAGGACTACTAGAGCATGTGACCAATGCAACCAGTTGAGAACAAAGTGTGATGGTTTACAACCTTGTGCACATTGTCAAGGTAAGTACGAATGGAAATGGATATAACTAACAAACTACCAGAACTCAAGTTATCGTGTGATTATCTAAGAGTCCCGCAAAAACGAGGCAAAGCTAGTCAGACATATCTGGAATCTGCTAGTCGCAAAGCCGCAGCTAAGGACACTACCACGAAGAATCTACCGCCACAAAAGCGACAAAAGTCAATACCAAACGCCGGAACTAATGGAAATACTAAAGAAGTCACAACTGCCGGATCGAATAATACCGACTCTAATATATCATCGTTGAGTCATTACTCCTCTTATCCAACTGTACAGCCATTATCTGATACCAGTGAACCTAATCTGGACAATCGAGATCAGTACATGAGTAAAGATCCCAAGCATATTAAACCACAGGACGAACAGCAGCAGCAGCAGCAACAACAACAACAACATCAACATCAACAGTCCCAAGAAGACGCGTCATTCTTGGACACTGGTAATCAAATGGATCTTAATTTTAACAACTCGGTATCTCGCCGCAATACCTTGGGTAATAGTATGCCGGTTTTCTCTCCCTTGTTGGAAGGCTCACCAGGCCAGTTGTTTGCACATTCTCCAAGTTGGTTTACTGGAGATCATAGAACCCCATTAGAAGGAAATGGAGGTCCTCCATCACAGCAGCAACAGCAACAGCATCAACAGCATCAACAGCATCAACAACATCAACAACCACAGCATCAACAATCACAGCATCAACAACCACCAGCCCAACAGGCGCAAAATGACTTTTACAATCAAATGCCGGTAACCACTGCACCAATAGCTCCACCTGTTTATCAACAAACAATGTCTCCACTACCAGCTGATTTATTTGGTTCTCAATCACAATCGCATCCACAAGCTAAGCGACTAGATCATGAGCATATTCACCTGAGATACCCAGTGTTGGAGCCGATTTTGAATTCACTGATTGAGTCAAATCTGTCTATTCGGTTAGCAGAAGACCTACTAGAGACTTATTTTGCCAGACCTGCACATGTAGTTGCATATCTCGTTCGTAAAGTCTCAGTTTTATCAGAAACTAATCCTCGAAAGACTTCTGCAGCACTGTTATATGCAATGTTATTGGTAGCCGCTCACGACTCTGACAATCCAATCATCACTGGTACTCCAAGCAGTAGACAAGCAGTGATTACAAAACTAATGGACCTAACGATATCTCACTTGTCAGCCACCAAGCATGTCGGTGCCGTTGGTAACCTCGACGAAGTGATTGCTGTAGTACAATTGGGTACCATAGTATCAGCATCTGAATTCAAAGGGTCATCACTGAGATGGTGGGGTCTAGCATGGGCATTGGCAAAGGAGTTGAAATTAAATCAAGAAACGCCGGGCTTGGATCCAGAGACTAGAGAAGAGCAGAGAAGGACGTGGTGGTTGTTGTACACTGTGGACCGTCATTTGGGATTGTGTTATAATCGACCGTTGATGATCTTAGATAGTGAGTCTAGTGGACTTTACCAACCAGAAGCAGAGGATATCTGGTCTTCAGACGCACCGCTTACACCACCAGAAGCAGAACCAGACCGAAGGGAAAGAGGAGTTTGTCATATGGTTACAGGTCAAGGGATTTATGGATACTTTTTGCCGCTAATGTCGATTTTGGGCATGTTGTTGGAAATCCATTACGCTGAACAACATCCGTTGTTTTCAATGAAGGACGTTTCGCACCAAATGAAAACTAAAGTAAGGCAAGCGTTGGATCAATACGCCACGTCGTTGAAGAATTGGAATCCAGTACCACATCAACAAGCGTATAGCAACGCATGGAAGGATTATGCTTTGCAATTGGTGCATGTTTTCCATATCCTTTACAGTGTATCGTGGGATCCGATTGAGTTGTTGCATCAAGAAAACCTCATGGTTCATCCGGATATTGCCAAGGTTACTAACCATGCGGTGATGGCGGCTAAATCGATTCGACGGATCTTGACGGTAGACCCAGATCTGACGCTGATGCCGTTCTTTTTTGGTATCTATTTGCTGCAGGGCAGTTTTATTCTATTGGCGATTGTGGACAGGGTGGAGTCTGAAGCATCTCCTGAGGTGTTCGCAGCGTGTGAGACGATTGTTCATGCCCATGAGGTGATGATTGCAACGTTGAACACGGAATACCAGCGCAACTTTCGGCGGGTGATGCGGACAACAATGAGTTTATTATCGTCTACATTGTCGTCATCGGCAGCTGCATCTGGTGATAAACATACTCCAAGCAGTGTATCATCATTCTCACCAACCAATGCAATGGGAATGTCGGACGGGATACGAACAGATCCGGAAAAGGAGGAAGCACGACGACGCAGACAGGATGTATTGGGATTGTACAGATGGGTAGCTGGAGGCCACGGATTGGCAGTTTAATATTTTTTTGCGAACGTACACGCACACACTCACACATAATCATATAACCATATAATGGCTCAATTTTTTAATATAAATTTATTGTACAGAATTATGGATTTTGATATGATTTGGTGGAGTGCCGCGGACGGCTCTGGGTGTGGATGGGATTACCCGGAAGTGTGATAAGTGATGAACAGAAAACTGGGAGGAAAAGCTTAACCATCACAAAAAGAAAGTTGTTCATATTAGGAACGCGACGCGACCTACCACCCACTTTTTTTTTTTCTCTCTTTTTTTTTTAATTATTATTATCTTTATCGACTGTTTTCAACACGACAAAGGTTTCAAACTCTGAACATATACAACTTGAAAATTAGGCGAAAATGTTCAATCCACAGGCATTGAGTAAAGACTCGCCTATGGCCCACGTGTGGCTAGCGAGTAGTATGGACCGGAAACTATCAAAGAACAACTACATTCAAACGAATATTGTAGCAGTTGTTGAAGAGATTAAAGGTGACAAAGGCACTGCTGGGTCATCGTTACGACTTTCTGGACAGTTGTTATTTGGTGTTTCCACGATTTATCAGCGAAAGACTCTATATTTGAAGGAAGATTGCGATTCTGCATTGCAAAGTTTAAAGACTTTTCAACCGGGCAATGTGGATGTTGCAACTGGCAATTCAAATACAGCAAAAGAATCATCGTTGGTTATGCAAAACCAAATCACCGACTTGAATATTAATAATTTAATTCCGGATTTCCCGGGGTTGGACGAGTTTGAAGATGGTGATATGATGGCAATGACACAGATGGCTAGTTCGGCAGCTCCTGCAGGTGAGGTTAGTATTGCAGCAGACGACTCGATAGAATTGGGGCGAGGCGCTGGTAATGAAGGTGACGAAGATGTAGCTGGTGATGACGACGATTTGGGATTGGATTTTGACGATATGGATGATGATGAAGGAGACAAAAGTGTGGAAGTAGGGTTGGAACGGCCACCAGCGAGAGCAGAAGGTGATGATTTGGGGTTGGAAGGGAATGATTCTATTTTGCCAAAAGATTTTGGTGATGATAATGAATTGCCAGCTCCAGAGGATGATGGAGGGATTAATGACGCGGATGAGTACCTTGATGATAACTTTGAAATGGATTTGGGCGATATTGAGATGAATAATGATGTGGAATCTGACCACGAATTGTTGGAGTCTGAAAAGGCTCAACCAGCAGCAGAAGAAGAACAAGCGCAACCAGCTGCTGCGTCGCGTCGAGCTCCACGGAGTCGAGGCAAGGTAACCGAATTTGACAGCCAAAGCATGTTGCCTAGCAACCAAGTGCGACAGACGCAAGAGGAGCTGCAAGAGGACGCACGACGACAACCGTTACCTGAAACCAGCGACTCGTTTGTATGGTACCAACTGCAACAACGCGGCGATAATGCGTTTATTAATATGATGTATTCTGTTGGGGCTGGATTTATCCCCGAGATTAGCTCGTTGTATAAACCGGCGCGGATATCGACCTTGTTGCAGGATGCTAAGCGACGGGAAAATGGTGAAGATGGGGTAGAGGACCAGGAAGAGTTCAAAAGGGCTAGAACTGATGAAGAGTTGCCAGATGGTGAACATGCCTTCCAAAGGAATGAGGCCGATGAGTATCTCGACGATAATTTTGAGATGGATATAGGGGACATTGAACCGAACAACGACGTGGAGTCTGATCACGAAGGTGTTGAACGAGATCAAGACGAGGAGGAGATTCCAGACATTCCTGAATTGACGTATGAAGAGCCGGTAATGTTTGCCGAAGATGAAACCGAGGACAATGCAACCAGTGGTATCTCGCGAAACACGTTGCAAGCTGCCCGGATCTTGAGAAAGGAAATGCCGGATACCGACACGTCGACGTCGTTTGAGACGGTGAGTGCCGGGTCGAACCGGCCGGATAAGGTCAAGCTGTTTTTTGAAATGCTGGTTCTGGCGACAAAGGACGCGATTGCCGTGGACCAGGAAGAGGCGTTTACAGACGTGTCGATTAAATCCAAAGATGGGTTGTATAGTGCGGCGCTTGCTGCTTAATTTTTGCACGGCATTCAGAGGAAAAAATGTATTTTTATTTTTTATTTTTTATCTTTTATTTTTATTATTATTATTATGATTCGTATTGACCTAGCACATGCTTCAACTTTGAGTAGTCCTCCGGCTGAGCCGCATTCATGGTGACGTCGAACACGGTGACGACGCCGTCCAAGCCGCCCACGGCCACACGATCCTCCACATTCGACCATGCCATTCGGTTCAACGGGCGGCTGAGGTACATGTCAGCCTTGGCGTTTGTTGGTCGGATGCGTGTCTGCGGCACCTCCACATCACTAGCTAGATCCCACAGTTCCAGATGTCCGGACCCGTCCACACATCCAAAGACAGACGGGTGGTGTGGGCTCCATTGGATGTCGTACACCATGTCGTCGCGTTTCAGGTCGAGCAATGGCGCGATATCTGTGCCCGTTGCGTTGGAGTTTGCTGCAGGCGTGGCGGTGGCGGTGGACGCAGTTTCACCAGAGAATTGTCGCACCTTCCACAGCTTGACCGACCAGTCAAGCGAGCTACTGAGCAAGTAATCACCGAAATCAATCGAGCCTTTGGAGCTGTGGAAATCCAACGCGGTGACTGGAGCCACATGGCCGCGGTACACTCCTCGAGTATCTAGCCCTGCTCTCGACCCGGCTTGGTCGAACCGGTTACACTGGTACACGGCGCCTTCCTCCGTGCCCACGACGAATTGAGTCGGGTGTCGTGGCGACATGTTCAGCGATGTCGGCGAGACCTCGTCGTTCCGGGGGACTAATGGATTCGTCAGGACGATTCGGTCTTGTGGTTTCGCCAACAGGTCCGACGTCCATGTGCATACTGTACCGTCGGTTGACGAAGTGATCAGGTTGTTTGCGTTTTGTGTGCCTGTGATTTGAATCGTGTACACCGGGTGTGCATGCCCTGACCCGGTCAATGGCGACTTGAGGATCGGGTCTGCTCCAGACCGCAGATCCCAGGTCAGAATCTGGCCATTGTAGGCGGTACCAAACACCAGATTCGGCTCAAACGGGGAGAACTTTACCGCCAGGATGTCTGATTGTGCATGGAACACGTATTCTGGGTGGGTTCTGACGTGCATGTTCCATATCTGGACCAGTCCTTTCGGTGCATGTGGATCGGTTTTCTTTTCGGTATGTGACGATGCAACAAGTTCAGGGAATTTCGACGACCAGTCGATACCGGTGACGGCGCGCCCTGAGGATAATTCAGACGAGAATTGCCCTACTTGGGCTATGATGTTGTCGCTGTTTTCGTCATGCACTTCGGCTTTTTGCCCGTAATTCACCAGAATGTCGTAGTCGTCTTCCAATGCGCGACCGATGACCTTCCACGACTGGTTGAGGAATTGGCCTAGTTTTTCTGGAGGTTCTTCATCGTCCAGTAGTCGTATCACTGGTTTATCTTGTTCTTCATGCACGCTTTCTAACTCCTCCTCGATTTCCTCGTGCTCCTTCTCCTCGACATCTCCAGCCACACTTTCTTCCTTCGTTTCGCTTCCAACCTGCACATCTTGGACAACTTGGTCGTCTTCAACCGGGTCTGTTTGCACCTCTTTGGAATACGATTCCACTTTATTCGTCAATCGTGGCTCTATTTCAAACACTTGTTGGATCACCACTGTCTGAGTTGCTGCTGTTGTAGTCTCTGCTGCCGCCATCGGCTGCTCCCTCTCGGCAAGTCCACTACCAGGGCGTGACGATTCTGACGATTTATACCCTGAATATCTCGATGCAGGCCCCACCAGACTATCCACTAATTCATCTACATTTACATCTGCGTCAACTTTTGATGACGATTGGCGCCGAGTGGACTATAAATAAAGTTAGATCTCTGTACCCCGATTTTCAACAACCCCGATTTTTAACAACATACTGGTTCTGAAGACTCTTTTGAGGATGAAGACGCTTGCTGCTCTTTCGCCAGTCGTGCTTCACGAAGTCTTGCAACTCGTGCTCGTTTCTCTTCAATCTGGCTTTTGACGTCTTCCACCATCGGTTTAATGTGTTATTTGGTGTTACACGCGGGTTGTCTTACGGTTATCCCAACGTATGTGAACACACGCGTTTTTCACTTCTTGAATAAATTTAAATCCACAAACATGGCAGCTATGGATATTGACGACATTTTGGCAGAACTGCAGCCCGAAAACAGTTCTACTCGAGACGCTGGCTCTGCCAAAAAAGACGTCGATAGTCTCAAGCAAGCATGGATCACGGAACGCATGGTTCCTGAGATTCTACCCTTCGAAACGTCGTTACTAGATCGAATCATGTCTCGAGTGAGAACTCAGATGGATTATATCGAAGAGAATACGATAGACTTGCAAGGTGCTGATATCAAAGTGAAATTGCTGATTGTGGAGTCGGAGTTGGAACGCATAAAATTCTTGATGCGAGGATACCTACGAGCGAGGCTGACCAAGGTCGACAAGTACACAATGTATATCAAGACGAATGAGGATGAACTGAGGAAGTTGTCCGAAAAGGAGACCAACTATATGGAAAGGTAATGTGTTGTTCCAATGGGATAGCGGCTTACTAACAAACTTAATTAGGCACCACGAAATCCTCAAGAACCTCTATAAATCACAATTCCTGAGCTCACTCCCGGAAAGCTTACAGCGGCTAGACGACACCAGTGGCGGGATTTCCATGATTGAAGAACCGGATACCGACAAGGCGGTGTTTGTAAGGGTAGTAAACACTGTGGGCAATCCCGTGATTGTAGGAAGCGATCAGCTGGAGCTGCAACGGGGCAATATATATGCCCTCAGGTATAGTACAATCTCGCCATATATCCGCGCAGGCGATGTCCAAATTGTATAAAACTGTGCATGTGCATGTCGATGTGCCAAAAAGGGGAGCCGCACGCGGCGAGTAAAGAAGAGTTGTAATGAACTTGCATAGAAATAATTTTATTGTAAGCATTTTTGTCAGTATTTATCAAATATTTAAAACTCGTCGGTCTGCATGGTGTGGTAGTATACCCTGGTTGGAAACCGTTTCGTTCATTGTCGCTGTGGACAGCGTTTAACCCTCTAGGTCATAAAAAAAACCGGTAAACGATTCGTGTTGAAAAGTTTTTCCAAGTCTGATAGACATTACTGCCGAATTACGATCATTTTAAATTTCTATACCTATTTGCTCAAGTTCTGAAAAAAAAAAAAAACAATCGTCAAAAACCACCTCCACCCCTGATGATTCCACGCCCAAGTGACATCCCAACCATACGACACAAAGAATAATGGCATCACCGCGGTCCACGGGATCCAACACCCCCACGTCGTCGACACCCACGCCGTCTTCATCTGTAGGAGCTGGGACGGGAATAGGAACGGGAACAGGGTTGAATAAACTACATTCTGCTACTACACTCCCGTATCAACCAACACAAACCACGCAAACGTATGCCAATCGTGCTGCATCAGCGATCAAAGCGTCAGGACTAGCGCAACGGTTCGGTAAAGCAATATATGGCAGCAACACAGTGACCGGCGGGTCCACTCACGGCAGTAATCCAACGCCGATGAAGATTCAAGACCCGTTGTTCGAACAGAACTCGGAGTATACTGCAAGAAGCGGGATTCTGGCCATGGGTGTGTCGCTAGAACATGATCGAGCTGCAATTGCAGGAAAGGATTGTATGTGTGTGGAATATATAATAAAAGCAAGATCACTAATATTTTTGAACAGTTTTCCAGATCTTGGATGTTGACAAGGAGATTACGATGCATAAAGACCTACGACAGAGTCGGGAAACGCGCGATTTTGACAAGATGTTCGCAGTCACCGCGTTAAAATGGGGCCACCAACTGTTCAATCACCACGTGGCTTTATCGACGTCCGGTGGACAGATTTTGCTATACAATTTACACAATCCGTCAGAAAAGAGCGCTGTTACAGAATATAAAGACAGCAATCGATGTATTAATACCCTCGCATTCAGCCAAAGCACGGGCCATGTACTGCTATCCGGCACAAACGACGGCAGTGTTAAAGTATGGGACTTGCGATCACATAATAAAAAACCATCACTATCGTTTTTCAAAGGAGGTGATAGTGCAAGGGAAGTGCAATACAGTCCTCATAACAGCAAGCAGTTTGCGGTGATTTACGATTCCGGCATGATTCAACGGTGGGATATTCGAAACCCCAAGGCGTGTGATAAACGGATGAGTGCACATAGCAGTGTCGGGTTGTCGTTAGACTGGCATCCAGAATACGACTATATTGTTTCCGGAGGACGAGATAAACTGATCCAAGTGTGGAACATGTCCAAGGAGACTCGAGACGCCGATTGTGTGATTCTCGCCCCGAGTGCAGTATCCAAGGTGCGATGGCAGATTGACAACAACGCGGTGACACATGCGAGGAACCCGGCCAGCGGGGTTTTGAATACGTGTATTGCGAGTTGCAGCAGGAGCAAGTACGATTACAGTACATATGTATGGAACCCACGTCGTCCATTCATCCCGGTAAACGTGATGGAACAGCATACCGACACGGTTTCGGAGATCCAGTGGCGAAGCGACAAGACGATCTGGTCGGTATCAAGAGACAAGAAGTTTATGCAGCATGATTTGACCACAGAACCTCTGACGGTGGATAACTTGAATGCCCGACCGTTTGACTGGTCCCCGTGTAATGAGGTGACCTTTTTGGTGCAAGACAAGTATCGCGATCAATTCGGCTCGGTGTATAATTACCACATGAATGAGGACGATTTTACAACGACGGAAGATGCAAGTGCGGTGCATAATAATATAGGTTCTCGCAGGACAACTTCGGCAGGGAATGCCCCACAGACTGGTACTAGTGGGCCTGGTGGTAGTAGTGGTGGATCAGGACTACGCCTAGGGAGCTCATCCTATCGAGTGCAAAATCGGCCGATTCATGACGTCGATTTCAATCAAGCGGTATGTTTCGCATCGTTTTCCGGATTTGAGCCCGAGGTGTTTGGATATCTTGCCGATAATTACCACGTTCAGCCGCATAAGAATGAAGACACCCTGCCGGAAATGTGCGACAAGAATGCCAAGGTTGCAATGAGTTGCGGTCGGTACCGCACTGCGCAGACTTGGATGGTGTTGAAAAACGCAATGATATGGGAAGAAGAGAGGTATCTGGAGTATAAAAGCCATGAGACTAAAGCGCCGTTCCAGGATCTCAATCGACAGTCTACTACTTCCACCGCACCGCAACAGCCATCACAACCAGCTGCTGGAGCATCCAAAATCACAGAAACTATGAAAGGAATGGCGTTGGATATGACGTCGCCACGGCTGAACAATTTGAACCCGATGGAAATGAAAAACTCACAGCCCTCAACACCTCTACCTATCTCCACCAATGAAGAAGGCGGCAATGACGGTCAAGAGAGTGATACCAGTTCCACTGTACGACCAATTGCTGTCCCAGATACAGAACGAGAACGCGGTGGATCCTTACTGGCGAATGAAATCGTCAACTCGCATTCAAGTAACGAGCATGGCGATGATGAGTCGCCATCGCCGCCCCGGTCCATATCGAATGACAACCCAATGGATAGCTACCTGGAAAGTTATTCTACTACTGGTACATTTGGCCGAAGGAATTCGTCCATTACTGCTGCTGCTTCTGCTTCTGCTTCTGCGGCGGGTGGAGTCAGCGGGTTGGGCATCTCATCTGTACAACAAGACGCCATCCACTATCAAAACTTTTTGAAAACGTTGAATCATCCATGGACGACCACGAATCTGATAAAAAAGACGGCTGAATATGCAATGGAGCAAGGAGATTTACAATTCTGTGCCATACTAGGGGTGCTATTCCCCAAATTCTACCCGGACGCATTCCCATCACAACAAACTGTTGAAGAATGGGTGTTGTCTTATATCGAGCTACTCAAGCGATGTCAACGGTTCACTGCCGCCGCAGAGATGATCAAAATCTCCGAGTTTGAATCTGTGCGAGCGTATGGGCTAACCGAGACGCAGCTGAACCTTTCGTGTCATTGGTGTATGGCGCCATTGAGTGAAAACTCGGCGCAAGGTGCTTGGTGGTGCGACAAGTGCAAGAAACTCCAAGATGGGTGTGTCATTTGTCGGGAACCGGTCAAGGGTCTGGCTACGGTGTTGATCGAATGTGGACATAAAATTCATGTCGCTTGTATGAAAGAATGGCTGTTTGACCAGGGGATGCTGGAATGCCCGTCCGGGTGCGGCACTGTCATAGTCAAATGATAAGCTTAAAGTGGTGAAGGCGCTTAAGTCCGTTCGCACACGGCACTGTCATAGACGCTGGAGTGGTGAGAGCGGTACCCTCGGACTTTTTTCTGGTCTAACTACGACAAAACGCAAAAGTCCGTTCGCACGGCTGTGCATGTACAAATTATAAAAAGGCGACACTGTTCTCCTTCAAGTTCAATATCAAAACCAATATCAAACAAGCGAAAAATGGGCCGTCCACTCTGGGTTGAAAAAGTTATGGGCACTGTCCTGCCTGTATTCTTCCAAGCAAAGGAAAAAGACCTGGCGTTCTCAAAGTGCTCAGCTCCGGATTCTATCACCGTCACCTCGAGTGAATTTGAACACAAACAGATTTTGCCATGGAAATTTGGCGGTGCAGGTACCGGTGATAACACCAGTCCCGGGCTATCCATCGGTAAGGTACCAGCTGAAACCAAAAGTTTGGTTTTTGTGATGCAAGATCTGGATGTACCGTTGCCTAGCCCCATCACCCACACGACTGCTTATAACATTGATGCTACCAGGACGGAATTCCCAGAAGGTTATTTCAACAATAGTGATACCGTCGATAAAGGTACAGCCTTCGGTTACGGATTTGCAAACCGGGTTTATTATCAAGGTCCAACGCCACTGGTTAATACTGGGCCGCATCGATATCATTTTTCATTTTTCGCGTTGAATACTGACCAGGTTTTGGAACCACACATGCCAATCGCACAGGTGGATGAAATTATTGAAAAGTACGCAATTGCTAAAGGGAATATCACTGGAACTTTTGAACGTACAGATGAAAAGCATTAAAAAGCACGAGTGTGCATTATAGTATATGTAGATCATTTATTATTTTTTATCCCAACCTAAGCCTAATCCGCATCCGCATCCTTATCCTCATCCTCATTCTCATCCCTAGGCCATTGCGGTGTGATCATAACCATTAACAAGAACTACACCCTACACACACTACCCAACAATGAGCTACGATTTCCAGCCCAAGACACATTCATGGGAGGGACATGGATGGTCGGTGTATTCCAAGAAAGGGCCGATTCTAAGCGCTGGTGAAATCGACGACGCACAAGACAAACTTGGGATTCCAATACCGGAGATGATTTTTGGCAAGAACGAGGTCGGATTGGTCCATGAAGATTCAGGTCTGAAAATCATCTTCAACGCGATTTCCGCCTTGGACCGTGTTGATAAGACTGGTGAAGACGGACTAATTCAGGTTGCACATTCGAAAGCATGGTTAAGCTCAAGGCAGCCGACCGGTGGTGATAGACGAGGAGGTCTTCCTGGAGGTGGAAGCACGGCGAAAATCGAAGGGATTATCAAACCGTTTGATTGGACTTATTCATCGGATTATAAAGGTGATATAACCTCATCCAAGAGTGAGAACGTTGAACAGAAAAACGATGAAGATGCGGATACCATTCCGTTTGACAAACTCAAACAACCAGATCCAATTCTATTCTTCGACGACGTGACGTTATACGAGGACGAGCTCGGAGACAATGGGATTGTGTGGCTAAACGTCAAGATCCGGGTCATGCCTGAACGGTTATTAGTTCTAAGCAGGTTTTTCCTACGGGTCGATGGCGTCCTGTTCCGAGTAAGGGATACAAGAGTGTTTGTGGAATTCGCTACCGGTCAAGTCATTCGAGAATACCAAGAACAAGAAGATAAATACGACTCGATTAAACGAAGAGTTCCAATCGGGGTCCAGGATTATGGGCAATACCTTCGCGATGCGAATTGGGTAGCTCAGAGGATCCAGGTGTCGAAATCGGACCGTGATAGTTACAAAATTGTGTAGATAGAAGAAGAAATATTTAATTATAAAAACTTAGCTTTGGAGAATGAGTTCTGCAGCCTTGAGATTTGACGGAGTGGCTTGCTTGGAATCCACAATTTCTTGCAATTGTTCCTTTGCGGTGTTTCTCAAGTCAGTATAAGTTTTATTATCAGCTGGAGTGAGTTTTGGCCAATTGAGAAGCTTTCCACTGGCGATATAAACCCCAGACCATCCTCGAACGTATACCGGACAGAGTTCAACTGCACGGAGAAAATGCTGAACAGATTGTTTCAATCTTGACAGTTGGTCGTTGGTTGCATTGGACACTGTCGCTTGAACATGAAGTACCTCGCCAATCCGGGCGAAGATATTGTATGCTTGAGGATATTGAATAATGACTTCTTGCAAGGAATGGATAGCTTGAGAGTATAGCCCAGACTTGTAATAAACCTCTGCCAATTCCGCCCAGGTCTCCGCATCAGTCGGACACAATTCTAGATACTTCAACAGTTCTTGGATATACATCTTGCTGTTGCCTTGCTGTTTAAGGATCACAGTTTTGCGTTTAAACGCTGCAAAATCCGTGGCGTCTCGAGAACTGAGGTATTTCTGGGCTTCACTAACAGATTCAGTAGCTTCAATGTATTCAGACTTCAAAATTCCCACGTATGGCGAGTTATCGCCGAATCTGTCGCTGAGTCGTTGTACTGTGACTTTGGCGGCAGAGTCGTTGCCGGTGAGAAGCGCTAGATGGAAATGCTGAAATAGTAGTGTGAATAGTGTATCTTCATCCAACGATGACTGGTTACCGGAGAGAAATTTGGATGAAGTATAGTACAATTCATCGAGTTGACTCGCTGGAAGAGCGAAATATTCCGCCGAAGAGGCGGAATCGATTAGCCGCTGCTTGGTGGACATTTTTTCCTGTGTGGTGGGTGATGTGTCGTGTCGTTGGGAGGCAACTTTTTTGAATCATCTCGGTTTTTTTTTCGAAATTGAGATTTCCGTGAGCTTGTTTCCTGATTCACAAATTCAATTCTAGTATATTGTTCAAACTTAGCGATTTTATATATGCTTACTGTGTCTTCTTATTAAGGAAGTCTTTTTTTACCATCTCAAACCCACAGCACCCCACCAGCAAACTCCGCACGAATAGACGCCGCACGCCACTGTAGAATAGATGAAGATTCAATAGTCTCTTGGAACTTGAACTTGAACTTGAGGACGGAGAACAAAAAATCGGTTGGTCTATACTATCCAAAAATGCCTTTTTATCATTATTCATTACATAATCCTTATATCTCCTTTACATAAATAAAAATCCCACACCATAAAATCAATGGCTTATACACGAGAATGGTTGAATGAGTGCGGGTATGATGAGTGTTGGTCATACGGAGCAGCAGCCATTGGTGGTCCACTGTTATATGGAGCAGCAACTGGAGCAGCAGCATACTGGATTTGCCGTCTGGTTGACTTGGCACCAGATGACCATAGACCCAAAGAAATCAAAGCAAAGAACAATGATACCCAGTAAATAACCAACCCAGCAACACCCATGGAAGCCTTCATTTCAAGATCACCACTGTAATCATTGAACTTGCTCTTAATGATAGAATAAAGAGCGGTAGATGTGATACATGAACCCAAAATGCCCAAGAACCCAATCATTGAAAGCGCCACTGTAGCAACTGCAGGAACTCTGGCAACGACTGATACTTTACTACAGCATGAAGTCAAGAATGCAAATAACCCAGTTACCGCACTCAATGCTTCCGCACAGATACCAATGAGAGACATGATCCAAATGGCCTTACCAGCAGTTTTGATTTGATTTTGATACTTTGTCAAATCACTTGGCAATTTCACATCAGCAGCCTTGCTCAAAGCACTGTCAAAATCGAAATAAAATGGGGTTTCTCCTTGATAACATTTGTCCTGGTCCCAGCAATACCCATAAGCACCAATAGTGAATTCCAAGTTGTCTTTACTGGCTCGTTTGAGCTTGTCGTTGCCCTTGAATTTGTCCCATTCATCCTCCAACCCACTTGTATCTCCTTTGAGAGCATCTTGTGCAGCCGACTTCAGACTCGATACGCCATCTGCTTTAATCTTTAAAAAGTACACTTTCTTCAAAGCAGATGCTTTTGGATTAGACCCAAGGAACCCCACCACCAGCAAGGCGAATGCAAGAACTGTAGTGATGAGGGAGAAAAACATGGATATTCGCGCCATTTTTTGTTGTTATTGTTGTAGTTATTCTTGTTGTTGAAAATAAAACAGAAAGCTGTTGTTGATAATCTAAAACCAGGGGATACGGCGCGCTTTTTATATTTCTTCGGCTCTCCGCAACGAAAAAAGAATATTTTCTCTTTCGGCAGTGTTTACTATTGCTCGGGCATGAAAAGCAGAAGAAAAAATAGCAGAAAACTCGCAGGGCTTGGTTCCTACAGTTGTTTGAGGCGAAGGCTTATGCACGCGTAGAAATGTGTTCTGCCGATCGCTTCCGCTTTCGGACTGCCCTGCGGCTACCCAACCTCTTGCTAATACCCAATTTTCGATGTGAAATCAGTGGAAATGTGGTGATTTGGCATTCAAAAATGAAGCCATACTTTCGATGAGAGTTTGTGGATTTTTGCATTCAAAAACACGTCCATTACCATTCATACAGCCTCAACTACTCAATTCACACATTTGTTTCTATTTTTATCTGTGAAATCATAGCCAAGTGAGACGTGCGTGCACTATCCGGGTGGCTGGCGCGGTGAGGCAATTTTTTTTTTTTTGGTTTTATGCAGCGGAAGCACTTACCGCTTTGTGAATATCAGCTGCTGTGCCTGAA
The DNA here is from genome assembly GCA_030557665.1 of Blastobotrys apis. Classification (NCBI taxonomy): domain Eukaryota; kingdom Fungi; phylum Ascomycota; class Dipodascomycetes; order Dipodascales; family Trichomonascaceae; genus Blastobotrys; species Blastobotrys apis. Next base: position 196,061 of record JAKTPN010000351.1, read on the forward strand.
TAGAGCAGCTGCTTCCATCGGCTTGGACATTCTACAGCTATAGCTAATGGCTTTGATCATCACAGCGGCTGAACCCGTCTTTAAAATAGCACCACTGCCACCTGTCCCGGCTTAGCACCGACTATATGTGTCAGAAATTATGTCTCATTATTCCAGACATTTAACCGTTATTACGGGTTTATTGGATAGATTGTATTGTACTTATCACCAGGGTACGTAACCGGGTTCGTGGAACCTACCACCTACTGTAGCAACCAGGTGATGATGATAGTTCGCTTGAATGCGAGTGACGTCAACATGGGATCTTCCAAATACAATATTCTCGCCCTGGCCTTTCAGATTAAATGAACGACTGCAAGACTAAGCTCAATATTCCGACTGGCTAATTTAATAAATCTACGTGAATAATGGTAAGTGACATTCTATAAGCATATGCTTCAAAATGGACCCAACCGCAGCATAAACATTTTCTTCCACTGCTTACGTAACTTTCGGAGATTCCGTCATCAGGCTGTGGGGATGGTTTGGATTGACGCCTGTGCCGCTGAGCCGTCTAGGGCTGTGAACTATACAATTTATTAACCTTCTTCCACTGACGATCATTGGCATGTTAAAAATAGGCCAAGTGCTTAAATTCCACTGCTTAAAGTCTATTTGCATCGCCCATTGAAGTTTTCTGAATGATCGTGTCGCGCCCGCTGTTGTGTAAGCCAAGACCAGATCGGTCGGCTATGCCCTTGCCACTCTGACCTGTTGCAATAGACGGTTTACCAGCGAGGGTTATTCTGATAGTTTTCAGCGACATCTTTACAATTTATGCTTGAAGATGTTCTGGATCTCATTTTTCATAACCAAAGCGGGACAAACTTTCTGTGCAAACGGATAACGGACAGATCAAAGATGTGGGTTTGGTACTCTGCCGTACAATTCCTAATGAAGTAACGATCGACATCCATACATTTGGCTGTTTTTTTCGACAAACACTTCACTCACTTCAACACTTGACATTAAAACGTACAGGTTTCAACTGCTTTGGTTTCCCCACAGTAAAGTCTCGATCCACAGTCAGTTAACCAAGATCCTAACACTCATGGCGCTCATGAAACGCAAAAAGTCGTCGTACTTCGAAGTCTTTGCATTTGGGCTAGCCAATCTTGGCACTGTCGTAGCGTTCGTTTTGGCCATGGTGGTGGTTCTTGGCTCCAGTCATGAAGCTGCCTCTTTGACCAACGTTTATTTATTCAAAATCTACACGGATACTCTTAATCCAAGATATCATAACACCACAAATGTGCGTACCCCAACTGATGCGGCGACTCCGATTCAAGCTATGGGGCTTTATGACCGGTATATGATCGGTGTGACTGGCGTTTGCGGGACAAATATTACCGGTAACGGGTCGAATGATACAGAAACGGTTTGCTTTACGAAGGAAATCCCACATCCGTTTCATTTCACTTGGAGCCATATTGTTGAAAGTCTCCATAAGAACGACAATCTCACGGTTTCTGTGGCTCCTCAGATTCAAGAATATGAAAAGAGTATATTTGAAAACGGGCAAAAAGCAGTCTATGTGTTCTATATCATCGCTATTGTTTTCACCGGTCTGGCGTTAATCACCGGGTTTGTATCATCATTATCGTCGTATATCTCTATGGCAGCGTTGGTGTTTTCAGCCCTGTCGAGTGTAAGCTTCATTGTTTCCAGCGGGCTTATTACAGGAATTTTTACTCAATACCGCAAAAGGTTTATGGAATCGGAGTCTAACCCCTTTTATATGCATGTTTCATTAGGGGTAGTAGCGAACATTCTCACTTGGATAGCCACGTCTGTGAGTATCTGGGCTACAGTATGGTTTGCACTGTTGGTGCTTCACAAGCAGAAGCTGCAAGCAAAGAGACGGCGAAGACGGAGAGAAAGAAAAAATGAGCAACTCAATGGTTATATGGGGCAAATCTGACTGAGCTAGTGGTTTATTGGAGTTTTACACTGTGAATACCGTATACTCGTGGCTAACTGATGGAGCCTACAGCCCATACCAGTCACCACACTTCAATAGGACACTTTCTCTCGTGGGAGTGTGGCTCGTCACTAAGAACAGTATACCAAAGCATAACCGGTCATGTTGCTCTAATAATTACCAAGCTATATATATCCGTAAAATTGCCCCCCCCAAAAAAAAACATATTTTCGACTGATATCCTGAATTCTACGATGCGGCTCAAACCCTAACAGATTTGTGCGGGCGCAAAAAATAGCTGTCCCTCTCCACTTCTCCTATTCTGCAACGACGCAAAATACACTGGCGCTAAAATGTCCCTCGCTGCTCAGAACAGACAGTCATCTCTCCAGACTGTACCTCTGGAAATTCTAGAGAACATTCTACAATATTTAGATGGATTACAGCCTTTGATAGCTGTGAAATCGACATGTAAACAGCTTTATCGGTTTGTCTCGGAAGACTCACCAATGCGAGATAGGCTGATTTACAAAATTATGCAAAGTGATAGTAGGAACTTTTCTCCAGACTTTATCGACAAGTTTGAAAATCCCTCCGAAACTTTGCTGCAATGTGCCATGAAATATGACCGGATACACAAGACAATGGCACGATCAGGGGTGGAGTATCCTGATCCAGGAACAGAAACGGCTATTCAGGTGGACGAGTTTCCAGATTTCGGAGAATATATTTCGTTGAAAAGTTTTAGCTTTCCGGAACGGCGAGCAGAGATAAATTCTCACCCGGTGGTGCGAGGTCGATCTATTTTGTGTGTACCTAAATTCAACGTTGAGATTGACATGGCCAGAGGATTGTTTCAAGTTGCTGAAAGTGCTGATATGGTTTCCACAACCTCGGAGGGGGAGAACCCAATCGACTATCCTATAGAGATGTTACAGTACGTTTTTGACTCATATGTCTCAACTGATTCAGGGAAGACGCTAGAAGTGGTGTGTATTTATAGTACCTATGGTGACCACGATCCAGAAAAGCAATATGTGTTTGTGCTGCATGATGGGAAGACTCGGTCATCTTGGGAACTACAAGCACCTGCCGACTATTTCGGTATGGCCTGTGGTCACCAAAATCAAGTTGCATATGGTGGGGGGATTATCATGGTATCTTATGGATGCGAGGAAACAACATTACAAGCATATGACGTTTTGACTGGACAGCCACTAGCCAACCAGTCGTTTACAGACCTGCAAAGCTCATTCGAGGTTGCTCTGTCGAATACCCATATATGGCGTTTTTATTACAATTCATTGATAATGGTGACGCCAATTGTTGATTTTCTTGCCGAAAGGACGGACAAGTGGAATACGATTCTTTGTGCAGATCCAGCCGCCGTGCGATATGATATCTGTCACACCAGTGTTCCTGGTTGGAGTTTTGGCGCGTGTTATGGCAGTCGTCTGTTGCTGTATGACATCCTGGAGGGGAAATGTGCTGTTTATCATTGTTACGATTACAGTAGCGAAAATAGTAGTCTGGCTGGCATGGAGGAATGGGAGGAGGAAAGAGAAGGCTGGTGGATGGTAGGGTCGAACTCCAAAGTTGCATTCATATCGACGAAGAGTATAGAAACCTGGAAGAAGGTATACCTGCGACAAAAGATGACTGGTTGGCATGAACTTGGCGATATCAGAAGACAAGCTGAAAGTTATGAAAGTAGTGAGGAAGAGCTTGGCGATATCAGAAAACAAGCTGAAAGTTATGAAAGTAGTGAGGAAGTCGAGGGGGATGTTAGTAGCGATAACGATAGCGATGATTATTAAACCCATAGTTTCAGATTACTCAGTGCGGCTCAGAAATTTTGTCGCGCGGACCTCCCTTAAGGTTCTCCTCCCAGATTTTTCAGATCACGAAAAACTTCCAACCACTGAGCGTCGAGATAAAATAATAATAATAAGAATGTTTCGGCTGAACATCACTGTTCGACCGTTGGTCACACGGCAGGTGCGACTGCAGTCGTCCTTCGCTCGAGGGGATTTGAAAAGTGCGGTTGTTTCTCAGTACCAGAAAACGCATCCCGAAATCCAACCCGAGTTTCTACCAGCTTGGCAACGAGCTCTCGGACAGAACGTAATTAGCATGTTTAATATCGATATGGACAAGACACGGTCGGGGCCTGTGGGGGCGGTTCAGTTCAAAAATATGTGTAAAGCACAAGGATGGTACGATGAAAAGGCCGGTGCAGTCAATGTCACTGAGCATCAAAAGTTTTACTACGAGACATTGGCATTGCCACGGACGTTCCAGCAACAGTTCCAAATCTCCACGCTTCATACCTGGATGTTGTTTGTCAGATTACGAGCATTGCCTAGAAAGTACTGCCGAGAGTACCAACGGAAAATGCTCAACGCTACGTTTGAAGATCTCGGGTACCGTATGCGCCAGGACGTACGGATTTCTTCTGAAAGTATTATCAATACCAACAAGAAGCATTTGAATGAGCAGCTCAGAGGTGCCATTTTCTCGTACGATGAAGGGTTCTACAACGATGACGCGACTCTCGCCGCGGCGCTGTGGCGGAACTTGTTCAACGCCAAACAGGATATCGACATGACTAACTTGGAACAAATGCTGCATTATGTCCGGACTCAGTTGTACGTATTGGATAACATGTCAGACCGTGACTTTGCCAGTGGGAAACTCGTCTTCTTGGAACCATGGTTGAGATACGACACATTGACGGAAAAAGACCACCAAGAAATCCGAACCGCTGCCCAGGCGTCTCGACAGCATGCCATTGACAATCCAAAACCGGCTGATCGGTCCGTGTTGAGTGAAGAGGGGTGGTAAGAATTTACCTAAAGTGTCCTTGTAATTTATGTAAATATATATGATATTATCAATTGCCTTTGATAAATTGAACTTTGGCGTTAGAAGTCCACGACCCATCACCAGCCACACTCTGTTGCGAGATCTTGTAGACCGCATCTGTTAACTTTGGCAAGAACGACCCTGGGCCGTCACACTGGATATCTTCTGATGCAATAGTGTACATCAATAGCGCCGACGCTGCTGCTGCAAGTGCATCCTGTGGGTACACTGACGTAAACGCCGTGATCAGCGACCCAAGCATACACCCAGACCCGGTGATTTTCGCCAGATATTCATGACCATTATCAAAAACAACCGTCCTCTGTCCGTCAGTAAGCACGTCTTGTTTCCCAGTCATCAACACCGTGGTATGGTTATCCAGAGCGAGGGCCTCCGCAGTGGACATCCGCGTGGCTAAATCCGCAGTTCCTACACTATCAACGCCACGCATCACAGTACCTTGGATCTTTGCCGCCGCGGAGATCTCGCCTTCATTGCCCTTGATAACGTCGTACATGCCGCTATTCAACAAAGTGGCGATAGTTTGTCGGCGGTGAGACGACGCGCCGCACCCGACCGGGTCCAACACGACGACTTTTCCCCGCTTGTTGTACTCCCGCACAGCATGTTGATACATCTCGATAGATGGGTGTGTCGCGGTGCCCATGTTGATCAGCAGAGCGGACCCAGGAACCGCAGAGAAATCGGCAAACTCGTCCATGCATTGAGACATGGCTGGCGACCCGCCGGCCGCAATGCTCATATTCGCAGAGACGTTCTTCACTACATCGTTGGTGATATGATGCAGCAGTGGAGACGATGAAGCTAGTTGAGCGGCGAGTTTCGGTGCTAGTTTAAGCAGCTGTTGTGGCGAAACCACAATGTCGGCAGGTGCAGGTTGCCGCACCCATGGACCTGGAGATTTGAACGTTTTCACAAGGTCGTTTGTGGCTTTGCCAGCGTCTTGAGCAGCAATGATACATGAAACCACTGCGACACCGTCCAAACGTTTTTGTGGAGTCGCCGTCATATGCATCACCTGCTGGACATTTGATTGGTTGATCCCGCCAATCGCCACCGTCTTGACATTATAATCCGCTTCGTCGTGGAGCACTTTCAGAATATCCCTCACACCTGAACATCCAATCGGGGCGGCTTTCAAGTCCTTTGTCGCTGTTCCAAATGCCGCTCCAATGCCTACATAATCGACTTTATCTTTGATTGCCTGCCGGGCTTCTTCTACAGTATTCACAGACAACCCGACGATTTTGCCAGGGAAGAATTTCCGGATGGTGGACACATGCATGTCATCCTGCCCAACATGGATCCCTTCTGCGTCAACGGCTTGAGCGACATCCATCCGGTCGTTGATGATCAATGGAATCCCGGCTTTCTTGGTTAGTGCGTGGATTTCGTTTGCGAGAGTGACGAATTCCCGTGTATCGGTTGTCTTTTCCCGTAATTGGACTATAGTTGCACCATTGGCAATTGATTTTTTGACTTGTTCGTACAGAGTCAAGCCAGCAGGGACTAACGGTGTGTCTGTGACTAAATAAACAGAATAATCAATTTCAGTCATGGTGGTGTTTTTTCGGTCTTCGGGTTAATGTCTTACGGGTGGTATCTTTCAAACACCTCCCAATTTTATCATCAATTATTTCATCATTGTAATTTTTCAATTTTTTTTTTTTTTTTTTCACAACCATGAAGCTAACGGCGGATTTAATTCTTAACGCGCCATCATACCTCAATCCTATTGAGCAACGAGAACTGTTGCTACGAGGACATCACATCCCCGTTGTTGAAAATCTGGGTACCTCTCGCGACTTGAACGATTCGATCGATCTTACCGACAATGAAATCCGGGTGCTAGGCAACTTTCCAAAACTCGGGCGTTTGAAAACGTTACTAGTTGCAAGAAACCGAATCAGTCATATCCAACCTACACTTGCATCGAGTCTGCCAAATCTTGAGAACCTAGTGCTTAGTAGCAATTCGTTAACGGAACTGGCCGATCTCATCCCACTAGCTCAGTTCACCAAACTCACCCAACTCAGCATCATCGACAACCCAGTCAGCAACCGCGACCATTACAGATTATTCGTCATTTGGCAGGTGCCTTCAATACATGTTCTCGATTTTGACCGCGTGAGAGATAAAGAACGCGAAAGGGCAAAACAGCTCTTTGGCACATCAATCCACAATCCAACCGACCTGGCGTCGTCAATCATGAACCAACGATCTCTCAAGTCGGGTGTAGCGTCAAACGCAGAAAAGGAATTCTCAAGGTTGCTAACCAGTGAAGAGAAGGAACAACTGCGTCAACAATTGAAGACTGCTCCAACGCTGGCCGAGGTGGAGCGGATTGAACGACAGCTGAAATCGGGTTATTTGTAACCTCTAATAGAAAATAAAATATTTAATTCACTTTGCAATTGTTGTTGGTTTGTTTTTTTATATAAATTATTCTTAAACAATTTTTTTTTTTTTTTTTTTTTTTTTTTTTTTTCATTACACGTGCATATTAACTAAGCATATCTTTCAGTGGCACTTTGCTCGACCTTTTCTTTGAATCTTGATCCGAAGATGAAGACGGCGATTCTTCAGCCGGGTTCAACAAACTCGTGACTGCCGTCCGACTTGGTTTTTCAGAGCTATTAGCACTCGCTGGACGCGGAGTGGTATTATTCGAAGACGGTGTTGTTGCTGGCTGAACATGCTGTTGCTGCGGTGACGGCCCTGGTGGTGTTGACCCATGAGATTGAGGTGCTGGTGGAGGTGGTGGTGGTGGGGGCATGTATCCATGATGAGGCGACTGTTGATGCAGGTGTTGAAGATGCTGATGATGTGGTGAATCCATAAGATGCGGTGGTGGAGGTGGGTGCGGCGACTGATGATGAGGAGGTGGAGGGAAATGCGGCGGAGGTGGTGGAGGCGGAGGATGGTGTCCTCCAGCCATATGTGGCGGCGGAGGAGGTGGATGATGTCCATATGAAAAGAACGGCGGCGGCGGTGGCGGTGGATACGGCATCCCAGGCATTCCATTCGGTGGCATCATGTGCGGCGGAGGCGGCGGGTACATTGAATGCTGCTGCATCATGGCATGGTACTGTTGCGGGTGGTGCATCATATACCCATAAGGCGGTGGGGGAGGTGGTGGAGGTGGTGGAGGTGGAGTTGGAGTCGCTGTTGTCGTTCTTGAAGGTTGAGATTGTGGTTGTGGTTGTGGTTGCAGTGGGCTTTGACTGTGTCGACCTGGTGATAATTTCGCAGTAAAAGACGATGTAGATAGCCGTCGTGCTGAAGGGTTTCGTGGTGAGGACACCGTTTTTTCCTTCTTAATGTTGGCCGTTTTGACGTTATTGTTAACAACATTCTTCTTCTTCTTCTTCTTTTCATCCACCAATTTGATCTGTTCACGGTCATATTCCTGGCGATACTTCTCCGGATCCTTTTGTCTCCAATGACAGCGATGGCACCGCAGAACCTCTGACCCAGTACTGCCACTTTGGAACCACATGGACGGGTCCGTGTCTCCACAATCGGCGCACTCGCCAGCAGATACCGGCTCAACGTACTTGCCATTCTCCGTAATAACCAGCCGCTTGCTGGTCTGGTCAAGAGACTGAGCCTGCGACAAATGGCCGTTAGGATACAACAATTCCGCTCGTCTTTTGGCGCCATGTGACTTGATCTTGGACTGCTTGAACACTTCGGTATACGCCTGAATGGCAGAACACCCCGTCTTTCGATCTACTTCTGTGATCGCATGCATTGATTTAATAGCTGAAGAATGATGAGGGCAGTAAACCACCGCTTTCATGGAGACTTTCTGGCCGTTAAACACAACTGCATCGCCATCACCATCACCACCCTCGTTCTTGCAGAACTCAAATCCAAACCCGTACCCATGCACCGCGGCACATCCAACATGCACCATGGCAGAGCATGCTTCACACGCCACACACGATCCTTGGTTGGTGTTACACAGCTTGCAGGTTTCAGACATTCGGTCCACCGGCACCCGGATTGTACCTTCCACTGGCTGCATCCGTTTACTATCGCCAAAATCAACCTCTGGCGTCCAGATCGCACATCTCACATGGCACCAGTTGTTATCAATCGTCCGTTTCAACCCATCGGTATTCACTTCCGACGCCATACTAACCTGCGGCTCGGCATTTGAATACCGCATTGGACACAACAAACACGAATAAAGAGTATTCACAATTGGTTTTTGGTCATTTGCACAAACATCACACAACCATCCGACCCGATTTGGATCTGGTTTCACCCCGTAACATGACGTGTGCACGTTAATCCCACAATGCTGGCAAAACAGCATTCGCTCGGCTGGTTCTGTCTGCATACAAACAGAGCAACACCGAATCAACTCCTCAACAATCATTGCCATGTCTTGGTTCTTCTTTTCTTTAACAGATGTTGTTGGCGCGGCTGCTGGTGTAGCAGTAGCAGCAGGAGCCGGATTGGAAAAACTTACCAGTTGCTGCGGCGGAGGAACAGACGATGCACCACCACTCGGCGGCGACACTGGAGCAGATTGCGTGAGATCATCCTTCTTCAACTTCTCCTTCGTCTTTTCCACTTTCGCTCGCTTCTTGTTTCGATCTCTTTCACGTTCACGTTCCCGCTCAGCCAGAATCAAAGTAGCATCTTCAATCAACTCCTCTTCCAATCTGCGCCGCACTGCGGCTCCCTTTTGCTGAGCCTTTCGCATTACTTCTTCCGGATTTTCCCAAACCACAGAATACCGCCGCCACAACTTGGCACATCGAATGCACAATGCTATAATCGGGTTTTCCTTATTGGCAACTGGATACCCTGGTGCTCGGCGCCATTCTCGACATGATTCAGTCTCACAATGTTTGCATTGATAAGTCCGTTGTTGCTGCCGACTCTTTTCTGCATCATATGCAGAATCATCTTCATCATCAGCAACATCATCAACCAACCTACCAGCATCAAAATGGTTACTAACCTCAGTCTTCTTTTTGGTTCTTCGGTGCGGATTATGATCCCAGATTTCATGGCCCTTTGGAGTCTTTTTCCACATGTAATAGTACCGAACAACATCTGCGCTCTTCTTGGTCCGTACTTCTAAAAACACCTCATGCAACTCATTCCCATACTTCCACACTGCAGTTTCAAACCGCTTCTTCTCTTCTGAATTAAACTGCGGTTCCTTCAACGATTTCAATGTAAACTGTGACACTTTTTGCAAAGCCAGCGTCTCGTCGTGATTACAGTCCATAAATGCTTTTAAACATGCATCGAAAAAATTTGGCGACGTATTATCATTCAATCCCAAATTCTCCGCATATGGTTTAGTCAATTCCAAGAAGTCATCCACCTTTTGTTGATTTTCTTCACCTTCCAGCGGCTTCCACATTAGCTGAGAAGTTTCACCACCACGTTCGATATATCCAGGAGGACGAGGTTGTACCCATGGTGGGCGTTCCTTTTTTGGTTCATTGTCAACTTGCACTAGATTATTATTGGCCTTTCGATTCCGACTACCGGCACCACCATTACCGCCGCCGCCTCTAGCTCTTTTCCGTGTCGCTGGTACAGGATTTTCCGGCTCAACGTATTCCACTGGTCGGCCAGGCCAATCCGGCACAACAGCTTGATGCTTGTTACCCAATCGAGACGCTGCTCGAGGGAAAATTCGATCATCCACATCTAAAATATCCTCCAATTTGGAATGCATGCCAAGATATCTAATCGGCCATATCTTCAACTGATGTTGTTGTTCGTGATTCAACTTTTGACCTGATCTTCCTTCTAATGCTTCCATTAATTCGTCAAATCTTGATACCGGTGTTGGACTTGCCGATTTTGACGTTTTTGGAGGTGTTGATGTGGCAGTTGATGATGATGGGGACGATTCAGTCTTGCTACTGCTCGATTCAGAAACGCCATGAGTCTGCATCAATTTTCGTTCCAAAGCACCGCTACATACAGCACAAGACCATCCAAATCCTCTAGTTGGTTTTCGATGTAGTGGAGGGTCCACACATTGCATATGATACTGGTCTTTACAGTGGGCACATTGAACAGAATCGTCTGGAGAACACCAATTTGAACATTTTGTACAATTTTTTGGTACCAAACACAACTCTTTTGACTTGCCACTTTCCACAATAACAAATTTAAACTGTTCACAGAGCAAATCATGGTATTCCTTGGGCATATTAACTAGCTTTTCTGTAGGAAGAACGTCGTAAAATCGCATAATATACCGATCGTATAACATGTCGAACCAAAAAGAATTTGACAGTCGCCGATAATCGTCCAAATTGCTGATATGCTCTTTATGATTAACCACACATTTCCCTCGAAGTGATTGAAGCGGGCACAAGTCGCTATACATTGTCGCATACAACATTCTCGAATCTGCATTCTTTTTGCTAACATCTTTTGGCCGATATAACCAGTTGACTCGAGCCCAATACATGTCTACAACCTCGTCTTTATTCGAGTCATCTTTTTGATGGCTACTGTCTTCCAGTAGTAGTTTTGTGGTGTCTCTTTTCTTGGGTACAAATTCCATTACTCGCCCAATGTAATATGGTTCCCCTGGCGGTTCAGACAAAACATAAATATGTTCTAGAAACTTTGGTTAGTAATTTCAGCGCAAAAATAATACATACCTTCTGGTCCTAATACCGATCCATCTTGAAAATACAATTTCCCGTCTTCTTTCACTTGAGCATCAGTGTAATCAAACATTGCTCGTTCAGTACTTCTTGTTGTCTTTTGCCAATTCATAGGCACTTTAAGATTATCATTAACAGCCTCTTTCGATTCATTTCGGCGTCTCTTTAAGCCTGGTAATGTTGAGTTTCCATTCAAGACTTCCGATCCATTCACTGACGAAGACGAAGTTGGTTCGGACTGAGCTGTTTTATGGCTCAAGTCCTTGTAACTAGCGTCTTCTGCGTAGTTGACCCGTGCCTTACGCCGGGACCTAGCAGCGGACATGAGTGATTGTGAGTTGGTAATGGTTGTGGTTGCGATGGTTGAAGTCAAGTGGGGGAAGGGAGAAGAAAGGGAAAAAAGAGAGTGGGAAAAATGTTTGCAAGAGAGAGAGAGAGAGAGAAAAGGAAATGCACCTGGGTCTGAGACAGGGCAGATTTGCTTTCGTTGTGGTTATGGCTGGTTTTGGTTCAGGTGCCAACTCGGGGGAACATGAAAAAAACAAAAAATAATGCAATGGAATATTGCCCCCGTTTGTGATTAAAGCTTTAGCGAACTGGCTAGGCTGGCTAGGCTAGACTATTGCGCGGCCCTGGGCTTTGGAATTTGGGAATGCTATTAATGTTTGTAGCATTTTTAGTTACATGTGTATTATGTATTGCCTAGGAGGTATTGGTCTCTATGGTTCTTGGGAATTATTACCAAGCCCCTTTCGGATGTCATAATTCCAAGCTACAGACCGACTACGAGTATTAAAAAACACACTGCTTAATGCAAATAATATACCTATACCAAAACAAGCCAGCTATCCCTGCTCGGCGATCCTCACAGGATAAAAAGCAGCCTGCTAAATAGGCTTAGTATCGTAACTCTAACGACAACAAGAGAGCATAGTTTCCAGAATTGGTATAACGGTAATTATAATTTGGATAATGCGGGTGGGACGCAGAGTGCATGAAAAACAAATGATCAGGATCGCACGGGTAAATCTGAGCACGTACGGTCAGGGCGGCACCGTAAATGGCGCGCCGCACATCCTAGCATGAACATTCCGACATGCCCAACGGATTTGGAAGGTTGTTTTGGGGGGCGTTTTTGGTTTTTAATAATGGGTTGGCAACCAACGGTTTTTTATAGGTCGGTTTTGGTTCGTTTTGGAGCTGTTTACGAATATATTTGACTGAGTAAATAGATGAAAATAAAAAATAAAATTTGGTCGATCTCAACATTTTCATCATTAGACCATAATTTGCCACCGGTTTGGTACCCTCTCAGTTTACCCGCTAGTTATACTACCAATATATCACACCACGAACCAACCCTCAAATCGATCGTCATCGATCAAGGTTGGTAAAAAATCAGGGCCACGCGCGGCTCAAATAGCGCCGTGATTTTCCAAAACACAATGCCAGAATATACGCGTGACCTATGCTGATATGTACGCGCGGCACCACGTTCCCCTGCAAGCTTCTGGTTTTGATTTTTTTTTTTTTTTTTTTTTATATCCTTGGCACGCTTTTTTTCTTCTTATTCAATTACAAACTCAAGACCCACACACACACACTTACACACAAGCAACAACTCAAGTCGTTTTTGCTTTCTATCAACAACCTTTTTTTAACGAAAAAAACACTCTCTCATTAAAAAGGAAAACTTTTTCTTTTTGATTTCCATCAATTTATCACGTATAAATCCCCTGGAGATCATCTTGAAACTACTCTTTTTTTCATCTCTTTTTTTTCAAAAACCTCATCTGCTACGACTCACTCTGGCTTTTTAGCTTACACCAGAATTATTCTTATGCACTGGTCTTTCTATAACAAGATTCGCACGCCCATATCAACAATATTTCATAGTAAACGTTGTCGCTCCTGATCCCACATCTTAAAACAACCCGCCAAAATTTTTTAATTCAAAATGTCTATCAACATTCGACGAGATAACGACGATCCTTTCTATCGTTACAAGATGCCTCCTATCCAAGCCAAAGTGGAAGGACGTGGTAACGGTATTAAGACTGCTGTCGTAAATGCTGCTCAAGTTGCTCGTGCTTTGACTCGCCCACCATCTTATGTGATGAAGTTCTTTGGGTTCGAACTTGGTGCACAAACCAGTTTAAACGACGAAAATGAACGATATATTGTTAACGGTGCTCACGAAGCATCTAAATTGCAAGACACCTTGGACGGGTTTATCAACAAGTTTGTGTTGTGTAACTCGTGCAAAAACCCGGAAACTGACTTGATCATCAGCAAGAGTGGCGACATTTCCAAGGACTGCAAGGCTTGTGGTGTTCGAAGCCAAGTTGATCCTCGACACAAGTTGGCTACTTATATTGTCAAGAATCCTCCAGCTTCTCAAAAGACCAAGAGAAAAGGTATGGCTAATGCTGCTGCCAATACCAGTAATGGTCCAAATGAAGGTGGATCTGACGATAGTGCCAATGGCAATGGCAAGGAAGAAGCGGAAGTTGAAGAAGATGGTTACGACGATGATGCATTGACCAAGAAGATTAATGCCGAGGTTGCGGCTATCAAGGTTGATAAAGAAGTCGAATGGACTGTTGACGTTTCTGAAGAAGCTGTTCGAGCTCGACAACGTAACTTGGAACGAGGTTTGGCAGCAGTTGACCTTGAAGACGAAAAGCAAGGTTTGACCAAGTATGAAGAACTTGGCAACTATATTGCAGAATCGTCTCCATCTGATGTTGATATTTACAAGAAGGCTGTTGAGTTGGAGATTCAAGGTAGCCACAAGACTGTGGAAGTGTTGGCTCAAACTTTGCTTTCCAATGACATTTTGGAGGAGATTGATGAACACCATGGGTTGTTTGGTAAGTTGATCACTTCTGAAAAGCATGAACAGTCTATGCTTGGTGGTATTGAACGATTGGTTGGTTTGGAAAAGCCAGACTGGATCAAGCTGATGCCAAAGATTTTGGAAAAGTTGTATGACAATGATTTGGTTTCTGAAGAACAAGCTATTTACTGGGGTACTCGTATTTCCAAGAAGTTTGTTGATAAGGATACTTGCAAAAAGGTTCGAAAGGCTGCCAAGCCGTTTATTGATTGGCTTCAAGAAGCTGATTCTGATTCGGAATAAGGTCGTTCGTATTATAAAACATTGAATTGTTTATTACCGCCCTCGGGCAACCGTCTCTACTTTAGTTAGTTACATTTGTAACAGATTTTTTAAAAACAAAAAAACCGACTCCTACTCTTTAATTTTTTTTTTTATGTTAACATGTGCACTGACACTGGTGTATCTTGTGTTGCCGTCTCGAATTTTGCGGTATAATCTTCGCCGGCGGAGGAAATGCTGTCCGGGATGATCCGTAGTCGTGAAAACGAACTAGTACGGGTTATAGCAGTAACTTCTTGGACTGACGAGGCGGCTGACGAATCGGTTTTGCCGCTACCAGTTGACAATGGACCCCACCTCATCTTCAACTTTGTCACTGGACCTTTATCCTTTTCTATCTTTGGAGTCACCGGTCGTTCATCAATTTGCTTTTCCAATTCGAGCACCAGTCCACCCCATAAATCAACTATCATCTGCTGAGCAGTCTCATTCCTCACTCTTCGCAGTCGGCGGTAAATAGCCCGAGAACTGGCAATGCCCTTGACTCCTTTGATGGAAAGTGTATAATTCGCCTTCAACCAGCTGGTTACAATCATAAAAGTGACTTTCTCAATGATATGGCCTTTGGATTCATCAGAAAAGGCACGTCCCATGCGATCTGGGTTTGGTGCATGTACATAATTCATCCCGTCATATTTCCAGTAAAACCACAAGTCACCAGTAGTAACAATCCCATAAACCACCCCATGGTAGAATGAGAAAGATGGCCTAGTGGAATTGTGTTGAAATGCAAGAAACATATTAACCATTACTTCCCCGGCGACTGATGAGTATGCATTTCTCACTTCATCATCCGTCGTACAAATGACCACAATGTTGACCACGTTATCCTGGGTTCGGAGGACTGCCATATGCTTATGCTTGTCATTTAAATCCACAGTATGAACAGACCTGCAACCATGGAGTTGGTCTCGGAACATGTTACACAATCCTGCAAATCGTTCCGCTGGTAACAAGTCCTGTTTCAGATCCAACGCATTATCGGCTTCCTGTAGCGTTTGTGAGCCCCAATACTTTAATCTACCTGGTCGAAACGTTTGCAAGCTCCGAATATCATCCGACTTGATGTTAAACTTGATAATCGTACTCAACTGTCTCATATATTCATATTTAAATGAATGGAACAGCTCGTGTCCATCCATCATGAGCCACAGTATACTCCCATTGGCATGTTTGAAGTACCGAATGAAGAAATCCAGCGGTTGCATGTCCTCATCATCCTCGGACACCTTGTACTCATGGACATCGTAGAGTCGTAAAGTTGCATAAACGAATTTGTGGAATCTGTCGGTGATGTCGTCAATCCAGAGCCATTTTAGATCTTTAAACATCCAGTAAACAAATGACGAATGCAGAGTCCAATGCTTCCGCTTCAGCATTCCAGGCGCTTGAAGCCGTTTAATTTCCCTCCTTTCCCTCCCGATATTCTTGATCTGTTCGAAAGCCATATGAAGGCGCTAGAAAAGTAGTGGATAGCAATGGTTGAAGGTTGCAAAAGTATTAAGCGCCTGTGTGTTTGGAACTGTCACTTTTTGGTGGGGAGAAAATAACAAGCCGCAGCGTGGTCGGAAGTCCGATGGCGTGTGCGGCGGTGATGAGCGAGATTAGGTTGAGATGTGTTGAAACCTGCGTAATGGATTAGTCTATTTTTTGTTGTCATAACATTTTTATACAATCTCAAACCATTGGTTATGGCTTGATGTAGAATATTACGCCCGGGTGATATTCTGCTCTCAAGGTTACATTTCCAAAAAAAAAAAAAAATTCATCGGAATAGCCGACCATCTGCAGAGCCCAATGAATTGCGAAGATTTATAGTGGCCAGAGGTCATAGAGAAAGTTTTTAGCTTGTATACAATCATAAACTATTTAGCCATAAATATTGAATGTCGCAGTTTGAAACAGTTTTATTACTCATTCCGGACCCGCGCCGCTTCGCAGAATCTCGGCTGTACTGAACCTGCAGCCGGCCCAAAAATCAAAAACAAATTTTTTTGACTATATAACCTAAAAAAATCCACCCCCTTTTCTAATACTTTCTTTCACCCTGCGCACTTTTCCAATGTCAGGATACACTGTCGAACGAATAAAGGCTCGGGATTTCACATACCAATCTGCTTTAGAAGCGGCATGGATTCAGTTCCATGGGTTTGCTGATGTTCCGTTTGGTCAATTGATTCACGGAGATCAGTACGCCTACAACGAGTTGACTAGTTTAAAGTACGCTATTGAAGACCCACGAAAACGACTTGCAAAGATCCTAACACAGGCCAAGAACCACGTTAGAGCTATTAACCATTATGCTCGGTACTATCGGTTGCAAATGCTAACTAGCGGCCGTGATTGGTTCGTACTGCGGGATGCCGAAGGTCGATCTATCGGCGGCTCATTATGGTACTATCCGGATTATATGGTCAATGATTTTGATAAAGAAACCGGAAGAACAGGTATTTGGATGAAGTTGAAGTACTGGTGGTTTAAAGCTTACTATTCTTTTTTGGACATGAAAGACCATGTAGTGTATGGCCGTAATGCTTATTTGAACGACCAGCTAGGGTCCTTTTTTGCGGAAATTGTCAAGTATCATTTGAGTCGACTTCCAACAATGGATCAAGTTCTTGCAAAGGGTAGAGAAGAAGTGAAGGACTCTCGTTATCCGTTCAATTCGATGGTCTTTTGTTCAATGTTCATGATCTTGCCGGAATACCGACGAATGGGTATGGGCCAGATCTTGATGCAGGGTTCGGTAAACCAGATCGACCATGTCATGCCTATATTTGGTTCTATCGCCTGTCGGCAGAAGTTTTACCTTTGGGGTACTGATGAGGGCAAAGGAATGTATGAAAAATGCGGTTGGAAAGCGTTTGATAGATTCGTTTACAAGAGTCCAGATGGCTTGGAAGTCGCTACGACGGAGATGTTTTTTGAGCGGTAGAAATTTTATGTGATATTTAAATTTTATACTAACTGAGAAAGAAAAGAAAAAAAGAAAAAAAACCCTGTTTTTATCTTGCGATTTGAATATACGTTTATCTCTGAGCGCAATGAACAAGTTGTCTCCAATCGAATCAGCAACGGTGCTGGCGACAACCCGAACTTTGATCGGCATCCTCGGTATTTCCCCCGTTTGGAATGAGAAGCATAGAATTGTACATAAATACGAGAAGTGAGCCGCAGTTTTTGCTGAATGATCACTAATCGACCGATAAATACTTTCATCAGGCTCACGAAGAATTGGGCTCTGTTCAAGGCTGGTTGGAATTCACTGACTGGAAACCGAGAAGAATCGATTGGTGGTACGCGCCAGTCAAGGGTTTGGCTGAAGATCAAAAGAAATTAAAGATCAATTACTTTGTGGGAAATTCCAAAATTGAACTTCCGGATGTATAAGAATTCATCTGGCTTAAACTATCATGATTATGTCATTTGCGGCTATTATGGTAGCGCTAGGTTCAAAAATATTTTTGCTCCTCAAGGCGGTGATGCACGGAGCTTCACTATTGGAGTTAAAATGGATGCTCTAAGTTGAAAGTAAATTTCCATGTTAAATAGTTGTATTGTACGGATTTTTATTTTAATCAAATTGTAAGTATTTTTTTTTCATTTAATGGTTTTTTTGTGGCATCCTGTTCCTGTTGGTTGTCGAAGCGGCTTGTCAAACACCCAAGTGGAACTTGAGTGCTATCCAATAATCACCTTCAGGTTTTTACCAAATTGATCACAAATAAGGAAAGAGTATAGGCTGACTGGCATTATAAATTGATAAGGAAAAGTACCCCCCTTAATATAGTAAAATAAGAGAAGATCCTCATAAATGTGAATAACAAGATAAAGAGAAATAGTCATTCAATTGAGCTGTGCAGTAGCTTGAGAGCTAAGGCACGTTGATAGCTCAAATAGGAATAGCTGGAAAGTAATCATTGTAAAGTCCCAATTGGGCTTAGTGCAGTAGTCTGAGAGCTAGGGCACGTTGATATCTCCAATAGGACTAGTTGGTGGTTGATATCGTATGTTTGGAGTTGAGGTTTTGATCGGAGGTCGGAGGATGCGAAGCATCAGAGGAGACATGGTCAGATTCAGAGTGGAGGACTCTGACACGCCTCATCGCCAGCGGCGTCCGCATATACCTCTGGCGTTGTTGCATTGGTTTCTAAAGTCCGATTACAGTGCTCAATGAGCGTCAGGATGGTTTCCATGGCGCTCCATGAAGCAGTATCTAGATACACTAACTGAGCAGTTTCGTGTTGATCTTTCGTATGCATGTCCCTGCGCGCAGTGAAAAAGGTAGTCTCCAATCGAATCAGTAAGCATGCAGGCACTAGCGATAACCCCAAACCCCATATTGACCCCCTCTACATGGCCCTTTTTGGATTGAAAAGTCTAGAATAGTTATCTGTATATAAATACCCACAAACCAGCCAATTTTTCTCTTGAATATCCATCCATTGATTGAGCCTTTTTTTTTCCAAGTCGCCATCAAAAATTACATCAACTAAACATGCCACTAGAACATGCTAAAAAACAATTCATGGATCACATGCGCACATTTACGCCTGATCAAAAATCTCGGCTATTGGAACAACTTCAGGCTACTGATGAAAAGTATAAACATGATTCCACGACTTCTTCTGTCATAATGGCAAGCTTAGAACAAGCTATTGCCGTCTTCATGTTGTCGGCAAAGCCTGGTCAAACTTGTTCTATTAATGCTGTGCCGGGTACTACTGCTGATTTCTCGTTGGATCAATACCAAGACGGAGCGTATCGAACAACTATTAGATACGTTCACCAGGTTCCTGACGAGTTGGGATGTTTCCGAGGCTGGTTGGAAATTCTTGGCAGAAACTTTGAGTTTACCAAGGAAGAGCTGGAAAAGTGGGACGAGCCATTCAAGGGGCTAAATGAAGCTCAAAAGAAGGCAAAGTTGGACAACTACGTGGTAAATGCCTATCATGAGTTTGAGGTAATGCGTATCAATTCATTTGGATTCGCCTGTCATGACTCTTTCATTACCGACGGCTCGGGTACTATTACGTTCTCAGGTATTATCTCTGGTCCTGGTTCGAGTAAGCCAAAGGCTAATGTTAATATTGTTCCATCTACCAAGACTGGGTATGGGGCTGCAGTAATTGCTCATCTGTTTGAAAACTGGGAAAAGAAAAAGTAGCTAGCAGCAGAACGGAACTATATAGTGTAACCAGTTTTATTGTACTAATTTCAATTCTGGTTGAAATCTGTATTTTTAATATTTTATGGTTTCTTTGTCGGCACCTGTTCTTGTAGTCCAAACGCCTCATCGCCAGCGGCACACGCATATACCTCTGGCGTTGTTGCCCTGGTTACTAAAGTCCCATTCCGGTGCTTCAATGAGCGTCAGAATGGTTTCCATGGCGCTCCATGAAGCAGTATTTAGACTGTACTAACTGAGCAGTTTCGTGTTGATCTTTCGTATGCATATCGCTGCACGTAGTAAACAGGTTGTCTCCAATCGAATCAGCAAGCATGCAGGTACTAGCGATAACCAAAACCCAGATTGACCCTTTTTGGATTGAAAAGTCTAGAGTAACCATTTGTATATAAATACGCACAAACCAGCCAATTTTTCTCTTGAATATCCATCCATCCATTGAGCTGTTTTTTTTCAAGTCACCATCGAAAATTACATAAATCTCCAGCAACTAAACATGCAACTACCCATTACTAACTCACAGTTCAGGGATGACTTGCTCGCAAGTACTCCTGATCAAAAATCTCGGCTATTGGAACAACTTCAGGCTACTGATAAAAAGTATAAACATGATTCCACGACTTTTGCTGCCACAATGGCAAGCTTAGAACAAGCTATTGCCTTCCTCACGTTGTCGGCAAAGCCTGGTCAAACTTGTTCTATTAATGCTGTGCCGGGTACTACTGCTGATTTCTCGTTGGATCAGTACCAAAACGGAGCGTATCAAACAACTATTAGATACGTTCACCAAGTTCCTGACGAGTTGGGATGCGTTCGAGGCTGGTTGGAAATTTTTGGCAACCACTCTGAGTTTACCAAGGAAGATCTGGACAAGTGGGATGAGCCATTCAAGGGGCTAAATGAAGCTCAAAAGAAGGCAAAGTTGGACCACTACGTGGCAAATGCCTATCGTGAATTTGAGGTAATGCGTAACAATTCATCTGGATTCGACTGTTATGAGTTTTTCATTAGCGATGGCTCGGGTTCTGTTGTCTCTGGTCCTGTTTCGAATAGGTCGGAGTTCAATATTAATATTGTTCCATCTAACAAGCCTGGGAATGGGGCTGCAGGACTTGCTCATTTGATGGAACTCTGGGGAAAGGAAAAGTAGCTAGCAGCAGAACGGAACTATATAGTGTAACCAGTTTTATTGTACTAATTTCAATTCTTGTTGAAATTTGTGTTTTTAATATCTAATGGTTTCTTTTGTTGCCACACTGTTGTCCAAACGCCTCATCTCCAGCGGCGTACGCGTAAACTCCTAGTGTTGTCACCCTGGTTACCAAAGTCTGACGCTTGCGCTGCACTGTGCGTCAGGATGGCTTCCATGGCCCTCCATTAAGTAGTATTTATACTGCACTAATTGAGCAAGTTTATGCTGATCTTTCGTATGCATATCCCTGGACACAGTGAACAACAGGTTAGGTTTTCTCCAATCGAATCAGCGGGCATGCCAGCGACAACCCAAACCCAGCTTACCCCTTGCATCGCCCTGTTTGGATTGAAAACCCTAGAGCAACGCAATGGGTATATAAATACGCGTAGCTAGCCATTATTTTTTAAAAAATTTCTTTTCCTAAATCTTCATCAAGCAATCTAGCCGCGAAGCCGCTTAGGACCAAATTACCACTGAAAATTTCGGTTTTATCACCAGAAACTAAACATGCCACCAATAACTAAAGAACAACTCATGGAGTTCGTGAACTCGATGACTCCTGGTCAAAAAGATCGGCTATTTGAACAATTCCGGGTTGTTGATAAGGCCACCAAGAGATCCCAGGAAATGTCAAGTGCAGATGCGCTGGCTAGTGTTTTCCAGTTCTCAGGCAAGCCTGGCGAAACATGCTTTATCAATGCAGTTCCAGGCAATACTTCTGATATCTCATTGGACCAATACCAAAATGGTGTCTACTACAAAACGCTGAAATACATTCACAAGACTCCTGTTGAATTGGGCTGCGCCCGAGGCTGGTTGGAGATTACTGGGGACTACTACTATTGTACAAGGAAGAAAAGGAAAAGTGGGATGAGCCGTTCAAGGGGATGAGTGAAGATCAAAAGAAGGCAAAGTTGGATTGCTTCGTTGAAAATGCCAGTTGTGAATTTCATGTTATGCGTGAGAATACGTCCGGACTGCATTGTCATCAGTCTATCATCGATGACGACTCGGGTGATGTTGTGTTCACAAATATTGTAGCTCTCACAGCAGACTGGGAAGATTGGGATTCTGATATGGATATTATTTCATCTAGCTACCCTGGCACGGGGACGCCGTCAATTGACCTTGTGTTTAAACACTGGAAAATGAAAAGTAGTAACAGAAGAAAACTATATAGTGTAGATAAATTTCTTTTATAAATTTAAATTTCAGTCACATTTTATGGTTTTGTATCTATATTTTTGTCGCCGATTGTAGCCCAAACGCCTCACCGCTAGCGGCTTATTTTCTTTGCTCCCCCCTTTGAATCTCTATCAATCGATTTAGTCTTTTTTTTTCCATGTCGCCACCGAAACTCAGAGCCGTCGAGCTGCAGATTTTCTGTCAAATAAAGCGATATCACGTCAGCTTTTGCGTATGGGCACCAAACCTATGTATCAATGATATCCTAGGTGTTCTGTTTTTCTGTTTATAACATCGCATCTGCGTTTCATCATGGCGAACCCACACTTCACACTGGCCAACCTTATCCAGGTGGCGCCTCAATACGCAAATGAAAGCCATGACCTGGTCGGTATGCTTGGCAGAAATATCAAGTACCAACGTATCCATATAACTGATATTCTGGAGCATAGCCTCGAAGGATGCCGGTTTGATGCGATTGCCAAAGCGGATCCGCATGGTAGTCAATTGACGACATTTACGCGTCAAAAACGCGTGTATGTTGCACTGCGGTATTCTTGTAACGTCCAAAGAGTTCACATGGGGCAGTAGCGAGATCAGGTAATCCAGAATAAACGCACTGTTGAGAACAGAATTGATTTTTAGCTTCTTGAGCCGCGGGAACGGACTGATTGTCTTGGCTGTAGCATATGTAAGCTTACTTAGATCATTACCCCACCCCAGTCTCTCTATCCAGTCGCAGCGTAACAACATGTCTATCATCTCTGGGTTTTTATTCACCATCTCACAACATGCGGCTCCTCTTATCAAAACTGCCACCAAATGTGTCAGTCGAAGCGGTCTTGTCAGCGCAAGGTTGCCATATAAATCACACGACTTGGAAAGATCCTGTCCATTTAGCATGTAATCGATGAATATTGCTTGTTCCATTACCACCCTGCATTTTCTGTGCATGATCTTGAAATATGTTCTTGGCGAAATGCTACTGTACTCCTTTAGCCGGAGCTCACCAGCGAAATAAGCCGCAGCGTCTATAACTGGAAAGTGCCGAGGAATAACGTTCCATTCAAGCAATTCATGGAACCTGGGGTCATGGTAAATTCGTTTCCAAAGAACACAGCTTTCTTCTCCAGAAATGTACCTCATTGATTTCCGTAGTGGATAAGGAGTGGTTCGCTGATTGGGTGGCAAAAATGTTCTGTTCCTTTGTAGTAACCCCAGAGTAGATGCAAACCACCGCCATATTTAGAAACCACAGGTGACTGACTACGACTACCTCCAAGATTATTTACCCGCACCAATCTGTAATGACTTTTTTCTTCTTCTTTCATTAGCTTAGTCGGCCAAATTATTACTCCAGCAGATTTACATCATACTAATGTAAAAGCTTATGAGGAATATTTCACAGTACCGGAAAAGAAAAAAAACGTCGTCAAATCGGCTCAAAAGCCGCAGAACATTATCTCAAAAAGAAAATTTCCACTTCGTTTCAGCAACTTTACAAAATTTTAAATGAGTCTAAAATGTGTAATACAACTAACCGATCCAAACTGCTAATTATTCATATAGAGGTGATGGCCATCGAGGTACAGTAGTAGATAATTTCTGCACCGCGTCATCCGGGGGTTACGATTAAGCCCAACGCAAGGGTCCGGTCTGAGTCTGGCGCTATTTACGCATTTGGTAACATGATCATGATGTGGAACGATGAATGCGGTACAATTGTTTCGCGAGTAAGAAGAGCCAATTAAAGTTCGTTTGTTGCGTACACCCAACTTGGCCAACTTGGAGGTGGGAACTTCAGTTTTTTGGTGTCACAACATTTTATTCGATACGACACCACTTTCAAAATGGCAGGACGAGACGAGTACGACAATGGAAACAAGACTTTTTCTTTTTTTTACTAACTTTCTACCAGTTCGTATATCGATGACACTGATTTCACCGATCAATTTAGTGTGTTTGAATTTTTGTTGAAGCAACATGGCCTGACTATGAAAGAGTACGACGAATGGTTAGAAGATAAAAATAGCAAAGATGCAGCATTAGTCGAGTATTGCTGGTACCAGTCCATGAAGATGACTGATTAATAATTTTGTAAGCGTATTAGTTGATTCGTTTATTATATTATATAGCAGTTGGCTATTGAATTAACTAGTTGTCTATCGAATTACCTAGTTGCCTGTTGGATTGTACAATGCCAGTGAAGTATCACGGTATCTGGTCGCATTTTTAAAACGGACAAAACGTCTATTCTACTTTGTATGTATGTTCAACGAAACCAGATTTTTTTTTTTTTTTTGGTGTCCTTACTCGATTGTATTCAGGGGTGAAGCCAAAGCTAAGACTGATGGATGCTCAACAACCAGCATAAAGCATTCGGTACCTGGGAACCTCAGTATGCCCTTGACGGTAAATCTGGTTCCTCCCATGATAAGACTAGTTCCTGCGGTAAATCTGCATCTCGCTCTGGTGGCAAAAGGTAAACCCGATATTATATCGTATTTTCTAGTGATTTTTGAATTGAATTTTTTTATTAGATCTTGTCTTTCCTCCTTAAGATATTTAACTCAATGCATTGGTAGAATAATACTGTATTGGAAGTGACGGATCCGACTGAACATCTACGCGCGGGTTTTGCGCGTGCATGGTTTTTTCTTCCAGATAATACTCGCCACACCAGAAAAGCAACAGGATATTCCTCAATTTGGCTGAAAGCATAAACCTTCCACCATAACTCGACAGGTTTTACGCATAACACAGCTGCTTGCCAAAATGCCAAAAAAGTTTTACGCAGTTCAAAAGGGGTATCAAACTGGAGTATTCGACACATGGTACGTACAAAATCAACAGGTTTATGTGAAAATACTAATAGAGCTTTATTCAGGCCCCAATGCGAGCGTCAAGTCAAGGGATACAGCGGCGCTGTGTACAAGTCGTTCAAAACTAGAGCAGAAGCAGAACAGTATGCCAATGGAAGCCAGCTACAGCAACGACAACCACTGCCACAGCCAGCTGCTAGCAGGATAAATGGCAACCGTAACCCAGCTCCTAAGACTGCTTTAAAGCCAAACGACCAAAAAACGTATCGTGTCTATGACGGTTTGTCTGCTTCTTCACTGGCTCGTGGTGTAGAGCCATCGTATGTACGAGTGTTTACTGATGGATGCTCTAGAGGCAATGGACAGCATGGTGCTTATGGAGGTATCGGTGTGTATTATCCAAACGGAGAGTCTAACAATGTTGCCAAGCCATTGCCTGGACAAGCGCAGACTAATCAGCGTGCTGAATTGATGGCAGCGATTCAAGCATTGGAAGATGCCGAAAGGTTTGTGGCTGAGGGTAAGGGTGTACATATTATGACTGATTCGGAATATACGATCAAATGCTTGACGGTTTGGGGTGACAAATGGGAAGACAATGGGTACAAGAACGCCAGCGGTCAACCAGTTATGAATGCGGATTTGGTGAAACTTGCTCGTGAATTGATCTTTGAACTGAACTCTGATATTAGTGATATCAATGTTGGACCAGCCGTCAAGTTGACTCATGTTGCAGGCCATTCTGGCATCCATGGTAATGAAATGGCAGATAAATTAGCCAATCAAGGAGCAGAAGCTGGACGACAATAAAAAAAATAAATAAATAAAAAAGTCTATAGTATTAGTCTAAGGATAT
The DNA here is from genome assembly GCA_030557665.1 of Blastobotrys apis. NCBI lineage: Eukaryota > Fungi > Ascomycota > Dipodascomycetes > Dipodascales > Trichomonascaceae > Blastobotrys > Blastobotrys apis. Next base: position 221,993 of record JAKTPN010000351.1, read on the forward strand.
AGTGCAACTTATTTAAGCTTGGTGATTCAGGCGAGGCGCGCGGGACAAGAAAAAACGTAAAGAAAAAACAAAACGCGTCGTTGCTCGACAGAATTCACAACATCAACAAACATCTCGATTTGAGCCAAAAAATGCCACCCAAAAAACCCGCCAAATCTAAAAAGAAGGTGTTGTTTGCACAGGAAGAACGGTTGGCAACGTTTGAAGGTGCTCGTGTAGCGTTATCGCGATCACGAGCCAAGGTGAAATGGCCTCACGAACGTCCAGATCCAGGCTCACTAGCGCTTGCTGGGCTGTATTTTGACCCACAGGTGGATTACCCAGATCGATGTACTTGTTTCATGTGTGGAACTGCCATTGATGGATGGGAGGAAGAAGATGAACCGGCTCATGAACATTATCAATTCGCTCCAGATTGTTCTTTGGCCAAGATTCAATACCGTCCATGGGACTATCCTGAAGAAGCCAAAATGGATGATGAGGACGAGTTCAACTTGGAAAAGTCAGAGTTTAATCCACACTCAGAAGTACAGATTGAAGCAAGACTAGAAACGTTTGGGGATCGTTGGCCTCATGAGAAAAACCATGGTTGGATGTGTACTAGTTTTAATATGGCGAGAGCCGGACTGTACTTTAACCCACGTGGCGTTGATGATGATGACGCGTCTTGTGCGTATTGTTCAATGTCTCTTGGTGGATGGGATCCTGAAGATAGTCCTATTGAGGAGCACCGACGGCGAAATCCAAAATGCCTGTTTTTTGTAACCGAGCCGCCAGCGAGAATGCCGTCTGAAGAGCCGGAGTTGTTGGTGGATGGGGATGTGGAGATGGAGATGGAGGAGCAAGAGCCTGAAGAAGAAGCACAGGAAGAAGAAGGAGAGGCAGAGGCAGAGATGGAGTCTGAGCAGGAAGTAGTTGAGCCAGATCCAGAGCCAGAACCGAAAGCAAAGCCAAAGCCAAAAGCTAAACCAGCAAAGAAACCAAGAGGTCGACCAAAGAAACGGGCTGAAGCGGAAGAAGACGAAGAAGAACCACAAGATGAGCAAGAGTCTGAATCAAGAACTCGAAAGTCATCCACCAAAACGCGCAAACCAGCAGCCACCAGAAAAACGAGGTCAACAAGTACAAAAGCTACGAGCAAGAAGAAAAAAGGTGCCCGGTTGTCAATATTCGATGATGATGAAGAGCAACAAGATGAGCAATTGGAGCTGCATCCACGACCGATTCGAGGGAAGCGGCAGAAAGTGGTCGAGCCGGTTGAATCTGAGCCGGAACCTGAGCCTGAGGTTGAACCTGAACAAGAGGAAGTACCCGAGCCAGAAGAAGTACCTGAACCAGAGGAAGTACCAGTACCAGATCCCGAAGCTGAACCAGAGGAGGAAGAACCGGAGGCTGAGGAAGAGGAGGAAGAGCCCGATGTGGAAGCTGAAGCTATACTGGAGGACGAGCAAGAACCTGAGGTGCCAGCCGATTCCGAAGCTGAGCTGGATGATGCAATGGGAATGGAAGAAGCAGAAGAGTTAGTAAAGGATCCGGAACCAGTAGAAGAAGAAGCCGAAGATGAACAAATGCAAGAACACGCCGAGCCAGAAGAACCTGAACCTGAATCAGTCGAACAATCAGATACCCAACCGACGCAACCAGATTCTGATCCTGAGCTAATTGAAGATGAACTAGAAGCAGACTCTGAACCAGGCTCAAGCAATCTTGCAAAACAACTGGACCAAGACGTAGTCAAGGTTAATACCGACGATCAATCTGGCAGGGAGATCGATCAAGTGGCAGCAAAGAAAGGCCAAACTGGCAAGGCTCAGAGCGGAAAAGTAAAAAACCTCAAATCCAATGGCCGTGAGTTGTCTGATACGAAAGAAGCGACGCCAGGTGAATCTGTGGTTGGTTCCGATAAAACCAGCCCAAGCACCACGAGGGTCGCAGGCGATTCGGACAAGACAGCAATACAGCATGGTCCAGATGTGGATGCCGATGACCAATTGATTGGTGAGGGTGTTGAGTCTGACCCAGAGGCCGAACCAGAGACCAAGTCCGGCAAGCCAAAGAAGGGGAAAGGTGTTAAACATGCCGCGAAAACGAAAACGACAGCAAAAACTGCAACCAAAACGACGTCAAAGGCAAAGGCAAAGACAAAGTCGAACACTGCAGCCAAGAAAAATGAAAAACTTTTGTCTTCGGATTATGAAGATGCCGAGATTGAAATGAAACCAAAAGCAAAAGCCAGTAGTGCCAAAAAGGCAACTATAAAGGCGTCAACCAGTGGAGAAGAACCGCCGAAAAAGGCAGGTGGTAGTAAAAAGTCTCGAGCGCGTACAAGCGGGATAACTTTACTCGGTGAGGATTCTGGTGATGAAGACGACGAGGACGAGGACGAACGCGACTCGCATATTTCTCAAATGCAGGTCACTGAGAATTGGACCAGGTTTGACGATTCGTCGCCTGCGATGGATACAAGACATCACAAGACGTTTACGCTGGATGATGAAGAGTTGGGTAGTGATGAGGACGAGGAGGATGTGAATGAGCGGCCGCAGATCCACCAGGATTCTGTTTCTCCTCACGAATCAACGGCGCTGGCGCCGGCACGGAATGGGCGTGGCGAGGATAAAGAGAACCAAGCGCCTCAGAGTGTGCGGCTCGAGAACCGATCATCATCGCCGGCCCAGTCACCAACGCCTGCAACTCCGTCCAAGCAAGTACGAATCGAAGATCCGGAGGTGGTGCAGCCTCAGTTATTCAATCTCAGCGATCCGAACATGGTGTTGTCGCTAGCAGATGACCTCAAGATTGACATGGATAAAGAAAACCTGGACGTGACCGTGCAGGAATGGATCCAGACTCTGGCGTCACGGTGTGAAGCGGAGTTGAACAGAAAGTGTGAAAAGATGATTGAACATGTGCAGTCTGAGGCGGATCGAGCGATTGAAGGGATTAATTCCATGGTTATCGAGTAGAACCTGCTTGTATTTTATTTATTTTTGTTTCTTTATATGACGCTATGTTTCAATTAGAATGTATGGGTTGACCAGTTTCGCGACGGTGTGTACATGAAATACTGACGATCGCGGTGGTCCCACACCAGGCACGACTGCAGGGTATCCGAACATGCCAACGCGACGTGTTCCAGAATCAGCGGTTTGTTGGTTGACGGGAACCTGGTCATAAAATGCAGATACAGCACTTTCAGCCGCTTCAGGGCCGCTTCACCAGCCCCTTTCAGAGCGTCTTCAGTGAGCTGCATCGGGGTTATATACTCTGTGAACCGCCACGACAGTTTCTCCAGGTTCGCCGTACACGCTCTCAACAACGCGGTGGCCGCCGGGATTGTGCATCCGGCAATGGTCAGGTCTGCGCAATGCACCAGCTGCCGCTTGTACACACGTTGCGGGAAGTACATCATGTTATATGCCACCAGGCGGGTCAGCACGGGGCAGTACAGACTCACCAGCAGGTGGCCCATATACGGGCCCGTGGCATGCAATGACTCGAGCTGCGGTAGAGAAACCAGAGTCGACTGCGCCGACACGCCGCCGCATCGGTCGCCGGATATTGTCAGCTTGCCCAGCGATTTCGGCAGCCAGGTCAACGCGTCTGGGTACTGCACTGAGGGAGCAAACGCCAGGTCCAGTGAGACGAGGTTGGCCACTACGGGCGAGAAGAGCGAATGCAGCTGCTCAGATGTCATGGCGACGCCGACGTAGATCTGTGCGTATTCCGCTGTTGCTGGCAGCTGCCGCGTGTGTGGGCTGTCTAGCACCCCCATCGTCGCGGTGGTTATTTGCAGGTTGATGGTGCGGATGTTACACCCCGGGATGAACAGTGGCGCATAGAGTACCGGGGTTTGTGCAGTCAGTGCAAGTTGGACGTCGAAAACCACCGACGATGTCGTCTCCTCGCCGAGAACCCGCGATTGAATGTTCACAAATTGCTGCATGTTTCCACCAGTTGCGCCCAGTACTACGTCGATGCGCTGCAGATTGACGCACATTTTGGGTACGACCCACTCTGCGAACCATTGAAGCGCCGCTGCGGTGATTTTTGGCGGCAGCTCGTTTACGGCGGTGGTGTTGGTGACAGTGCTAGTGGCGTCAAACGGATCAAACACCGCGACAACGTTCCGCACATGGCTAAACCAATGCCTCCCTCGTGCCCGGCTCACATGTTTCAAGATATCCTGGATGGACCTGTGGTTCGCCACTACCACACGCCGCCGCGCCGCAGTGCCGCATCTGCAGCGGTGCAAGGCGCCTGAACAAGTACATTCCTGCTCCGCGTCGCCATTATCAAGCTTCAAATACTTTTTGCGGATGCTCTTCATATCATCTCCACTCGTCGCGTCCATGCGCATGTCGACCCACAAGTTCCTCCAGATCATCCCCGACGCGACTTTGTAAAAGAACCGGCTCACCAGGCTGACGGATTTCAGGTCCGTGGTGCTGGCCAACCAAGCCACAATCAGATCCCAGATATTCTCCGTTAGGATCCGGTACGGTGACTTGCGGTCCTTGCTGATCAATGTCGGCGAGACTAGCTCGACAATAGTGTCGGAATCGTAGTTGCGGAAATACTCCTCAATCGTGACGCTATCGGCTCGACCCGGACCCGCCGGAGATGGGGTATGCCGACGCAGTTGTTTCCGAGCTTTCCGTGCCGGTGACATCTCGAGTAGAATCGACGACCGGCGTGGAAGAAACTGCCTGCTTACTTGTTTACCCTTTTTGATAATTGTTTTCATCTTCGATTCTCGACTCTCTGGTGAATGTTTTGATGCAGAAGAGCCCTACGGAATTCTTAATCAAAGCAATAATTTCCAAAACCATCGATAGGCTTTCTTGTTTTTTTTTTTTTCCGCTAAATCTTAAAAATATACATAGAAATCACAAACTTTTTTTTATTTATATTGATATTTCCCATTCTTTTTTCTTTTATGTAATAAAAAAAGATGTTCCTAGATTTTATATAACGATAATATCTGTTAAGAAAAACGAATGACTTGGTCTTTTAAGACTCTTTTTTTTGGAGTACAATTCTTTGGTTGGTTTTTTTGGACTTTTTTTTTTTTTTTTTCTCGTTCTCATCCCTCCTTGTTACTTACCGATTTTGCGTACCATCATACATCGGAAATTGTCCATGGAACCCCGGTGGAGGCGCATGCATTGAACCTGGCGGTGGACCATTAATAAACATAAACTCATCCGGCATGGAATGTGCTGATGGTCCATGATGCCCAGGTGGTGGTGGTGGTGGTGGTGGCGGCGGATGTGCGGCTCCTGGCGGCATTCCAAATCCCATTGGTTGTTGTTGATGTTGATGTGGCTGAGACTGAGGCGGAGGAGGGTACCCTCGATAACCATCCAAATTCATTTGATCAAAATGCATCAAATCCTGTGGTGTTGGATATTGCTGCCCACCTCCCGGCCCACTCGCATGTCGATACATGTCTTGTGGTTGATGCATTACCGGAGCTGGTGCTGCAGTTTGCTTTTGTGGTGAACTACCATCTCGCCTACCACTACCAGATCCAGCACGTCTAATTCCAGTACTACCTTTAGCATTACCATTACCATTGCCATTGCTATTGGTACTCCGTTGAGATGGCTGACGAGTCGACAATCCAACTTCATCCATCAATCTCTTGTAACCTTGAGATGGCAACGCTTTGATATTCATCAACACATTTCGAATTTTTTGCACTGCATTTTGTCTCTCATTGTATTCCAAAAACGGGGTAGAAATTACCTTGTAGATAAACGTTGGTCCATACAAATGATCACTCAAAATCTGTTCCAAAACCGACCCTTCACCATCGGATTCAAACAATGCTTCAGAAATAGATTTTCGAGCTTCTGTATCGCCCCGATGGTTCATCACCTTGAGAACAGTCAAACATGCAAGTTTATGAGTACACAATTGTACCAAATGTGGAATCAACCGTGGCGCAAGAATACTATGACGGTTTGGCAACGAACAAGTATCCAAAAACCAAGTCAACAACAAGGCACCATTAGCATTTGTGGCCAATTGAACTGCATGTAATGCAATAGCTGCAGCTGACAATTGTTGTTGTTCCTTAGTAACATAGGCACTCTCCAAACATGCTCGCATGGCTCGAGCACCAAACCGACCTTGAGCAATATCCCAAAATCGGGACAACATGGATTCAAAAATAAAGTCATTCCATGGCCGTCCATATTTCAAACAACATTGAATCACATAATTACCAAATTGATCCAAAAACAAATGGACAGTATACGGCCGCAACGATTTGGTAATAATATCCACTTGGCGTTCACTGCCAGCAACATCAATAATCTTTTGAGCTGCCCAAGTACCATTCTTATGTACCCCAATTTGAGCCAAATGCGGAGCAATTCTCTTCAACATCATATCCTTGACCGGTTCTGTGCAAATGTCAAACAATTTTTGAACAACAGTGTTCCCCACATAATCACTCGACAATTCAGCAATATCATCCAACATGTCAATAGCGATTTCTTCCACTTGTTCAACCGTGCAGTTGCCACTGTCCACCTTTTTACGCACTTCGCGTAATGTTGGAGCGTCATACACTCGTTCAGGATTTGGTTCTGGAACTGGAGAAATTTCATTCTCAAACTCATCAAACGCAATAGCCCGTTTGATCGATTCTGCGCATTCTTCACATTGTTCATCACTGGCACCAAAGGTCTTGACCACTTGAATCATTTCTTCATCAATCTCATTCAACTGTTTGATTGGTGTACCATTTGCATCATTCTTTGAATAAGCCTTGTCAACCACCGAATATTCAATATCTTCTCTTTCTGGGCTATCATCTCGATCTATTGGAGCAGTCTTTGCAAATCCAACCTTGCATGGACCACTACCATTGAACAATTCTTTACCATTCAACACATTTTTTGCTTGAACTGCACTTTCCACATTTGAAAAGTCAATAAAAGCACAATTCTTGTGAGCCAAAACTCTTGCAGATTCAACATAGCCATATGGACTAAAAATTGCTTGTAATGCATAAGAATTAGTAGACGATGGTACATTACCCAACCACAATGACCGGCTCATATCTTGTTCATTCAATTGGTCAGTAGAGTATCGTCTTGGTAATGGACGATCAAATGCAGCACTAGCAGTTTGAGCTCGAGGTCTAGTAGTAACATTAAGAAGATGATGCTGTGGTTGTTGTTGTTGTTGGTGATGATGGTGATGATGATGATGCTGTTGCTGTTGCTGCTGTTGTTGTTGTTGCTGTTGAATTCTATGCTGTTGTTGAAGCTTTTGCTGATATTGCTGTTGCAGTAACGTCTCATCTGCTTCAATCAATCCTGGCGCAGGAGGAAGTGTATTTACAGTATAAGATCGTAATCTATTCACATCAGTTCTCATTGCCAATTCACTTAAAAATGGTTGCATTGGATCTTCTGGAACTGGCTGTGCATCTTCTTCAGGATGAATAGAATTCAAAATAGAATTTTGAGACAGTCTTTTTGGAGTTTGAGCGCCAGATTGAGCATCTCTAGAAGCAGGCGTGCTACTACTACTTGGAGAAGCCCAAATTGAAGGTCCAAATGGTGAGAAAGAAGGACGAGCATCTGATGACAACAAATTCAAGCTACCTGATCTTAGACGCGAATTTGAGCTTGGAGGTGGTTGAGGTGCTCGTTGTGGCTGTGGCTGCTGCTGTGGTTGTGGTTGTGGTTGCGGTTGAGACGGTTGAGACTGCTGCTGTTGTTGTTGCAAATTCACTGGAGGAGTTGGTACAGCACTTCGTTGTTGCATTTCACTAATCATTGTAGATGATTTGGCATGTTGTAGTGAAGAATCCGGTGTAGACCGATCTGGAGACAGCAACGCCAAAGAACCAAGTGAACTATTAACATTAGAATTGATTTGCAACCCAGGAGACAATCGTGAAGGAAGAGTACCCGCTCTAGCTCGGGATCGAAATGGTTCTTGTGGCTGTTGGGGTTGTGGCAGTTGAGATGGTAGTGGAGATGGTTGTGGCTGAGCAACATTCGGTTGTGCTGGAGGAGTTCCAGTAGGTGAAGTGTTGTATAAGTGTTTTCGATCCTGCCAAATTGACGGGATGCGATCGTCTTGTGGACTAGAATTGCGTTGTTAGTATGATTGTTGAAAAAAAAAAATCAAATAATCTGGGGGGCGTGAATAATACACGTACCGTTGTTGGTAGATTCTTTGGTCAAACGGAGAACCAGCTCCAGTGACAGAATCGGACATTAGTTATTTTTGTTTTTAAAAAAGACGGAAGAATAAAAAAAAAATGAGTGTTTTAACAGAAGGTCTTTAGGAATTCTTGGTGGGGTCCAGATTAAAAGCGTATTTTTGTAGTTTTCGGTGTTCTTGTAAAAATGGTAAGAAAATTGGTGATGTATAATATTTGTGTCAAGGATGACGCGAAGTGGCTTTCTTTGCTGGCAGGGTAAAAAAACAACTGGGAGGTGACTAGTAATTGTCACAATGGGAAAAACACACCAGGATAAGACAGCGTGCGTCTGTTTTGAGAAGGCACAAAAAATGAAGAAAACAAATGGAAAATAACAGCACGGACAGATCAAATCATTGGAATATCAGGCAGGTTTTTTGAAAAAAAAAAATTGGAACCGAATGAACAAGTAATTGAGAGTGTGCTGGGGAGAAACAATGTGTGGAGTAATCGTATGGGAATAAGTTTTAACGCTGTCGGCTGGTTGGGTAGAATTTAAGAGAGGAGAAAGATATTATGAAGCGTCTAGAACGGTCGGAGAGCCGCCAGTCGCCGTGCCGTCATAGCTTTTTAATAGGTGGCAATGGGCGCCCAACCCAAGCTTATATCGGCGTCTATTCTATTCTTCTTCGTGATTGGCCAGACAGGAGAGGAGGTGAATGAGAGAGAATTAGAGAAATTTAAGAAAAAAGCCTTCTTGAAATCATAGGGTCTTAAAACGATGCCATTCAATATAGAAATTATTCAATTATAAGCACAAATGTTTCAATTTTGCAACGGTCTGTTGGAATCGTATGTATAGTGCAAATCCTGGTTCAAAAGATTGTGCATCCAAATTTCAAAGCAGGAATGAGATGGGCCACTGACATGGGAAGGAGGATCTTCCAATTGGATTGGCCATTCTTGTCCAGTTGCATGAACTGAAATAGTAAAGCCGATTCCACATTTGAACAGGTACTACTGCATCGCTCCTAGTCTATAATAACACTGTCTGGGTAATTAATTCGGGCTTATCGCTAGCTCGAAGATTCTCATCAATTATGCAACCGAAAAGCTCCTCGACTTGGTGCATCCCCTTTTCACACGCAACGCAAATGATAACGTATCTGTAATAGGGCAATCACGTATTCAATGTCTGATCCAAGCAAAGCTCACCATATAGAGAGATCGGTGGTGAAGTGACGTTCTAGTACAAGTATCAAGTATCCAAACCATCGCTATAGGTCAATCAATCGCGTAGTAAGCAAAACTCCCCCTAGAGCCATCTCTCGTAATGGGGAAACCCTACCCGCCAATCCTTTCCCAATCAATCATTGTACACATCAACTACTCCAATTTCAAACGTGTTTGGCGAGGCTTTTTTAGGGAAAGGATTTCCGTTGTATCCCTGTCGAACTGTGCACGCTTTCACACTTTTGATGCGCCAACCTTCTACTGTGCGTTAACTGAGGCTGGCTCTGGCTGGCTTTGGCTGTGGCGCAGAAAATGCCCCTCGACGCTCTTCGTATTTACGGTACGGATGGCCGGTACTAATGGTGTTGGCTCCAGCACGCAACAGACGACTGCACTGCACCCGCTTTTGGAATTTAAGGGAAATATTATTTTTTTCTTGCTTTTTTGATACGCTTTCTGTCGTATGCTTTTATTTGTTTTTTAGAGCTCTAGAGCTCGTGAGTTTTTTTTTTTTTTTTTCACCAAAAGTTTTTGGTGGTGCGTCTTCCAAGTCATAAAGGTCTGATATTTTGTCTCTCCAGATTATTTTTTTTCCTTCCTCTTCTCTTCTCTCTTTTTTTCATCCTTTTCCATTTTCATCTCAATCAATTTTCCATCTATTCCCTCTTTATAACCCATTGGTCGTTCTTTTTTTGAGAAAGTATAGAGAAACTGATTGAATGGCATAGCTAGAATCTCTTTCACACACCCTACTCTCTCTCTCTCTCTCTCTCTATCATCAAAACTCAAATCTACCCTCCTCCATCCATGTATAGCAGTTCATTCGCATCTCCTTTGGCCACTTCTAAAAGGAAGTATATGGCACAGAACATTTCGGGAGGTTCACCATTTTTGTCATTCTGCACAGTATGTGATAACCAATTGGACAATTCTGGTCCAGATTTGTACTGTTCAGACGACTGCAGGCAAAAAGATTGCATTTCACACACAAAACTGCCAACGTTTTCGCTACTTGAAAATTCAAATCCATTCAAACCTTGTTCAATATCAAACACTGAAACATCGGCAAGACCACCATCTCCCGCAACTACAGATTCAGCTAGAAACTCGGTCACTAGTTTTGATTTGGCAGTGAACGGCAACATTAATAATACCGACCTAAGTGCAAGAACGTCCACTGCTTCATTATATTCAGCTTCATTGCTATCTCGACGCAAAATGTCGGACGCATTATACTCTACGACTACATGTTCACCGGTTCAATCACCTGTTAACCCAACAGATGACTTTGAACCAGCTGAACCACCATATTTGCATTCTATTTCTACCACAACCACAGCACAACAGAACGGTCATCGGATCTCTGCACCTGTTTTAGGATCGGGGCAACAAAGTCCTTATCTTGGTTCAGCTGGTGGAGGAAGTGGACCAGGACCGGGGCCAGGTCCAAGACCAAGACCTCGACGGCAATCATTTTACGTTCGGTCAGGCTCACATCTTTATTCCAATTCTCATGAATCTATTGATATACCTACGAATAAGAACAGACATTCTGCTGCTTCTACGTCGAATTTGCATTCAACGCCGTTTTCAGAGTCTCCGCGCTCTATCAACCTGGTACTGCCAAACACTCCAGTAGATCCTCCAACTCCGGAGCTGGAATACGATTTCCCGAAAATTGAAAAGAGAGACTCCACGTCAAGCAATAGTATGAAAAAACTATTTTATTGAGAGCATTATCTAATCTGGGAAGTTCTATTAACGAGATTGTCTATATCTATATAAACATCATATAACGAAATTTATTGAAAAACTATCAACTTACCAAGTGCCAATTACCAATAGGGTTCCCCCACCTATCCGGCAAATCTTTAATTAGGTTCCCGAAGTTGTTTGGTATATAGGGGCTGATTTTTTTTTTTTTTTTGCTTTCCATAAGCATCTGAAATAATTACGCATTTACGATCGTGAACAAGGGCATAGACAACCTCCACCAAAACCTAACACACCCACCTATGGTGCATCTGCACCGCAGCGCAACGAAGGAGACTGCAGGACGATGGTATGAGTTAATACGTTAACACGGGTGAATAAGATAGGGCCCTGTTTAACCTAAGACACGTTTCCGCTTGTCTCCACAGTTTTGGGTCCCCTGGGGTGAGACAAGAGAAAGCCCGATGATCTTGCGATCTCTCTGCAACTTGCCGTATTGGAACCACGGCAAGAATGCATTCCATGACGAGATATATTTCAAACCGGAGCCCGTTATAAAAATAAAAAAAAAAAAAAAAAAAAAAAAAAAAAAAAAAAAACAGAATCTGAAACTTTGCTGTCCAAACAAGAGGAGAGGTGCATTACGCATAGTTCCCGCTTAACGGCCCGACCGATTGGTCTAGTGCCTCACACTAGACTAGCCCTTTTTTTAGTTTATTTTTGGACTGTGCGGCTCAGACATCACGTGCAGAGATTGCGTACAGATAGACAGACAACGTCACGTGACCTACTAAAAAAGAATTTATTTGTATTTTGTCAAGTGCGTACATAATTAAAAAAAGCATGTAAATGGCGGGTTGCCGCATTTACACCCTGTTGTTTGCTGGAAATGATTTCCTTTCTTGTCCGTTTTACGTTTTGATATGCATGATTTATCTATTGAAGGCTAACGGAAGTCTGGCCCAAATCCTTTTTTGTGTGGGGGAAGTTTGAGGGTGCAGCTAATCAAAGCGCAGAGCTGGGCGTGATATGGATGAAACAATCATCTTTTCCAATCAATTAAATTTGGGTCAATTCTTGTCATGCGTGACGAGTTTGGCAATTTCTCGAACAGCGTTACACTCGGTGTATTGGTATATTATTATATAGGCTGGCTTGACAAGGGGTATGGTAAGGGCATATCCTGCAGTACACGGCCGAAAAGGGCTTCCATACTAGGCTGTTTAATATATTAAGATACGAGGACCATCGTTGAAATCATACCTCGTATTTCCCTGCGCAGGCAGCCTTATGCCTATGCCTATCCAGGTAGTTGTTAATTCCTGGTATCGTGGCTGGCCAATCCACTGGCATTGGTATCGGATATCGGATATCGGGTCAGATATTGAGTTAGAGCTTTATAACAACGGTAGCTAGGGGCCACAATCGACCGTTACAGTAACGCGTAGACCAGCTGCAGGAGTGAACATGCTTTTACCAGCATGGGCTTATGCACCTTTTATATACTGTGTACCAGATATTGAACAAAAACCAGGGGAACGAACCACAGAATTTGTACCGATTTTCATCTACCAAGCCAGTTAATCAACTTTTATAACTCGCATCAATACACATCTCTATTACCATACCAAAAACAAAGTTTCAAATGCGATAACCATATACGGCCGGAAAATAATTACCAGAAAAACTTGTTTTGAATTTGAACTTTGTTGTGATGATCTCATCTCTCTGCAATATTTTGGCCAAATCTAGTATGCCCAAATCACCCCATCAGATATACATCTGTCCCCCCGAAAACATCGTCAGCAATTCCTATATACACAAGCTTTAACATTTCATAATAACAACGTGTCTTTTTACTAAAATAACGTAACAATACAATCCAACCATATCCGGTTCCGATTTTCTTGATCTTATGCGGTGGTGGTATGGATAAACGCCTGCGCAAGCCTACTATTATCCCTGGTTTTGGCTCACAGATCAAAATGTGCCACACCACCACAGCTCATCCACTACCAATTTCTTTCGCGTAATTTAAAGAGTTTTTCTCCTTCGCTCTCTCTCTTTTCCTCCTCCTAAGCTTTTATTATTAACCACTTCCAACAAGACAAAGTGTCACTGTTTTCACGCTCTTTTTTTTCCCTTTCTTTCTTGTCCACACATTCTCAGCAGTATACACACACGATTTCTTCCACTACTGCTTTTAGACAGACTCCAACTGATCTGATCGTTTTTAAAATCGGCCTTTTCATTTCTTGTTCTGTTTGGATGTGCGTGGTTGCCTATTGCTGATTACTTGATCACATACGCTAGGAAAGATTCGACACACAGCAAATCAAACCAAAATCAGGACACTAAAAACATAAATTTTAAAAGAACAAAATTTATCAAATGAATATCCTATCAGAATCAATGATGCAGTCGACAATTTCTGCTATACCTGTTGTCGCTCGAGTTCCGCCAGAATTACTATCGGTAATCTTTAGCCACCTACACTCTTTTAAAGAACAGCATGCATTTATCCTAACTTGTCGAGCTTGGTATATCTCTACAGTTGAACAAGTATGGTTTCGTCCAATGTTACAAGAAGCCACTGTGCTTAAATTTTTGGACACTGTATCAACAAGTCGAGATTCTCTTACACTGACTTATGGATCTATGATCAAACGGTTGAATCTTACCGCGGTATCTGATATTCTGACTGATGAGTTGTTTTTAAAAGCTGTTGACTGTGATAGACTAGAACGATTAACTCTAGCATCTTGTGTTTTACTAACTGATATTTCGGTGGTTCCAATAATTAAGAACAACCAGTCGCTGCAATCTGTGGATATTTCAAACTTGGAACATATAACAGACGATGCGATTCATGCATTGGCTGAAAACTGTCCCAAATTGCAAGGACTATATGCGAGTGGGTGCAAATTGTTGACAGATGATAGTATTGCCGAGCTAGCAAAGTCTTGCTCATTACTAAAACGGATCAAGTTGAACAACTGCTTGAACATTACCGACGAATCGGTTAAGGAATTGGTAAAAAATTGCCGATTATTGGTGGAAATGGATTTGGCTGGATGTGTTTCTGTAACAAATGATATGGCCACTGATGCATTGCAAGGCTTGCCTCAACTGAGAGAGTTTCGACTGGCTACTAATATGAATATTGGAGATCAAGCATTTTTAAACATCCGAAAGGAATCGCATTTTGAACGATTGAGAGTTATTGATTTGACGTCGTGTGTATTAATTAGTGATGAATCTGTTGCACGGTTGGTGGCTGCTGCACCACGGCTGAGAAATGTGGTACTGGCGAAGTGTGGGAATATTGGAGATGCAGGAGTACAATCGTTGACAAGATTGGGCAAATGTCTTCATTATTTGCATTTGGGGCATTGTTCTAATATTACCGACCGGTCTATATCAATGTTGGTCAAGTATTGTCAACGGATCCAATATGTGGATGTGGCGGTTTGTACTCAATTAACCGACAATGCAGTCAAGGATTTGGCGTCTTTACCGAAACTGAGACGGATTGGATTGGTCAAGTGTCAGAATATTACCGATACAGCTATTTATTCGCTGGCACAACGGGTTCCTCTGAATGGTGGTAATAGTAGTCATCAGCAACAATTATCGTCATCTTCGTCATCAGCTGGGATCAACACGCTAGAAAGAGTTCATTTGTCATATTGCACAAACATTACAGTGTTTGCGATTACACAATTGGTCAATTCATGTGAACGATTGACGCATTTATCGTTGACAGGGGTGCCACCATTTATTCGAGCCGATCTGACGCAATTCTGCCGACCGCCGCCGCCCGAGTTTACGCAGCATCAACAATCAGTGTTTTGTGTGTTTAGCGGAAAAGGCGTGGACAGCTTGCGGCGGCATTTGAACACATTGATGGCGGAAAGCTGGATCGAAGATATGAGGGTTGTTCATCCAGAAGATGCGAGGTTTGAAGCTGAAACTGATGGAGTGTTTGCTAGTGATGATTGATATGATCGAGATGATTGAGGGGGGCATGCTGAAAAGCGAGATCTGTTGGTAGTCTTTTTATTGTGTTTGTTTTAATTATTATATTTATAAAAAATTGCATTTGTCTTTATTGAAAATCGGATCTCCAATAGATCTTAACCATGGTAAACAAGGATAAAACAACACCCGCAATTGGCGCAATAAAACCCAGCTGACACAAAACAACACAGATTGGTTACGTCTATTGCCCACGCTTATACCCAGCTACAGCTTACTGATCCGCTTGATGGGACGCGTCTTTGTTGTTTTTGTGGACGTCAGGGCGCTTATGGTCTGCGCGGAGACTCCCAGTCTCCGAGGGGCGGACTTCCTATTTGGGTATAACACAAACAAGAGCCACAGGCAGAGAAAAAAAAAAACTCGCCCAAACGCAAACCCACAACCACATATTGAATGTTTACTTTGCTTTCAGGTTCGTGACTTTATAAACAGTTGGGTGTTCGCTTTTTCGTCTCTTGACTTTTTTCTATTTTTCCCAGCGTCTAATTCTTTCCTTCTTCTTCATCACTTTTTCTTCTTTTCTAAAGGACATTTGGAATTCTGTTTGAATACTCGAAGGAACCTTGTATTACTACTGCATTTTCCGTTAATCTCTCCACAGAATTGGATCTGTCACTTTTTCTACTTTTTGACCTAACCACCCTCGAGTTATAACGCTTGGTCGCTGTTTATTTCTACTGGCTAGACCCACATCATTGATCACGAAATCTCCTCAATTGCTCTTTAATTCTAAAGAACTTTTTAAATACCCAATTATAGAACAGTCGTTTTTTGTTTGTTCATTGACAGTTCTATTTTACAGACTTCCACCTTTTTGTTTGGTCTAGTCGCGCTTGTTTCTTTCCAAACGTTGTCAAGACATTTTTGCGATCTCCCGTCACGTACGTCACGGTTTTACCCGCCAAAAAAAAAACCCGACACCAAAACGGTTACACTTACACGACCCAGATATTGCGCACGCGCCTTTCTGCCTTCACCACCACCTCGCATCTAACACATTTTTTTCTCTTTGACATTTCTCCCTTCTTCACACTTCACTTTACTTCGCGTTTTACCATTGATTTTTATTTTCTTTGAACATTTTTTTTAGAATAATTCGTGTTGGTTGAAGCTCAGTGAGTGTGTCTTTAATACCCGTTCCCTTTTTTTTTTTTTTGTTATTCGCGTTTCATCCGCATCTTTTTTTATTATCTTGATTATTTGCATCTTCGCGTTGATCGCGTTCTTATAATCCCGCATTCTTTTTTAACTTTATCATGAACAACCCACAGGTATGCTCCAACAAATCTTATTCCAAATCTCCAAAGACTAACCTTCATTCTAGCGTCAAACTCGATCGCGTACAGCACGTCAACATGACGAAAATGCTGCAATTGCTCCAAGATTGACCCGAGCAAAAGCTGCCGCTTCGGGCCTCAAACCAGCTGCTACTTTAGAGACCAAAACTAATACCATTTCAACGACAACAGCAGCAAATGTTTCTAGAAAAAGAGCTGCTCTGGGTGATTTGTCAAATAATCCAAACAAGGACAAGAATAATAACACTACTGGCAAAAGTCTAGTATCACTTAAACAAACTGCATCAACACAAGCCAAAGCTCGACCTTCATCAACACTTGCTAGTAGAAACCCAACTCTTGCTCCAACTGCAAAAGTTTCTGCTGCCACTCATTTGAAGAATGCTCGATCTAGACATTTGGCTGCAACAAAACAACCATCAGTGATTGAAGAAGCATCACGCGTACCGGCAGGAGGAAAGAAATTGACGCGTCCAACTAGTAGTGCGTTGCCAATTCCAATTTATACATCTCGCAAAGAAACAGAGACTGTACTGGAGGAACCTCAAACTAGACAACGAAAATCTCATGAACTAGAAGAATCGGCTTTTGACGAACGACCTGCAAAGCGTGTCAAGGTGGACAAGGAACAAGTACCATGGGACGATTTGGATGCTGAGGATATGGATGATCCATTGATGGTTTCTGAATATGCTCCAGAGATTTTTGAATTTTTATACAAGCTTCAAAAACACTACATGCCAAATCCAAACTATATGGACGACCAAAAGAGTCTGAAATGGGAACATCGAAGTATATTAGTTGATTGGTTGGTTGAAGTTCATGGTAAATTTCGACTACTTCCAGAAACTCTGTTCTTAGCTGTTAATATTGTTGACCGATTCATGTCTGTTCGTGTTGTTTCTTTAGCCAAGTTGCAGTTGGTTGGGATTGCTGCATTATTTGTTGCTGCCAAGTATGAAGAAGTTTTTACACCATCGGTTAAGAATTATTCATATGTTTCAGATGGCGGGTATGATGAAGAAGAGATTTTGAATGCTGAACGATTTGTTTTACAAGTGTTGAACTTTGAAATTAGTTATCCAAATCCAATGAACTTTTTGCGACGAATTTCCAAGGCTGATAATTATGATTTGGAGACGCGAACAATCGGGAAATATTTGCTCGAGATCCCATTGTTTGATCATCGAATGTTGAAATATTCTCCATCTGATGTTGCTGGTGCAGCAATGTACTTGAGTCGAAAGATTCTTGACCGAGGTGAATGGGATGCCAATTTGTCTCACTATGCTGGGGATTGTGAAGAATCCAATTTGGAGCCAATTGTGGCACTAATGGTTGATTATTTGCACAAGCCTGTCGAAAATGATGCTTTTTTCAAGAAGTATGCATCCAAGAGATTTATGAAGGCCTCGATTATTGCAAGAGGATGGGCAAAGCAACATGTGAATGAATATCCGGTATTGACGTCGGATCAGTAGAGGGAGAGGATTAAAAAAGAAAAAGGAAGAAAAAAAATTGTTTTCTGTTTTTTTGATATATCTAGAAAATAACCTAGTTGTGCTATGTTTTGTATTATTTCTGCTACCAATAGAAGTTTATCTCATTCAAAAAAAAAAAAAGAACGTTTATTGTGCATAATTTGGATACCAGCCGCATTTAATATGTCCAATGCGGCTTTGTTGCAGTCTGTTATAATTGGTTGGTTGTATGCAAAAAGATTAGGGTTCGGAAGGTATTTTTGCAACTTTCAAAACAGATAGATACATGCGGATATGTATATAAATAGATCAGTAGGGCGTGACGTGTCATGAAAATGACCGCAACTGACAAATACAGAGGGGGGCTAGTAGAGAGAGGCTTGGAGTCGGAGTCTTGTGACGGCTTCAGGCGGGAGAAAGCCAGGCGGATACGAGAAAAGCAAAGATCAGGTACAGGTCCAAGTTCCAGACCCTTAGCTGTGAGTGGGCGCCGCATCTACGAGATAGCTAGATGAGAGAGAGAGTACAGATTTTGACAGGCTGTGTTTACAGTGAAGTTCAAGAAACATGCATAAGTATCCTGTATCCTGTATGCTGTATATCCGATGGGCCAGGCAGCTCTAGTTCTAGCTGTTGCATTATCGTATTGTGGAAAAGGGGCAAGGGGGAGAGAAAGAGGGAAAGCTGTTGCAGCCACTTTTGGTTGTTGCTTTACCACGCTATTAGTTCAATAGGGGGCTTGTATCTGCGCGTTTCATTAAATTGGAAATATTTCAAATCCCGTGAGCATATTGCACTTTTTTTTTTTTTTTTTTTTTATAGCTTCCCTTATTTCGCAAAATTTTCTTCTTCTTTTCCTTACCCATACAGTGTATACTCGTGGATTCTTTTTCGGCGGAGTAGATATTATATTATTTTTTTTCGGCCACTGGTGTGTATTCAGGCAATAATATTTGTTGTTGAATTGGTTTTATTATCTTTCTTAACTGTCACTTAACTACACACACGCTTCACAAAAAATGACTTGGAATCCATATGAACAGATACCTATCTATGATCCCATGCAAATACATCCACAACAGCAGCAAAACCAACGGTACCATCGTGGACGAGGTGGAAACTCAAATAATGGGCGACAGCAACAGTCAAATGTTAATCCTCTCAACGCTGCCGCTGCCGCCGCTGCTGCTGCAACTACAACTGCATTACCGCCGTTTTATGTAGATACATTCGGTCAACCGATTGACGATAGTCCGAACATGAAACGACCTAGACTTGATGCATATTATGGGTTTGCATCTGCAGGACCACATCCAGCGGGACTTCCTCCACCACCACCTCCGCCACCGCCACCTCCTTCAGTACCTGGAGCAGGAAGTGGTCAGTCGCAGCTAGGACATCACCAACCACAAGTCCAACGGTATCGATATTCATCTCCAAATGCCTCAGGAATGATCAACAACTCCAAACCAAAACAGACTCGAGTATACTCCGATTTCCGCGTGGCTAGAATCAAGATTGGCGAGTTTGAATTAGATGAGACGAAACCACAACAGCAGCAGCAGCAGAACCAAACTTTTCAGCACCAACGAGATTCAAGATTAAGACTGTATTTTAAAAATTCAGATACAATCCATATGACTTCTCCTAACCCCGCATTGAATGATAAAGAACGCGCGTTGACCGAGCCAGACCGACTGTCGATATCAATGTACCATGGGACGAAACGGATGGTGATACCGGTTCAAGATGGATTGGAACGTGTGGTGTTTAACCGCGGCAAGGGGTATTTTGAAATCCTCAGTAAACAATGGGCATTGTTCGAAGAAATCGATAACAATACTAACAATAATAATAATTATTACAACCACCATCACCACAATTCGAACCATTTTGTCAAATGTGGCGACTTGACTCGGGGCCAACTAGAAGCGGCTGAGGGGGTGATTCAGGTGTGGATTGATAAGCAAAACCCGCTACCAATGGAACCGAAATGGACACGGGGGAATATCCCAGATTATATCGACTCGCGGTCCAAATTTCGCACGTTGGACGTGTTGAAAGTCGAAGACCCGGAGGATATTACCGATTTCGATTCCGTGGTCGGGTTATGGATGCGCGAGTCAAACATTTCCAGTGTCGAAGCACGGCAAGAGTTTGTCAACGACAAGCTGTACCAGGTGGAATATATGTTGGAGCTGTGCTCCAAGATTCTGGCGCCTACAAACTACTATGTCTCAAAAAACGCCGCGACTGATACCCTGCAACGCAACACGCATCTGGCGGCGCAGATCGTGGAGACTGGGTCCATCCCGGCTCTGATTTCACCAGCGGTCAACGCGTTGCTCGCTACAGCGACTCAACTAGGGCGGTCCATCCCGGAAGACTCCTTCGTTGAGAGCTTAAAGCTGGTCATTTACCAGGCCCCCGAACCCATCATTTGGAGATCCCTCGATGGGTTGTTTGGCAAACGCAATGATCCGTTGAATTTCAGCCCGGAGAGACTGATCGAAGGGATGAAGAGTGGTGGTGGTGGTGGTGGTGGTGGTGATGAAGATGGAGAGGGCGATGGGGTGAATGTTGAGAATAAGAGCGAGAAGAAGGGTGAGGAAGCGGCTGGGGAGGTGGATAATTATCACGATAATAATAAGGAGAATGTCCAGGAACCAATGGATATTGTTGAAGATTAGAGGATTGCTGTTTCGCATTTTTGTCTGTATTATAGATAAGTGGCAAGGTGGGTGCGTGGTTTGTACAACTACAATGGGTGAACCCGCGTCACGTTGTTACTGAGAGGATCTGTAACTGTGTCGGTTTGGTTCCCATTGGAGTTCAATTGTCGGAGAAAGGCTTTACGCTTCTAAGAACCCACATTTCTCGTTTCTTTTTTGTAGAAGTAAAAGGCCTTGTACAAGTAGAATAGTATACAGCGTGCAGTTTTCAATGTGTCTCAGGCGCTGCGCCGCGCCTCGCCGCCGCGCGGCTTGGCCAACCTCATTTTAATGAAACCACCCCATCCGGAATTACAGAGCAATATCTCGAGACTGTGCTAATTTTTCCAATCCATACAGTCGCCTTTATTATTACGTGACATACGACATTCCGGAAACCATGAATAACCGCGCGCTTCCCTTTAAATTTATTAGACCAACGTCACTATTGCTTTCACCAACAAGTCCTAGTAATCATACGGCGACTGAAGTCTCTATCTCGGAAACTGAAACTGATGGGAGACACAAAGTATATGAAAGGTATGTTTCTTCAATAGATATATACTTGATACTAACAGGGCATTGACAGGGAATCTTTGAGAGATCTACCGAAACGGAACGGCTTTATCGACGGCGGGCAAGAAGACAATAAGACAGACTTTCAGTGGATTTTCATTGACTTAGTTACCGCCGATACAAGTCTGAATATCCCCTTGAACGAAAATGCTTCCGAACGAATGAGCAGTTATATCAGGGCATTGAACCGCAGGACCAGGCTCTGTACTTGTGAAGCCCCCAATATGAAATATCTTAGAGAAATGCCAAATGCCAATCATCTGTCGCGTTTTTGGCACCACATATTCTACGTATGGAAGGGCTCACTTTGAGAGTTGGAACTTGGTGAGAAACCCGACCGAAGAATCTGTATACTCATGGCTCAAGGTAAACACCCGAGTTTCCTCACGACAACGGGTATACGTACTAACGGAACTCGATCAATGGTAAAAGCCTTACCTGTGTATACACAGGATTTCGTTAGCTGCAGAAGTAGCATTTTGTCATACAGGCTAGCTAGAATATTATTCTGATCCACGTCGCTTACAGGTTTTAATTTCAATGATCTTCGGGTGCATCGCGCCGCGCCGGCTGGGATTGGCTTGGTTTGGCTAAAGCCACCTCATTTTTCAATCCCGGAAAGAGTTACACGAACTATGAATAATCCGTCGCTTCCTTGCACACCTCCATTTTCAATATTTCCAGCTAAAAGTTACCGTAGATTGTGGAAATGCCCATGTGCTTACTCTTGGACTGGTCTGCTGCGCAATGAAACGCCCTCAATGCCTGCAGCTGCCCAAGAAGAGAGCCCTACCCAAAGAACCCTCCAAATTTCGGCGAGGAGACCCACTGTGAACATTGCTATATATATATATGGCAACTTTGATGTATATTACATAGTAAATTGCCGCCATCGCTGCGGCGGAGTAAGGCGGGCCGCGCCACTAGAACAAAGACAACCGCGCCTCGTAAATCCGAAGAAAACGGTCGTATCCCTCGTTTTTATATTCTCTCTCACGCGCGCGCGCCTCGGTCAGATCGTAAAAGGGGGGACCTTTTCGGAGCGTGCCTAAAATGACACCACTTTTCCAGCGTGTAATTTTTCGTCCCCTTTTATTATTATTTTTTTTTTCTTTCCTCCTTCCTTCCTTTCTTCTTCTGTTCAACAATATCTTTTCGTTCAATAAACTATTTAAGCGAGTCGATTCTGGCTTTTGCAACAAAAAGAGAGTTCAAAACTTGATTCAAAGATAAATGACGTATGGACCACACCCCTGAAAATTTTTTCAAACTAAAAATGCTAACCCAAGAAACTAGATCAGTTGTTAACACCACACTTAATACCGGGGCAGGGTTCTCGGATGTGCTGGACCTCGTGTCATTAAACTACAGCCAGCTCAACTATTTTGAAAAATTATGGGCATCTTACTACGTTTACATAAACAATGATATCATCGCTACTGGGTTGATGCTGTTTGTTATCCATGAAGTGTGTTACTTCGGTCGAAGTTTACCATGGATCATTATCGATATGATGCCATATTTCCGAAAATACAAGATTCAAGAGGCAAAAGTGCCTTCATGGCAGGAACAA
Source organism: Blastobotrys apis (assembly GCA_030557665.1). NCBI lineage: Eukaryota > Fungi > Ascomycota > Dipodascomycetes > Dipodascales > Trichomonascaceae > Blastobotrys > Blastobotrys apis. The sequence goes on from JAKTPN010000351.1 coordinate 244,792, forward strand.
TGGGAATGTATGCGATCTGTCTTGTTGAGTCATTTTATGGTCGAAGTGATTCCAATCTGGGGGTTCCATCCTATCTGTGATTACTTGGGCATTCAAATCGGAGTACCATTCCCAAGCTTGATGACAATGGTTAGTCAAATCGCAGTATTCTTTGTGTTTGAAGATGCTTGGCATTACTGGATGCACCGAGGTTTGCATTATGGTCCATTTTACAAGTACATTCACAAGCAACACCACCGATATGCCGCACCGTTTGGCATGGCTGCAGAATATGCCCATCCTATTGAAGTAGCATTACTAGGTGTTGGTACTGTTGGTATTCCAATCTTTTGGGTCATGTTGACTCAAAACTTGCACATGGTCACTGTATACGTATGGGTTGCATTGCGGTTGTTCCAAGCTATTGATGCTCATTCGGGTTATGAATTCCCATGGTCTTTGCATCACTTTTTGCCGTTTTGGGCTGGCGCTGAGCATCATGATGACCATCATCATTATTTCTTGGGCAATTATGCTTCTTCGTTCCGATGGTGGGATTCCTTGTTGGGTACACACCCAAAGAGAAGCAAAAAGAATAGCAAAGAGACTCAGAAACAAGCTCAACTTGCTACTGGTAAGGGAAAGGTTGAATAAATGACGGGGGGATTTTTAATAGAAGATTGTAATTTATAATATAATACCAAGTGCGGCTCAGCACTTTTAAGCCAAAAAAAAAAAAAAAAAAAAAAAAAAAATACAATAT
>JAKTPN010000351.1:249567-303951 GCA_030557665.1 Blastobotrys apis
AAAAAAATAAATAAATAAATTCCTTTCCTTCCAATAGGCGCGGCGACAGATTTCGCCCAAGACGGTGGCTGGAATAGGCTTGTGCGCAGCAGAAAAGAAAAAAAAAACGGAAAAAAAAAAAAAAAAATATTAAAAAAAAAATATAAAAGAATGCAGGGTTTTCTCTTTTTATAAATAGAGGAGATATCACTAACTAATAAGTTGGTCTGTTTGATGCTTTTTTTATGATCGAGACGCTTGCATTGATGGAGGACGTTCCGGTCCAAATACTGGCCTGCCATTACCATTCGTTTCACTTTCATCCCCATCAAATACCCCAGGAGATGACTCCGTTTGGTTGTTCAACATGCTAAGAACTCGATCCCATTCCAGCCCGGTAGATGCGGCTTTATCATGAATTGGACAGTCATCGTCGGCAGATGCTGTACAATTTTCGGCATGCTTTGTAGAATACTCTTGTAATGCCTCACCAATTGGCATCCCGGTAATATCAAATCCAAAACATTTCTTGAAAAATTCTGGCGCTGACCATCCGTCTTCATGCTGCTTTTGTAACGCGGTTTTTAATTCAGTGACAACTTCTGTACCAAGCAACTCTGATGGCAACTCTTCTTCTGTACCAGGAATTGGAGACGACGGGGATGTTGATGTTGATGACGGTGATACTGGTTCCTTTGTCGAACTGGTCGTTGGTTCAGGTGTTTGTACTGGTGATGTTGTCGTAGGTGGTAGATGTTGTTGTTTCTTTCCTTCCTCTTCCTCCACCGTTTGAGCCGCACTATCTTCACTCACCCCCTTTTCTTTCACCTTCTCCACACTCTTTGTCGACCTCAACTTTTCTTCTTTACTTGATAAACTCCCATTACTCTTCGAATGTATCGGTTCTTGAACCTTTCGGTCCTGATTCTGCCGCATCTTTTCCAACATTCCCTCCAAATGAGGCAACTTTGAATTATTCAATTCCTCATCAGTAGGCTTGAAAATCTCCCCCAAGTGTTCCCCCAAAGTATACATTGGAGCATCCCCACGTTTTGAAATCAAATTCAAAAGCCTATCAGTGGCATATCGACGATACATGTTCAGTTTTGATGTATCCTTGCTATTATCTTTAAAGATATGAGCTTCATCTTTTTCACCAGCTGCCTGCTCTGCCACCATCTCAGACAACGATTCGGCTCGAGCAGTCTCCACTTTTAATTCATTTTTTAATCTCGCTGCTTTGGCAGCGTATACTTTCGCTTGTAGTTCCAGTTTTTGCAGTTCAGCATCATGCACTAATTGTCGACTTTCGTATTGATTTACTAGCCGCTGGAGAATTAGCCTCAACTTATCCGTTTGTTGATTTGTATTCTTGTGATCGTTTATCTGCTTTGATACCAGTTTAAACATTTCATCCAGCTCTTTCTTTGTCAGTGGATTTTCCACCGATTTTGCAGAATTTGTTGATGGTTTTTGTTGTGCCATTGTCGATGATAACATTGTCGTTGATGGGGGTGAGGAAGCAGAAGATGATGAGGTGGGCTTCTTTCGTTCCAACATGTTCACCTTTTTAACCAAACAGCGACATATTTGTTCCAACTTTACCCTTTTTAGCATTTCCCCTTGATACAAATTACTCGCCAAATTGCGATCATTTTCCAAATCGTTCGTACGCTTCCTCATTTTGGTAAACTCCAATTCCAGTCGTAATACCTGACCTCGTAATGTACTGTAATTCTGCAACAGCGCTTGATTGCGAACCCCCGGCCTATCCTGTTCCAAAATACTATTCATTGCTTGTTCTCCTGCTTGCTCAACTTCATCCATAATATACCGTTGCTCTCTGAATTCATTATAAATCTCTTCATCCAACCCAGCCATGACCAATTCGGTAACTGAAGCCAATGGGGCATCCCGAGCATCTTCTGAAACCAAGTCTTCACGGTAACTTTTCCATGATGCATTTCCAGTCAACTCTTCGAAAACTTGATTCTGTTTGGCCAAATATTCCTCCTTTGACATCATCATTGGGTGCTGAGACCGTAATGGAGATTCTTCTCCTCGCATTGGTGGTAAATGCTGCAACAGATCTTCATTTTTCATACTATTCGTCATCTTTGAAGCGGTGAATACTGATCCAGGGCGATATGACCTGTTATGAGATCCATTTGTATTAGGGTGGCCATATTCCGAAGTTGGTGCCCCATTCATTGATGAATTCCCTGATGCGTTGCTTGCATCACCACTAGAACTGGGCCCATCATGGGCTGTACTAGGCGATGGAATATGCTTTTTCTTATGACTAGAAGGGGCCATTTTTCAATTCTCTTAGTGTTTTTTTATTATATATTCCTTCAACTTAATAACCGTGATGGTTCTCTTGTTAAGGAATTTTTTTTCTCCCTTTATATAACGTGGTGAGCTTTTAAGTAGGAAACAGTTTTTTTATGCTTTCACAAATCCATTAACAAACTCTCACACTCGCGTGGCTCCCTCTCTTACTCCCTATCTTTCTTTCTCTTGTTTCTCCTTATTTCTTTATATTTTTAGTTTATTTCTTGGTTTGTTTTCGAGCATTTATAAACTTTGTCCTATCTCTTTTCGATTTGTTCCTTTTTATTTATTCTTTTAGTGCACTTTCACTGGAGATATACAAAAAGAGAAATCTATTACCGTTAATATCTCTCTACGTCATTTTTCTAGTGATGTTTTCCCTCCATCCTTAGGATTAAGTCCGGGTCGGAGGATTACAAACAGCCTTACTGAAGTCTTACTAAGCACGTGCAACATCCTTTGCGTACAGTACTGTGTTTTTACGGCACGGCCGGCTATTAATTTCGGGGCCGGTGCCGCGCCTTTTTTTTCTTTGCTTCGCTCGCTTCCGAGATTTTGATTCGGGCAGACAAAAATCTCGTTGCAGCCACTTTTCTCTTCTCTTATCCACTTATTCACTTCCTCCTCTTCAAAAATGTCGGTCAATGAGATACGCAAGAGGAGAAATACCCACACCAGAGGGCCATCTAATATCCCTCCAGATCTCGACAATCTAGAAGATGTATTGTTATACAAGTTGGACCAGTTTTTGTACACTATGGAGTTTACGTTAGACCGGTTTGAGAATTTCGGTCTTACTAAATTGGACCAAGTGGATGAATCTGTACAAAGTGCATACGAAACGTTAGTCCAAGCTCGGAATGAAGTGATTGGTGAAGGTTGGAAAAGAGCTGAATCCATGCTGAAATTCGTACAACAGTATAATCTGGTTTCTCCAACAGCCGCAGGCGATGAAGATTCATCGGTTAGGTCAAGATTCATGGCGGGGTTGAAGCATTTGGAAGACAAATTGGCCCATGTTGAGTCTACGTATCATGAATTAGTTGATAGTGGTCTGGGCGCTAGTGTACAGCAAGCTCTTCAAGCTGCTGCCTCTAGATTACTGACCTATGATGAACTACCGGTCGGATGGAGAGAAAATCCGTATATTATTCGTGGGTATAGGTTCAGTAAAGGATATGCCGATTGTGTTAAAAGCTTGATCAAGATTCATAATGAAACTTGTAATATCTGGACACATTTGGTAGGCTTTTTTGTTTTGCTGGGGTTATCTCTGTTCCATTGGCCAACTACCATGTCATGGACTGGAGCGAGCTTTATGGATAAAGTGACCATGCTTATATTTTTGGTTTCGGCTTTGAAATGTTTGGCATGTTCAACAGTTTGGCACACATTCTGTTCATTTAGCCACTTGGCTGTTAAGGATAAGTTTGCCTGTGTTGATTATACTGGGATTACCTTATTGATCGCGGCGTCCATTTTAACGACCGAGTACTGTGCATTGTACTGTAATGATATTGCAAGAAGCGTTTATATGGGGATTACAGCAGTGTTTGGAATTACTGGAGCATGGCTTACTTGGATGCCAGTGTTTAATGACAAAGATGGGAAAATGAAACGAGTGACATTTTTTGTGTCGTTTGCCGTGGCTGGGGTCACGGGGTTTATTCATGCTGCATATCTGCATGGATTTGTCCATTCATTTTTGTTTTATCTACCGGTTTTCAAATCCCTAGTATGGTATACTCTTGGGGTGGTGATTTATTCACTAAACATTCCGGAACGATGGTGTCCTGGTGGCATTTTTGACTATTTTGGCATGTCGCACAACCTTTGGCATGTCTGTGTATTTGGAGGGATTTATTACCATTATTTGGCCACTGTGAGTCTTTTGGAAGGTGCCAAGGAATTCTCATGTGCTATGCGATAATTTTTTTTTGGAGGGCAGAAGAAGAAGAAGAAGAAGAGGAGGAAGGGTTTTTGCATTTTTGTATTTCATACATCTTTTAACGACGTAGTTCATGAACAAGAGGAAGTAGGTCCTCTCTGGTAGAGTCATCGGCCGGGTAGACATATCTCTAATAATAATTAGCATTTTTTTGAAATCATCTGGGTTTGGGTCATACCCTTCGTAGGAAATCCCGGATCTGTTGGATAGACCATTGCTCTGGTTGTCCAGTGAGATCTCCGTCGTCGATAGGCTTAGCTTCATCGAGTTTTTTGGTGGCGCTGGTGCCTATTGTTGGAGTGGGTGCGGTGAATGCTAGAGCGGTGGCTGCAACTACTATCGCAGTGAAAGCTAAGGTGAGTTCTTTTGCATGAGCTCGGATCGCTCTATCGATAGACGTCATGGTTGGACTTGGATTTGGATTTGGATTTTGAGGTTTTTTAGAGTCGGTGTGGTTGGTTGGTTCTAGCATGTGGGGGATGTCCTTTAAAAAAGGTGGCGCGCTGCGAGCTCGTCATTTTTTTTGCCGTGATTAAATTCATTCCTGAGCATCATCACTCCGAGAAAAACCGGGATTTTGTTTTTTTGGCAATGTATTCCAAAGCGATGCAAGTAGCAGGGCATTATGGAGCATTACAGAATGAAGGAGGACAAGTGTTTATCAAACCAAATGCAGCACGGAAAGAGTTTGATTTTTATCGACAAATAGATCAAGATTCGCAGCTGCAGCTGATTACATGGCCGTTAATGGGGACATTGACCGAGCAGGAATTGACCGCTAGCGGATCTCATATTGACACACTAGTTGAAGAAGCTGAAAAGACACAGGATATCTCCAAACTTGACCAGATCACCACGCCAAAGATAGATGACGATAAAGTGACGCTGGTACTGGGAAATGCAACCTACGGGTTTACCGAACCAAGTGTATTAGACGCCAAACTTGGATCAGTATTATACGACGAGGACGCTTCTCCGGAAAAAAAAGCACGCATGGAAAAGGTATCTCGAGATACCACCAGTGGTAGCATGAGTGTGAGGATTTCAGGGATGAATATCTGGGACCCTGAACAGAAGACGCGACGGGAATATGACAAGCAGTATGGACGCGGGTTAACAAGAGACACTGCGGTTGAGGGGTTTAACGGGTTTTTTGCCTCAAATTTCGATATAGATATGAAAAGGGCGGTTTGTGAAGCCATTGTTCGAGAGCTGGAGTTTATCAAGGATATCCTACTGGACTGTGAATTCAGAATGGTTTCGTCGAGTATATTGATTGTTTATGAGAGTGATCACGATGCTTTTGAACAAAAACTGGCCAACCCGGTGGTTGAAGATGAGGATGGTGAGGAGGAAGATGCAAGGTTGGTCAACGTGAAATTGATCGATTTTGCCCACTCAAAGGTAACTCCAGGTTTAGGACCTGATCCGGAAGTGATCAAAGGTATCGATAGCTTGGTGTTTGTGTTTAGCGAGCTGGAGAAACGTGCGGCGGCGGCGTGAAGCAGAACGATCGTCCCAATCGGGAAGCGAGGAAAATTAGGGCTTCTACCTAGGGAGTCTGAAAATTACACGGGTTCGCGCGAACATTTCAGCACACCCACTCTGATTCCCAATGGATACCAACACCATCTAAAATCATCTACCTATTTTCTCCACCACAGTAGTCAAAAAGTCACGCACCACCCACAACAATGCCAGCTGAAATCAAAGACATCAAGCACTTTTTGGAAGTTGCTCGACGAGCCGACGTCAAGTCTGCCACCATCAAGAAGAACACTACTGCCACCAAGTTCAAGGTCCGAGGTTCTCGAAAGCTGTACACTCTTGTGGTCAAGGATAAGGAAAAGGCCAACAAGTTGATCCACTCCTTGCCACCAACCTTGACTACCACTACCATCGCCAAGAAGGCCGACAAGAAGAAGGCCAATTAAAGAAACGCAGACTAGTACTGTGTTTGTTTGTGTGATATAGCGGATTTAAAAAAAAGACGGGAGGAAGCGGGCACGTTAGATGACATGTAATTTAATGATATTTCTTCAAAAGAATTCATACCATTCCGAAAAATTTTGGGTACTTTTTTTTCTTGGAAGCATTTACGAGAGAAATTTGTTTAAATTCCTTATTGTTTTTTTTTTTATTAAATGAGAAAAAAACTCACAAACTTTACGAAAGTTTTAAAAAAGGGTGCACATTTTTAAAACAATGTACACCAGAAAAAAGAATTACCCCCATTTAGATATCCATCAATTGGTTGACTTTGGCATGCGAAGAAACATAGACCACCTTGGACTGCCCACCAAACCCATTGAACTTGGTTGTAGCCGCTAGAGTATACGCTCCCATGTTGTCAAAGTATAACCAATCTCCAACATCCACTGGTAATGGCAAACTGCAAGATTGAGCAATACAATCAATCCCATCACAAGTTGGACCCCAGACTGACATGTGGTATTTGCCCTGGCAATTGAGCTCACTACCGTACAAAAACTGCGGCACATCTCCAACTTTCGATTGAAGGATTCTTGGGACCGGGTTTTGGTGATCAAAAATAATGCAGTTCAAGTTACCGTAAACTCCATCATTCACATACAACATGGCTTGACCCAATTCTTCATCAACCCATCGTCGTCCAATCACATTGGTACCAAGTGTAAACGCATTGGCAACAAAAAACCGCCCAGGTTCAGCAATGATTCGAACGTCTTTTGGAAAATTCACATCCAAACATTCCCGAAGCACATTCGCTGTAGCTTCAAATGTATCAGATTCAAATCCTCCTCCAACATCCAATACACCCATTTGATACCCAAGATCATCACTTGCATAATCAAACAACCGACGAGAATCCTCAACTGCTTGAACAAACGATCGAGTGTCCGTAGCTCCACTACCAACATGGAACGCAACTCCAATAACATCCAAGTCCAGTTCCTTGGCCAATTTCAATAATTCAAAACTAGTATCGATACTAGCGCCGAATTTCACACTCAATCGACACAATGCAGTAGAATCATCAGTCATGATTCGCAACAGCAATTTCCCCTTTGGGAAATACTTTTTGCATTTATACAACTCATCAGCATTATCAAAAGTCATCATCCCTACTGATTCCTGCTTTGCATATCTCAAATGAGAAGGAGTCTTGCAAGGATTGGCATAGATAATCTTGGTCGGATCAACTCCAAATTCCAAAACCGTCTTGATCTCTTCCATACTGGCACAATCAAATCCCATACCAAGCTTTGCAAACAACTCAACCACCTTCCGGTCACCATTACATTTAAATGCATACATTGGTTCCACTCGTGGCAAGTTTCTGACCCATCGTCCATATTGACGATAAACCATACCCAGATCAGCTACAAAGAACGAATCTTCTTCACCCAAATCACAATCTTCACTGTTATTGGATTCCACTCGCTCTCTGAAAGCATTAGCAACTAATTGACTGCTGTACTGCTGTTGTTCAAAGTCGGTTAATAGTTTGTCACTATTATTAAAAACGACCACTGATTCATGATTCTCGTGGTCATTTTCATCATAACAATATTGTTCAATCAATGTAGTAGCCATATCTTCAACGTAAGTTCCAGACGTTTCAGTTAAAAAAGAAATTTGTTAAAAAAAATATAAAAACAAACAAAAGTTCAAATAAATCAGATACTGATTGTCGTCTTCTTTCTTAATTCCTTTTTTTTTTTTCTTTTTTCGTTTTTTTCTCTATTTAACACCCTCGAAATCGAGGGAAATCACAATATAGACTGTCAAGCGGCAACCCTCGTGAGAAATAAGGAAATTTAAAATAAAAAAGCTTTGAAGTATTGGATCAAAGATTCCACGATAGTGAAGAGAAAGGAAAGGAAAGGAAGGAAAAAAAAGCGAGTGAGTGGTTTTTTGAAGTCTGTAGCTTGAGCTAAGCCGGCTTAACGGTCTCAGATCTGCGCGCATGAAAAAAAATATTTTTTCTTATTTGCTGAAAAATTTTGGGAAAAAAAAATGAAAGAATCATGGACCAAATGATTGGGTGATTGACTGTTGGGTGCTGTGTGACTATGCATATTGACCATAGAGCAAGAACAAAAACCTATACGTTTTTGGATGGGTTTTGGTTGCTATGGATGAAACTTTTGCAAGACTTAGCTAAAAGGGTTTTAGTGTGCGGCGGAGCCTGTTCCCATGCCATTCAGCCTTGGTGGGTATAGGAGCGGAGCGGAACTATCCGTGAATGGTGGTATTATGAGTCCTCGGTCGCGGGTAATCCCACAATTAGTTCATCATTGTAGTGATAGACGTTTCAAGAACATACAATAATACTTTCCAACCAAATAGGAAGGAATTATGACTTTCCAAAAGCCAATCTAAAATCACATAAAACCGCGCCGCACGGTATATTTACTTGCGGAGCCGCGCGAGAAAATTTGTCACCATTCTAGACGCTAGACACTACACCTTAGCGGCAACAATGGTACTAGCGAAACAAGGCAAAGTGCACTTCCAGCAACAATTCGAAGAGGATGACCCGTTGATTTCCATCGCATTCCACTCAGAAAACAACGTCTACGCCACAGGGTTCGCCTCCGGCCAAGTGACTGTACAAACATACGACGATTCCGGCGCGATTGCAACAAAATGGTCGACAAAACGACACAAGTCGAGCTGTAGAGGGCTGTTTTTCGACCAACAGGGCGAGCATTTGTACTCGGCAGGCACAGATAAAGTGATCAAACGTGCGAATGCGGAAACTGGCAAGGTTGTCGGGAAGAATAAAGACGGGTTGACGGCAGATCCAACCGCCATGCTGGTGAATGAATCGTTTGTGGTTGTTGGAGATGAAGACGCAAACCTGTCTGTATTCGACCACCGGACGATGAAACAGGTGCATCACTTTGGAAAACTCCATGAAGATAACATTACCAGTGTGATTGACTGGCCGCATAAAAACAAGTACCATTTCGTGACTTGTGGTGGGACGACAGTGGCTCATTTGGACATTCGAAAGGGCGACAAGGCGGTTATTTCAACCAGTGAAGACCAAGAAGATGAGTTGCTTGGAGGATGTCTTGCCTCGGAAAAGTACTCTGTGTTTGGCATGTCTGAAGGTGTGGTTACTCTCTGGAACAACTCTCATTTGCATGATCAATTGAACCGGATGCGGTTGAGCGATGAAAGCATCGACTGTGTGATTGCCGGTGAAGACGATGATTTGGTGTATGCCGGTGGAGGTGACGGGACTGTAAGGAAGCTCGACGTGCGCAAATCCAAAATCATCCCGGTTGAATACGTTCATACCAAGCGGGATGAAGTTGGGATGCTTGACTTTGACCATGAATACCGTCTTGTGAGTGCAAATATGGACAGACTAAGAGTATGGAAAAAGGATGATGAAATGCTGGAGGATGACGACGAGGATGAAGATGACGAGCCGGATAAAAAACGCAAGAAGCATAAACGAAAACCTCAATCCGGCGGAAAGAAACATAAACATGGTATTTCTCAATTTGCAGGTCTATAAAAGCAATAAAAGCAATAAAAACAGTTACATATTCTACCACAACCCCATGAGCCGCAGCAGGTAATCACCAAATGCACCGGCCCAAACCACATGACCAGTCTTGATGTTATTCACAAACCAGTACCAGCAGTTCTTTGGGTCATCCAGATTGACCTTCTTGATCATTCCAAATAACCGATAAGCAGCGACTGCAGTGCCGGCAAAGAACAAGGGCCCCATTGAGTTGAACACTCCTGCAGCGGTCAACAGTCCGATCTGAGCCACCGCAAACTTGTTCAAAATTGGTTTAGTTTTATCACCCCATTTCAACGCGGTGGATTTGATCCCGGCAATCACGTCAAACTTCTTGTCCTGGTGTGCATAGATCGTATCGTAGATCATACACCATGCAAACGACGAGGCATGCAGCGCAAGCATGGTTGGCAAGGACCAGACACCCATGGCTGGGAACCCTACCAACGCACCCCACGTGAAACACAAGGAAAGACTAGCTTGTGGGTAATAAGTAAAACGTTTGAACAACGGATAAGTGGCTACTAATGGAAGCGACGCTGCGGCAAGCCAGAAACATTCATGAGGAAGCATTAACAATACCCCCAGGGCTGAAAACCCCTGAGCTCCAAGAAACGTAATAGCTTGTGGTACTGATACTCTGCCAGATGCAATTGGCCGCATTGACGTCCGTTCGACTTGATTATCCAGATTTCGATCTAGAAGATCGTTGACTGTACACCCAGCACCCCGCATTAACAACGCTCCGGCTCCAAACAACGCAAGCGTCGTCACTGTACTAGTCAATGGGGCTGCGGTTGTATAAGCAGCCATGCTAATCGACCAGGTACATGGAGAATATAGTAGCCAGGTTCCAATAGGTTTTTCCAACCGGGCCAACTCGGCATATGGTATCACCTGTTTAGGCAGCGAGTACACAAACTTTTCTGGGAGAGTTTGCTTCTTCGATCGAAGCACCGACGTCGTACTGAATGGACGTATGAATGCTCGTGCGAGAGACTGTGGATGGTGGTGAAGTAGCATGTCTTTGCGGGACTGTGTCGGGGTATCTTGTCGCGTTGAAAATTAGCTCCCACCCTTTTTGAGATTGATCCTCCAATCAGCCTCACATCTTGTTCTCCTGGGAAATGGCGGATTCCCGGGACGTGAAAAAAGTTGGCAGATCCCAGCCGTGACGGCAGAAAGAAAGGGAAAAATAAAACCCCCTAAGCCGGCTCTTTGTCAAAAAACCACACCACCACCTTGAGATAATTTTATACTTTTTTTCCTTTCTAATTTCAATTTTTTGATCTTGCTTTTCTCTTATTCAACACATCTAACATAATGGACGTGATTTACTCTGCATCTGTGACTGCACCAGTCAACATTGCTGTAAGTTGAAAATTCACCCTGGGAAAATCCGGCCAGATCATACTAACACAAACCCATCAGACCATGAAATACTGGGGCAAACGAGATGTAGGTCTCAACTTGCCAACCAATTCGTCCATTTCAGTGACCTTATCTCAAGATGATTTGCGTACTGTCACTACAGCAGCCGCTTCGGCTCGGTTTGAACAGGATCAATTATGGTTGAATAATCATGCAGAAGACCTTTCTGGATCCAAACGAATGACCACCTTGTTTAAAGAATTACGAGCACTACGTCGTCAATTGGAAGATGATAAACAAGCTGCTGGCGAAAAGTATGTTATCCCATTGAGTGGGTATCGACTACATATTGTATCTGAAAACAACTTTCCAACTGCTGCTGGATTGGCATCATCTGCTGCTGGGTTTGCTGCGTTTGTTACCGCCATTGCGAGATTGTTTGAACTACCCCAGACACCTGAGGAATTGTCAATCTTGGCTCGTCAAGGAAGTGGATCTGCTTGTCGGTCTCTATTTGGTGGGTTTGTTGCATGGGAAATGGGTACCAAGGCTGATGGTACCGACTCCAAGGCTGTTGAAATTGCTCCTCAATCGCACTGGAGTGATATGCAAGCGGTGATATTGGTCGTTTCTGCGGATAAAAAGGACACTCCATCTACTGCTGGTATGCAATTGACTGTTGAAACGTCAGAATTGTTCAAATATCGAGTGGACAAAGTATGCCCGCAACGATATGAAGATATGAAACAATCCATCTTGGATCGAGATTTTGAATCCTTTGCCAAATTGACCATGCAAGACTCGAATCAATTCCACGCTTGTTGTCTGGATACCACCCCACCAATCTTTTACTTGAACGATACTTCTCGAGCCTGTATTCGAATTGTTGACGAAATCAATCGAGTTGCTGGTAAGATTGTTGCCGGTTATACCTTTGATGCCGGCGCCAATGCAGTCGTTTACTACATGAAGGAAAATGAAAACTTGGTCCTTGGTGCGTTCAAACATGCTCTACCAGGTTTAGATGGATGGGATAATCGACCAAATGTTCAAGAGTTTTCTTCTCAAGAATTTGACCAACGATGGTTCCAATCTCTATCTGGTGGTGTTTCCCGAGTTATCTGCACCGAAGTCGGCCCAGGTCCACAAAAGTCACCAGTTTCATTGATTGACAAGAATGGTAATCCAATCTTCTAAAACATATGTATATAAATTCTAATATCGATTCATCTTTTTCTGATCAAAAATCACATTTTAATTTTTCTTCAATATCATTACAAGAACAACTGCAAAAACTATTTTTTATTCACAACATTATCCAATAGTCTTTTCTTTTTATTTTTTATATTTTTTCATAATTTAAACAGACTCAAGCACAACATCCTTGAAATCTCTTGGAACCTTCTTGCCGGTTTCTTCAGAACCAGCACCTTCACCGTGCAAAGCCAACAAGGCACCCAAGTCGAACTTTGGTTGCTTCATCAACTTGACCTTTCGCACGTGAACGTTTTGCAATGGGAAAATGTTAGAGGTAACCTTTTCAATTTCTCGTCCAATAACTTCTGGAATGAGCTTAGAAGTGAGTTGGGCAAGAGTCACATTGGAAGCTTCTCGTTGGATAACATCAACCATCTTCTTTCGGATTTCTCGAATTTGAGAGGATTGAGCGTATGTGGTCTTCTTGACTTGGTTTGGAGCTCGCTTGGTGAAGGCAATGGCAAACACTCGGATGACGTAGTCATCAGAAGTCTTGACAGTAGCATTGGCTTCAATCAAAGTTTGCCATTTTCGAACGAAAGATCGCAACTTGTCGGAGGTGAAATCCAAACCGTGGAAGTTGGTCAACAAGTTCTTACCTTGAACTTCGTCGACTCTCAACTTGATTCGTCGAAAAGAGTGGTCTTCTTGGCCTTGCAAGTCAGCCAAAGAAACATCCACAACTCGTCCCTTTAATTCGTCGTTGGCGTTCTTCAAACCAGTTGATCGGTTGACAAGAGTCTTACCAACATCTCGGTTTTCAAAGGTAGATGGGGCCTTAATGTTGTACCAGTCCTTTCGGGTGAATGGGTCGACGACCTTCTTCTTCAATCCCTTCTTTCCCTTGCTCAATCTCTTGTTCTTACCGACGACCATGTTGAGTGAGTTTTGTTGTTGTAGAACTGTGTCGAGTTTTTGGAAAAAAGGACCACTATGAAATGCGTGAGTTAATTGGGAGTTTGTGAGTGGGAAGGGGTGTTCTAGGATTTACGCGCGGGTTTTGGCAGGTTGGGAGGGAGAAGAGTTAGGGTTTTGGACAGTCACAGTGGATTGCCTAATTGGGAAGTTGAGCCCTAATTTAAGAATTCCCAATTTTTCTTCCAAAAAGATGAAATCTGATCTGATCTGTAGTGTGTGTAGTTGGATTTATTACCCGTAGTAGATTAGCAAAGGATAATAGATTATTGTAAATCGACGGAAAAACAAAAAAAAAAAAGATCTTTCCAGATTGTTCGGGTTTTGGTTTTGGTTTCAGTTGCTGTCTTGTTATCTTTCCCCGGATCGGCTCAAGTATCAAAGTAGCAACGCCGCACGACCAGCCGCTCGATATATTTTTGGACGACTGTTTTTTCAGCACATCCTGTTAAATTATGCGAGCAAACGTGTCTACACGTTGTATCATGCGGTATCAATCCAACGGTTGCACATTTTAACATCGGTCAGGTTGCTATGCTAAGCTTTTCGTGCCGCATTGTTCGTTTTTATCAGACATTGCTTAAATTGAACCCAACCACTCACATTGAATCGCACGACCCGCCATTTCAATACTCTAGATCTTCGATTTGTACCCAAAGACATGTGCATGTGTCTATCGTTGTCGTTGTTATAGCAATGTACCTTCAACCAAGCCGGTTTAACAAAGATTTGATAATAATTACAAAGGATTTCACCTTTGTACAGCTGAAAAAAAACTCCCTTCAAAGATCTTGAAATCGATCGAAACCCTCACTTTAAACGAAAGCCCTGAATATTTTGAACCTAATGTCTTTATTTCCCAAAAAAAAAAAAAAAAAAAAAAAAAAACCCCCCTAAAATGACAATGGAAAATGCCCCTTTTGTGGATACGGTACCTGTGGCTCTCAAACTTTGCCCCTTGCAGATTCATTGCGGCGAGTACGCGATCGACCGACCGGACCAGGCAGGGGAGAATGACGGTGGAAAAAGGTGCCTTGAATACAGGCACCGCAGCTGACCGCAAACAAAAAGTTATTTTTACCAGTATTGTAGTAAAAATATACACAAATATACTAAAATTATCTATACGTCAGTTTATCGTAGACTTGCCGATAAGAAAATTTCTCTGCCGAGTTTTCTATTTTTACTCTGTCTCAAGCGCACAGCGTTGCTGAGGCGGTGGTGATTACTGCAGCTGGGTTAATATGCGCGCTATTTTCTAGTTCCCGTTTTGAAACATGCGACCAGCCCCATGAGATTTATGGTGGCCACAAGGGTCAAAATAGCTGGGTCACTATTACTATCATATTTGTTTTTTTCTGTCGCTTGTTGGTCATATCGGGGCTTAGTACATGAAACTGACGAAATATATAAAAATCCAGCCATCCGCCCTTTTTTTTTTTTGTTTTTTGCCATTTCCTTTCAAAGTGCATAGATCACCCACCACCAAACTCAAATCGACCACCACCCAGATTTACTCTGCTTTTTTATATATCTGAAATGGCGACACGACAATATGAACATGTGGACACACCACAGCTTGAACAGCAGAAAATCACAGTACCTGCTGCTCAACAAGATCGGATGAGCACATATAACGTTGATACGACAGGCAACCTATCATCTAGCCCTCGATCAACTACTCAGCATCTTTCATCTCGTCCTCGATCAACTTTTCAAGTCTCTTCATCTGAACCACGATCATCATTTCAGCGTCCACAGTCAACTATCCAGCATCTTCCTCGTTCTCTACAACGACAATCTATTGTTGGTAATTCACCTTCAATTCGTTCTACATCGCCTTCGTTCTTATATTCAAGCGTGCCATATCCTCCTAATAGCAAATCCAATGCATATCCATTCCAGCATACTACTGATGATTCGTTCTTCAGTGAAGAAACCATGACAATTCGTACCGACTCTCCTGGTTCTTCAAGCTCCGGTGCAAGCACTCCGGCACTTCCGAGTTCTCGTTCAATAAGCCGGTTTTCGGGCGTCTCGGATCAATCTCGAACCATTTCAAACTATTCTGTTGATAGCACAATTACTACGGGTAGCATTGCCGAGTTTGCCAAAGGAGATGCTCCAAATCTTGCTACCATGCCAAAGCTGGAACATCCAGTTGTTGTTCCTCAAGCGGCATCTGGAGTTGGACTGCCATTTTGTAAAGCATATGCCCCGATTTTGGAATATTTCGACATTGACAGTGCGCGGTTCTATGGATTTATTGACGGATTGAATGCAGTCTGCTCAAATAAGCCAAAGGCTATGCGGTTTCTTGGCAAATCAAACGATACTTTTTTCAAACCTCGGGGGCTTAGAGTGACGATATCAAACACTGAAGATCTGGCCGATCGGCTAGGGTATTATGATTGGACGGAAATAGCTGCGCCGCTCACCCCAGAACAGATGGAATTAACAGTTGAAGAACGGAAAATGTCTGGGATTGCTGATCGAGTTGCTGCTTTGCAACTGGGTAAAGTTGAAAATGACAATAAGAACGTTCAGTTGCAGAATCGGGAGTTGATCGCTCAACGCCGAAGAACAATGATCCATCAAGACTGGTTTAATCCTTTGGAAGCTTATAAAGAACAACAGGATTTGCTTCAAAATGACAAGGATGTTGAAAAAAAAGTGAGACGGTTATCTGTGGTCCAGGTTCGAGCGGACAAGAAGCGTGAGAAATCAATGGCCAAGCTTGACAAGTCCAAGTCAAAGGAAATTGGAAAGATGGAAAAGTGGTTGAATAAGGACCTGGCAAGGATGGATAAGGATAATCGAAAGGCTGCGGAGCAACTAAGCAAACAAATGAAGAAGGATTTGGATAAAGTGAACCAAGAAATTACAGAGCTTGAAGGGTTCATGGCGAAGCGTAATGTCGCTGATATTTATGTCAAGACGGATCCATCAATGATAGCACTACAGAACGAAAAGAAAGGAATCTTCAGCAAGTACCAAGGTCTCATGGATGGTGAGATGAATGCATATAAACTTGAAAAGGCTCGCCGACAGCATGAATTTGACGTGGAAGTGTCGGATTATGAAAAGGTGTATCAAGATGAAGCTGACCTGTTGAAAAAGTCTTGGGATAAGGAAATGGGGAGAACTACTAGTAACAAACGGGATAAGGAAATTGAAATGTTACAGGTCACCCAATGGATTGTGGTGGATACTGTGTAGTTTGATATAAATACTAATTTTTTGACAACTGAAAAAGATATGATTTTGATGATTAAAAACCGGGGGGAAAGATCTTCCCCATGGCTCAGCGCGCCGCATTATGTCATCTCTGACAAATGATGTGCGGGGTTTTTTTGTTGCTCAGCCGGCTCTTTGGGGGGTCTTTGCAACAACTGATAGCCGCTTGTATATATATGACATGTATCACCGTGCAAAACCTTTCAGCTTCATTTTTATTTTAACACGCGGCAATGGTTGACATGTGCCGAAAACCAACGCTAAGCCAAGCGTTTCAACATTACATGGTCATGCCATCAGTTGAGCCGAGTTTGGACTTTGACCATAATGAGAAAGAAGTGACTAAACAGATACGGAAATTCAAAAGTAAAAGGAAAAACACATTCACATCGTGTAACCTTAACTTTGACCTGGCAGTGCCAATCTCAACTACCCGGTTACAAAACCCAGTAATAATCCCACAAACCTGTGGCGGATTCGGTACACCATTCTGTCGTGCATATGCTCCAGAACTCGGTGGATTTGGTCTAGACGAAGAAGCGTTTTTGCAAATGCTGGACCTGCTCAACGTGGTAATCACCCCGAACTTGGGATGGGAATTGCTGGCAATCAGTGGGGATATTATCGCAGATATCGACCATGAAATCCCTCAAGTGCTAGGAGTAGTGTTGCAGTGCGTGGCAGTGGCCGGTACACTCGCGACTATTCGTGCAAGATTAGTCCGGTTTGTTAAAACCGTGGATGAAAAGCTGTTCAAACCTAGAGGGTTGAGAATGCGGCTATTGGGGTCCAAAAAGGTTGCGGCGTTACTAGATCTTGAGACGGCAAATGATATTATGAAACCGCTGGAACGGGACCATGTATCAATGTCAGTATTAGAACGCCGATTGCAATCTCTAGAGGGCAGGATAAGCCCGTTGGTAATGGCCAATCTACCTGAACCAGTCAAACGGACGTCTCCATTAAGAAAGTTTGCCCGGCACCACGTCAGTCTCCAAATGCAACGAAATGAACGATACTTGCTGAACAAGCGAGATAACACTCTGCAGAAACAAGAGTGGTACGATCCATTGACCATGGATGTGCCTCAACCAACGACAGGGAACGATGAAAAAGATGCGAAAAAGGCGCTGAAAAGAACAAAGACTTTGCAGAAACGGGCTACCAAGATCCAACGTCGCCATTCCGATACGTTGAAGCGAAGGGCGTCCTCAGGATCTGAATCCACAGCTGAAAAATCATCGTCTAGTCCATCTGTACTAACAAAATGCTCGTCTTTCTCGTCATTCTTTTCCAACAAGTCGACGGGAACAGGCCCTAAGAAAATCAAAGACGGTGAACGAGCCGCGTCAAAAAAGCTGTTGTGGGTCGTAATTGAAAATCGCTAAACAAACTGTTTTAGTTATCTAATGCAATGTAATGAAATGGGAAATTTTAATGTCTAATGTTTTTGTTGTTTTGCATATATGTTTTAAATCGTCCATCACTGTGGGTTGGAACTTCAAACCACCACTCGTTGGAGAGTCTATACCCACCATACCACCGATATGGATTCTCACACACATTTTTATTTTATTTTTCACTCTGGGCGTATTAAACCTCGATTACGAATCTGCAGCGATAATTTCGATTATCCCGTTGATCATAGATATATATGCACGCGGAGCAGGATTATACTCTGTGCAGCTTTCGACTTCCTACGCGTTGGACTGACTATCTATGACACCGGTCAGTCGGTTGTTTGTTTATTTTTCTTTGAATTTGAGGCGCTGTTTTTCTCTGCTGCGGTCTAAAATTGGTTAGGCTTATTAACCGAAAATAATATACGACAGGTAACGTGTTTTATTATCCCCCTATACAACCATAAGTCACGCGTCATGTATGCTGTAGAATCTCTAACTCAAGATAATGCATCCGATAAGCTTATTCGATCAAAAAGAATACATTATTGTTGGGGGGCCAAACCGACAAAGCCGATGGTCCCTTCATTCGATCCAAATGCGCGTATTATTGAGGAGATTGAGGAGACTGAAACTGAGCAGCCTTCGCAACGTTTCATTCAACCGTGTTCTATAACCAATTCAAGTATTCCATCCTTAAATCGATTTTGCGTGCACGCTACAAAAAAGGTTGAATGCAGCTTACACACCTAACGCCCGAACATCGGTCGTGGGATTCCTCTCCTGTGGCAACTTTTAATACTGGCCCCCAACAATAAAGTATTTTTCCCCTCGCTTTAGACTGAATACTATCCGTCAGCATGAATAATATATACATATGGCTCTTAGAATTGAAGGTCACCAGGTGATAAGCCTATGATCTCCTGGATAATTAAAACCTAGGCTTAGGCATGTACTCTATTGAGTAACCCACTTTAACTGTACCAACCTTAATCAGGAAAATATATGCATGTATCCGCTCCAGTGCGAATTGCGACAGCTCGTTCCCATACTTTATCTCATCTGTCAAAAGAATGTCTCGGCATCAATCAAAATCCAAATCATCTAGTGACAACCAGAGCGAGCTCGTAGAATACCAATTTTGTGTAAAAAATCCAATTTTCTCTATAAGTATGGTATGGACTTGTGACATTATAATAAATAATAAAATAAATGAGGTTTTTTTTTTTTTAAATTGCAATGGTTAAAACTTTTACAACTCTTATAATTCACCATCGGCAATCGCTGGAAAGGAAATATACCGTGGTGGATTATGTTCTTGTACATCATTATCATTCGTTTCAGGTTCATTATTACTACACTCATCAGATCTTTCGAGACAATCTAATGGTGAAGCTTGTTTTTCATTAATTCGTGTATCATTCGTAGTGGTTGTAGTTGTTGTAGTTGCTGTGTTCTTTGCATAAATTGGAGATACTCTTCGTTTCCGCTTAGGGCTTCTTGGTGGAGTAATTTCAGAATTTCCAAATAATGATGCAAAAGTCGCTCGTTTGCGTGAAGATGACGGCTGATGATGTCGTGGAGATGATGCAGTTAAATGCTGAGAACTCGTCGAATCCTTGTTCGGTTCAGATATTTGATCCAGATACGTCTTGAAAGATTGCACCGGAGACGCCCATTCTGGAGTAGCATGACTCTGACTGGAGCATAAAGACGCCGATGATTTGGCTCTTCCAATTGCCGCAGAAGAAGGAGGAGCCAAAGACGCTGATGAGGCTGCAGCTGAAGTAGTGAACTGGAATAGCGTTCGCTTCTTCTTTTTCGGAGTTGTATGAGAATGCGATTGAGAGAACCATTGAACATGGTCGGTGGCGCTTGCCAGAGCCATCATAATAGTATTAAGGATTGAGTGTAAAACGTATTTGACCAAGAGAAAGGGAAAAAAAGAGCAAGGGGCCTGTTTTTTATATTAGACGCTCGCTTTGTAGACCAAATCCAGAAGATCAGTCTAATCCGGAACGCCCGCGTGGGAAACGCTAAACGCTGGGCGCTCGGCGCTTAGGGAGCGGGCGCACTCCCGATCCGATTTTTTCTCAATTCAAAAAGCAAACGGAAAGCTTTTGGCAACCATCCCAAAGATGCAAGATCCGTCGATATTTTGGATACCACAGCAACGGTCATGCGAGAGCTTTTGGGAAAAACTTTCTTACGGGTCGGTCGATTTAAACGACCGGTTAATTGCCGTCGGATTGGGATGGGATGTACCCCCTAATCGTTGTAATAATAAAAATAATAATAGTAATAATCGGTAATAATCAGTAAAAAATTAAGTTCGAACGGCGTACGGATATTCTCAGGTTTGAGTTTTAGATCATGAGGTCGCCCGCCATATGGACAAGGACAGACAGACTAGGGTGGTTGCAGCATGCTAGGACCGCAAGTAGGAAGGAGTGACGCAGCTGAGGTTTTTTTCTCGCTGTCAAACTGCGTAGCGGCGATAAGTGAAATGATGTCGGAATTGCGCTAGCTACATTATCGATTAGCGATTGACTGTATTATGCGTGTTTGTTTATTGTAGCAACCTTCATGATACACGCACTAGCAATACGCGGCCATTGCCGCTGACGACTTGTAACGCTGTGGGGTAGGTCCGAAACGACCGCCGTTCAGGTCCAAGTTTATTCGTTGTTCCGTAGTACATCTCGGGCCATACTTGCCTTTTTATTAAACCACTGTTGTGTCGTTGTATCTTGTAATGGGATAGTAGGCTTGTTTCAATCAAAGTGCAATTATGCCTCGTGCGGCGCCCATGCAGCGAGCTGGAATTAGGATGAGTTTATCTGTAAGGTACACTCACTGTTTCTACCATGAGGATAACGAGACCAGAATAACACCTTTAGAAAAAAAAATGATCCAGCTTGTATATGCTGCCGTTGAAGATGTTGACATCGAAATGGGCAACAGGCATTGAGCTTGGCAGAAACTATGTAGAAACTGTAGACAAACGCTAAATTACGAATTAATTCCAAGCTATAATAATTGAACCCCACCCTCGAGATGGCATCAGTGTTGTAATCGTAAATCCTATCATATGGGCTCAAACTAGTCTTCAGAGTATGGCCGTTTTGCCGTGTCGAAGGCGTGCGCAAATCCAACGTGAAACGCGCCACCAAAATTTAAACGCGAAGAATAATCACGGTGGGTTTGTTTCTTCCCTTGTAATATTGCATCTGGATAATGGCCGCAACTGGTGAAGACTGGAAAGACCAGTATAAAAACGGAGGCGATAGAAAACGCCAAAAATTCTTTAAAGAAAAGGATGAGTTTGGTGATGGACTTCAAGCAGTGGTTGGAAGTATCACTGAAAGTGCAATCGAGCGGTTTCGTGGCGAGAGCAACGGGGACGTCGAGCAAGCGATTAACCTGTATCTGGATTCATCAGCTCCGGTACAGGAAATGAAGAGGGAGGTAAATAAGGACGTGAAGCAAGAAGTCGAAGAGACAGTGCCTGGATCACAAGATTATCCTATTGAACTGGAGGACGACAGCGTCGACGATGATATTCAAGTAATTCAAATGGATACTCCGATGGAGCTGCGACAAAACTGGAAACGGCGGTTCATTGGAAGCTTCCAAGCTACCATTTGGGCTACAAGATCTGGCCGTGGGTTGGTCAAGTTTCGTGAAAAGTTGATAGTCAAGCGGGATCAACCAAATTTGAAAACCCGTATCGGCAACAAGCAGGTCAACCCAGGTGATAATATCATTGTACGGCTTGCCAAAGAAAATGGCAGTGAAGTGGCTCGGCTGTCTAAAGCAGATGCGGAATTTGCGTCAGTGCTGATAGATAGCGGGTTGTGTGAGTTTAGCGCTACTTGCATCTACGCAGATGAAATGATTCTAACGGGAAATTATATTGATGTTCAGGTCAACTGCTATCTCAACCGATCATCTTTTTATTCCAATGTGGAATTACCCCCGTCATTAGGTGCATCAGCATCGAAACCAGCGTTATTTAGTACAGAAAATGGAGATGACAAATTCATGCGGCTGCGACAGAATGGGTTGGTCACGCTGTTTAACAAGCTAAACTTGGATACTGGGGACGATCAAGTCCAGGCTACTGACATGGCATCTGCGGCAGAGGTTATGGGTACTCAGTTGCCAGAAGAAAATACAGAAGGTGAACTGGACCAGGATCAATTAAACTCGCTGTATAAAACAAATACCTCTCCAGATCAAAAACTGGATGAACGAGAACCAGCTGATACTTTCAACATGGAACTTCGGCCATACCAAAAAAAGGGCCTTGCATGGATGATTCAAAAGGAAAGTACGGATGATGAGCTGGCGAATAATGAACCAATGCATCCATTGTGGCGGGCGATTAAATGGCCGTCGCAGTCGGCACATGTTGGGGAACAAGAGAAAAAGGAGGAAGAAGATCCACAGGATGAATTTTATGTTAATTTATATTCTGGCGAATTGTCGCTGGATTTCCCAAGACAACGGAAATCTGTGCTTGGTGGGGTATTAGCCGATGAAATGGGTCTAGGAAAGACGATTTCGACAATGGCGTTGGTCCATTCAAGCAAGTTTGATGATGAAGAAGCAAGTGGTGATCCGGATAAGGATAGAAGCGATTTCGCCAAGCATACCACGTTGGTTGTTGCGCCAATGTCGTTGCTATCGCAATGGAAATCGGAAGCAGATGCATCTTCCAAAACGGGTACAATGCGGGCGTTGGTATATTATGGCTCGGCAGCAGGGTTGGATTTGAAGACAATGTTGTGTACTGGGTCTGAACATGATGTGCCAAATGTGCTTATCACATCGTATGGTACGTTGTTATCTGAGCATAATGCATTGGCAAATTATCTAAAGAAGCGTCACGGTGATGAGCAAAACTGGCAAGATCGAGAGGATTTGCAGAGATTTGGGTTGTTTGGGGTCAAGTTTTTGCGGGTGGTTTTGGATGAAGGGCATATTATCCGTAACAGATCTGTGAAAACCTCCAAAGCTGCATATGCTCTTCGAGCGAATCGACGGTGGGTATTGACCGGGACGCCGATTGTTAATCAGCTCGATGATTTGTATAGTATTGTTCGGTTCTTGGGGGTTGAGCCATGGAATAATTATCCATTTTGGAAGGCGTTTGTGTCTTCGCCGTTTGAAAACAAGGGGTTTGTTCAGGCAATGCATGTCGTGCAGAGTATCATGGAGCCGCTGGTTCTGCGGCGCACCAAGGATATGAAACAGGAAGATGGCACGCCGTTGGTGCAGTTGCCGCCGAAAACGGTTACTATTCAACGGCTCAAGTTTTCCGACGATGAAGATGCTCTGTATTCGCATATATTTGCGCGAGTGCGGACTTCGTTTAAGAATAGCTTGTCTTCTGGAGGTGGGTTGATTAAAGCATATGCCAGTTTGCTCGCGCAGATTATGAGATTGCGTCAGGTATGTTGCCACCCGGCATTGGTATGGAACGCGTATAATGATAATATTAATGATGATGATTTGGATGGGGTCAAAGCTGACGATGGGATGAATGTGTTGGATTTTGCGGACAAGGATTTGAAGCAGGTTATGGAACGGTTTGGTGAGGTTGGTGGTGGTGGTGGTGGTGGTGGTGACGATGATGATGAGCCGAGGGATGCTAGTTTTTACGGGTCAACAGTGGTGAAAAGTATTCTCACTGGGGCCGAACAGAACTGTCCGCTGTGTTTAGAACCGATTGAAGAAGACCAGCAGGCGATGACCGAGTGTTGGCATATGGCGTGTCTGGATTGTATAAGGCAGCAGATCCAGTTTGATCAGAGTAAAGGGAGGAAATCACACTGTGCGACGTGTAGGGTGGATATTTCCGGTGATAAGATTTATCAAGTGAAGCGGATTAATGGGCGGATTATGCTGCAACGGTATCATAATCGGGGCCAGTCGAGCAAAGTCAAGGAGTTGATTAATCAACTGCATCAAACGTATCGCAATCCGGAGTTGCAAGGGAAACCGGTGAAGACAGTTGTGTTTTCGCAGTTCACTTCATACCTCAAGTTGATTAAAAAGGAGCTTGAACGAGAGGGGTTCCAATGTGTGCAATTCGACGGGGAGTTGTCTCAAAAGAGGCGATCGGAGGTGCTGGACCAGTTCAAATCCGCCGCATCCAGCATGATCCTGCTCATCTCACTCAAAGCCGGCGGCGTGGGGCTCAACCTAGTGTGTGCGAACCGGGCGTACATGATGGACCCATGGTGGAGTTTTGCGGTGGAGGCGCAGGCAATTGACCGGATCCATCGCATGGGGCAGCTGAATGAGGTGCAGGTGACCCGGTTTATCATCGAGGGGAGTGTCGAGGAGCGGATCCTGAAGATTCAGGACCGCAAAAAGTTCCTTGCCACGACTTTGGGAATGAGTGAAGAGGAGAAACGGGCGCAACGACTAGATGACATCAAACTTTTGTTCGAGTAATGTTTCTACTTAAATATACATGTAAAAAAAAAAAAAATTATCATGTCAGAGTTTTATTTCTTGCCAAGCTTTTCTTCATTGTCAACCTTTGGATCCTTGGAATTGACAGGGGTTTCGGCTCGTTCTCGAAGGTTACCGTGGTCCTTGTTTGCCGAGCTTCCAGAAGCCGCCGTTTCCTCTTGGACATTCTTCTTGACGTCTTTAGCTTGGTCCTTTGCATGTTGTTTAGCGTCTTCCGCCTGGTCCTCGGCATCACTGGCAAGATTGCCAGCTTTGTCTTTGGCGTCTTGCACCTTTTGCCCGGCTACATCTTTGGCTCCAGCTGCTTGATGCTTGAGTTCTTCACCCTTGTCTTGAGCTTCGTCCTTGGCGCCTTGCACCTTTTGTAGAACCACGTCTTTGACACCGGCGGCTTGGTGTTTCAGTTCGCCAACCTTATCTTGAGCCTGGTCTCTCCAGCCGCCAACCTTGCCTTCAGCCTGGGATTTCAAGTCACCAGCCTTGTCCTGAGCCTCGTCTTTCAAGTCACCAGCCTTGTCCTGAGCTTGATCTTTCAAATCGCCAGCCTTGTCCTGAGCTTGATCTTTCAAATCGCCAGCCTTGTCTTGAGCTTGGTCGGCCTTCTTCTCAGCCTCATCCTTTGCATCATCGACTTGCTTTTCGCCTTCTTTTTTCAAGTCTTGAGCCTTGTCTTTAGCGTCGTCCGTTGCGTCTTCCACGCGTTCTTTCACATCACCAGCAGCTTTTTTGGCATCTTTGACCGCATCCTTGGCATGCTTCTTGGCGTCGTCTTTAGTATACCCTCTGACGATCATATAGCCACCAATCAAAGTGATGGCAGATGAACCGACAATCAACGTGGTGTTAGATCCTTGTTGTTTACCACCACCTGATTGCGAGGAATTGAACCGCACGGTTCGTCGTGTTGATGCTCCAGATGCTCGAAGAGTCCGAGAGGTGGTTCGTGCACTTTGTCGTAATAAGGTTCGATACATTGTTGATTGAGATTGTGGGTAAAAAAGAACAAAAGGACAAAAAGAGAAAAACGGGCCCTTATTTATACCGGCTATCGTGATTCCTTGTTTTACATTGCGCGGCAAAGAGCAATCCTCGGCCGCCGGTGCCGGCCCGGGGAATACCGGGGGGCGCCGCATCTGGCAGGTGGAATCACGATCTTGTTTGCTTTATTTGTTACCTTTTCAAAATTCTAGCTACTTCCACAGATCTCGTGGCCGCCGTCTTGGATTGATGACCTCACTGCCCAGTTTGAAACCGCCCCGTTTGTTGTGTCCCTTTGCTTTCCATCTGCAATACCGACATCCTTTGGTTGCATTTTTGGATACCTGCCCGATAATTCTGCGTAGTCGTAGTTGGTTCTTGTTCAGCGCTTGTAACTTTTCCTCCATTGCCTTCATTTCATCAGCGTCTGGTTTGACAGTGACAAGCTTGTCGACTCTAGTGAACTGGGTGTCTAGCCAGTTGGATAGCAAATATCTGTCGTTTTTCTAAGTTAATTATTCGATGGCGTTTGACGAGACTTACGGTTTTGGATTCATTAGCGCGCTTAAAAAGTGATAGTGATGAAAGGAAAACGAAAACGAAAACTCCAAAAAAAAAAAAGACACGCCGCACGCGGCAAAATATTAAAAAAATCACTAAAAGTATTCCAAAAAACTAACTATCCCTATACTGCAGCTTCCACATGTTCATGTCCTTGCTTCATTTCCTTTTCGTGCTCAATTTCCTGCGCAACTTCCTCCAACGTATCGAACTTTGGATGAACATCGGTCAAGTCATTATCCAAAAATGGCCATATTGTCTTGTCTGATTGAAACATGTACGACATTTGTTCCAAAGATCGGTTGGCAGATTCAACATGGAAACAATACACACACGCGGCAGCGGCATATGCCAAAACTGCAAACATGATATACACCTTCCAAGAAATTCGTTCCAATGCAGTTGGGACGTACATTGCAAGCCAAAAATTGACAAACCAGTTTGTTGCAGTGGTCATGGAATTCGCCCGTGCTCGAGATGCCATTGTGAACAACTCGGCTGGGACGACCCACGAAGGTGTGGCCCAAGAAATAGCAAATACTGCAACATATAAATACAAAAACGCAATGACAGCCTTACCAGCCCCCATATTGTTTGTGAAATCAAATTCAACCTTGTGAGACTTGTCGTTGAAATGTGGACTACCCGTAGTCTTCATCAAAATACCAATCATCATCATAAATACACCCATCCCGATGGCACCCATCCACATTGGCTTTCTTCTTCCCCATGTATCAAGATAGTACATGTTTGGTAATGTAACAATATTAAGAATTACACCTTCAATAACATTTGAAAGTAGAGATGCGTCAGTAGACCCGACACCAGCCTGTTGGAACAAAAATGGTGCATAATAAAGAATAACATTAATACCAGTGGATTGTTGCCAAAATTGAGCAGAGATACCGATCCAGGTACGTCGTCCATGTTCTTTGGAGAACAAAAGACCCAAGTACCCTGGCTTCTTCAAAGTAGCTTCGTACTCCAATGTGGTTCGGATTTCTTCATATTCAGCCAAAACATGGGAATCAGTCGCGTCACCGTTTGCATGGACTCGAGCTAGAGAATGCAAAGCCTCGTCATTTCTACCTTTAGAAACCAGCCAACGTGGAGATTCCGGCATGAAATACATTGTAATTGCTAAAGCCACTGTGGAAAGCATTTGTAACCCAAATGGCAACCGCCAGGCTTTTTCACCGTCCAAGTATGATGAACCGTATTGAATCAAAAACGAAGTCAAAATACCAAAATTAATCACACATTGTTGCAATGAAATGATTCTACCACGGACTTCCTTTGGGGTGACTTCTGATTGCCATAGCGGAACCATCATAGCACAACAACCATTACCAAGACCATTCAATACACGTCCTGCCAACAATGCATAAATATTATTCGCACCACAACAGATAGCAATCCCGATAGTAAACAAAATAGCACCGCCAATCAAAGTCCATCGTCTTCCGAATCTATCAGCCAAAAAAGCACCAGTTAGTAACGATCCAACAAACGCACCGGCTTGAATCGACGCAGTGACACCACCCTGCAACGAACTACTTGGATAATCAAAATATTCGTTGAATTGTGTCATGGTTAAAATACCGGACATGCTCCCCGTATCATATCCGAACGAGAACCCACCGAGTGTCGGGGCGATACCAAAGAGGTAAACTTTGATCTTTTGTCGATTGACCATTTTTATCCTGCCATATTCCAGAAACACACGGTGCCGATCGAGGAATTGACCGCCTTTTATAGAAATTAGACGCTCGAACGTTGTATTCGGAGCTTTCATGAGGCAGAGATCGACAGAAGGAGAAAAAAAAGAGGGGAACAAGCGAGATTTGACCGATTACATTCGGTATGTGATCTGCTAGCAATAGTCACCCCCACGCCAGCTTGAACCATCCCCGCACTGTTGATCTCCCAAAAGCCGTTGAAATGAATGACGCGCCTTGCTCAAAAGGGTTCAAACGAGGGGCAAAATGCGACATGCCGCCGGGTTTTCCCCCCCTCCCTCATATAAATATGCCCCCGCATCCCCCCACCTTTTGGAATTCACCCTCCGGCAGATTTGACCGGGACCGGGCGAGTTTAAATACCGAATACGAGACTCTTTAAATTCTGCCATCACCAAGCTCACTTGTAGAAGTAGCGACAGAGCGAATACAGAAGCCATGTCGAAATTATCTTCAAGACTGCCAGGGATTATCATTGGAGGAGGGGTGTTCAACACTCAGATGAACAAAGATCCATTGGCCTTGCCGGTGGTTGAAATTATCGCCAAAGCATTCTCCCAGGGGATCAATGCAATCGACACAAGTCCGTATTACGGCCCAAGTGAGGAGCTGATTGGTAAAGCCCTTGCTCATCCAAGTGTTAAAGACAACTATAAACGAGAGGATTACATTCTTATGACCAAAGCTGGTCGAATTTTCCTTGAAGAGTTTGACTATTCTCGCGACTGGATTAGAAAATCTGTGCACCGGTCTTTGGAACGTCTAGGGACTGAATATCTTGATTTGGTATACTGCCATGATATCGAATTTGTAACAGATGAACAGTTGCTTGAAGGTGTCGGAGCGTTGTTTGAAATGCAAAAAGAGGGGATTGTTCATTATGTTGGTATCTCTGCATATCCTCCACCAGCTCTTTCCGCAGCATTGCCAAAGATTAGAGCCAAATTCGGCAAGGTTCCTGACGTTATTCAAAGTTATGCACATTTCACGTTACAAGATACGTCTCTTGACAAGTATTTGGACGAATGGCTGGGATATGGAGTTGATTGTGTAATTAACTCTAGTCCTTTGAACATGGGTCTGTTGACTGGTAATGCGGCCGATTTCCATCCAGCTCCAGAAGGACTAAGAAACGCCGCAAAGGTAGCTGCAAATTACTGCACAGAAAACGGGTATACCTTGCCGGACCTTGCTTTGAAATATGTCATTGGGAAATACAATGCTATTTCAGATCGAAATGGCGGAGGCTTTATCATCAACGGAATGTCGTTTGTAGAAGAGTTGGACAAGGTTGTAGGGGCATACCAAGAACTCATGACCGCGCCGGAAAACGCTGGAAAGCCGGTTGGAAACAAGTACACGCTTAACAAAGCCGCTTTGGAAAAATATGAACCTGCATTCAAAAAGGCTCAAGAGCAATTCGGCGAGTGGCTGGATTATTCGTGGCCGAGTCCTCCAAAGGGATATGTAAATAAACGAGCTACGTCATAGGTGTAGATGAAAATGTTCAATGACCACTGACCAATAGAATTAAACCGAAATATGTCAAATGTACTAGCCAATTTAACAAGGGGCAGTGCCTAGAAGCCCCTGGACTTGGTTCAGGTTCACCCGGGCAGAGTGAGCCGCATCGGTGGCGCGCGGTGGATCCGGATCAGGATCGGATGCGCTCAGCCTGGAAACGGCTGTGCGTAATAGTGGAGAAGTTTTGACTGATGTATTTGACTTGACGAATTACACTGGGCATTACCCCTGTTCTTGGTGCTACAATGCAGTTTTGCAGCGAAGTGATCATCTTGTCCATATCCATATTCCAAACAAGTACAAGGAAGACGAGAAATGCTACCGAGCGTATTGCGGATCCAAGCCGCACCGAAGATAACATAACTATTTTCCCTTGTATTCTACAATGTTCATAAATGCAATAACCTAGTATACTCTTTTATGCTCTATGTCCAACCATCTTTGTCCTTGTCTTCCACTTTCAAAGCTCAAGAGCAATCTGGCGAGTGGCTCGGATTATTTCACAGCCAAGCCTTCTTGAAAAATATGTAAACGGCTGGACATTGGACATTGGACGTTGGACGTCATCAGATGTATCCCACTTTTTCACAATGATCACAACACACCAATACAATTTAACGGCTATCTCTCTTGTGTTTTTTGTTAAGGCTGTGCTTTACACCTACCCTTGTCCACATGGCCATGTTAGCCCCTTAGCCGCATGGTGCGTGCGCAGGATTCAATCTAGCACGGCTGTGTTTTGCGTTGCCGTGTTATTGACAGATTATAAAAAAGGCAGAATGTTTCTCACAACTTGTTGGAATCATCAACATAACAGGAGGTATACAATAATGGGTTTTAACGATCCTCATTCTGGCGCTGCTGCCACTACTTTTCTTGCTCTCTACGTTATCTACTCCGGGTTTGCAGCATTTGCTGTTTACAGAAAGGGGTGGAAAACTTCCTACACTTACTTGTTCATATTTGGGTTACTCCGTGTTGGAGCTCAGTTGTCTGGCGTTGGGTTTAGTATCCTGGGATACGATGGAATCAATTGGCTGGTAGCTTATTTGATTCTCGGTGCTGAAGGCTACTTCACTTTGATTCTGGCGTCGTTATATTTCCTCACCGATGCGGAAGCCCAGGTCCGAGGGTTCTCCTACTGGCGACCAACAAAGCAACAGCTCGAAGACGATAAGGAGATTAATGGTGAGAGACATGCGCGGTATAAGCGATTATTGTCTCCATCTGCAATCTTCCATTGGATTTTGATCCCAGCAAACGCTTTGATTATCAGTGGTGGGTCACAACTAACTGGTGCACAACCCAGTGATCCTAATTATGACAGCCGGGTTAACACTGCCAAGGCTCTGAGAGCTGCGGGTCAAGCGGTGTTTTTGGTTCAAAATGGGCTGCTTGGTGCACTTACCATCTATTTGATCTTCTATCAAAATATCAAGATCTACAAGTCCTTTGCAACTCTAATGGCATGGCCGTTTCTGTTCACACGTGGTGTGTTTGGATTGCTTTCAGTGTTTGTCCAAACATTGAATTACTTTGACCTGAAAAATTATACTGCGAAAGGGTTCTCCCCGCGGTTCTTGGCGTGTGAATACGTCCTTGGCGCAACTATGGAGTTTTGCGGCGCAGTGATTATCCTGTCGACTTATTACGTCCAAAATCCAAACAAGTATAAGGAAAACACAACCGTTAATACCCAGTATGTTGACATGGAAAGCCAATCCAAGGCAGACCGACCCGTGGAGGACCAACCCACGGAAGCTAAGGTATAGGTACCTTGGAAACAATTTATCTAATTCTTAATACGTATGTAGTTATATAATAACAGGGAGTTTAATAGCAATACAAATATACTAATAATTCAAAAAGACTCGTCTTAATCAGGTGTAATACTACCAGATTTCAACGACACTTTCTGCAAATTCTCTATGCCTTCTAATACCAATGATTTGATGGTTGGGTGATAGGTTTATGGCCGAATTCTGTACCCTCTAGCCGTAACAAGAAATACAAATCATAATGCTTTTTGAAGTGTTCTACGCAATTTGTATATAGGAGACCGAATGTGCTGTGCGAGATCATCGGTCTACCGAAAGGGATGTTTGCGGGCAGTGTAGCCGCTTACCCCAACCATTCACCGAGACCTCAGCCCCATTGTTTACAGCGACACACCTTTCTTTGCTACACCGAGAAATGGAATACCGTTTTGAAAGATATTGGGGATTTCGGCTTCATTTCAACGTTGGCCAAGCTTTTCCGATGAGGCTTATCGGGTATCCGAACTAGGACGCGCGGCCCCGGCCCAGTTCAAGTTCGTCGCGCGCGGCTGGTGCGATCTTTCAATTTCGGAATCCCGAAATCTGCGACAAAGTCTTACCTTTCGAGGCTGACGATTTTCAGACGTGTATATAAATGGAGTTGATTATCCTCTTTGTCCAATTCTTTCAATACTATCATCTAGTATCTAATATCTAATATCTAATATCCAAACATCAAACATCAGACATCATGGGTTTTAAAGACGTCCACGCTGGTGCCGCAGCCACCACATATCTCTCTCTTTATGTTTTATTCACAGCTTTTGCCGCGTTCGCCGTATACCGAAAGGGGTTTTTCTCGCTATACACAGTGGTATTATTCTTCGGGCTGATTCGAGTCGGGGCTCAATTAGCTGCGGTCGGATACAGTTGTTTAGGATACGAAGGAGTCAATTGGTTGATTGCTTACTTGATTCTTGGCGCAGAAGGTTATTTCACCCTGATTTTGGCATCAATGGTGTTTGTCACCGGGGCTGAGGTCGATGTCCATGGATATTCCTTCTTTCATCCAACGAAAGAACAGCTTAAACAGGTCGAGCTGACCGAAGGTAAAGCAGCCGCTCGCAGAAAGAAGCGGTTGTCTCCAAAGAATGTTTTCCATTGGATTTTGATTCCTGCCAATGCCTTGATCATTGCTGGTGGGTCAATGCTCGCCGGTTTGGACCCTCAAGAACAATCCCAATACCCTGACAAGATCAATACTGCTAAAATCCTTCGTGCTGTTGGTCAAGGTGTGTTTCTCGCGCAGAATCTTTTCCTAGGGTTTGTCACGGTGTATCTGATCTTTTACCGGCAAGTCAAGGTTTATAAAGCATGGGCAGTCTTACTAGCATGGCCGTTTTTGTTCACCCGTGGTATGTATGGCTTGCTCTCGGTATTTATTAGTTCTTTGAATTACTTTGATATGACGAATTACTCCTCTGGTGGAATGTCGACACATTTCCTGGCTTGTGAATATGTGCTCGGTGCCACGATGGAGTTTATTGGTGCGACATTTCTGTTGTCGACGTATTATATCAAGAATACCAACAAATACAAGGACCCCAAACCTAAGGAAAGCGAAGTGGAATTGAGAGGGGATCAAGTTTAGAATTTAAAATATATAACAACAAAAAGAACAGTACTAAACATGGGAATAATATACAGTATAATCACAATCATGTGGGTGTTGAACACAATACTTTGGCTGCAATGGCGGAGCACTCAACCCAATAGCAACAAGCATTTCACGGAAATTCTGGATTCTTTGACCCATTTCAATATCCCGGAAGTTCCCATCAGAATCGGTATTACCAGACCAGGTTAATTCTGCAAGAGCCGCAGTCCGTGGCCAAATCTTTTGATCCAAAACAGTAGAATCGACCTGTTCACCAAACAATGTCGCTTCAGCACCAAGAACCTTTTTGGTTTCTTCTTCAGTCAACCCCTCGGTGAAATTATATCCGTACATTGTTTGCCATGACTTGTACGGATCACATGATGAAACCTTGACCTTCCCGTTGAGATACAACCCATAGCCACAATCCAAGTACAAGTGGTCTTGAGATGAAACAATCACATCGTACCCCATTCGGATGAGCTTTGGCACAAATTCAGTGCCGTTGTTCCAGTTTTGCATAATAACATCCTTTGGAACATTATCAGCCTTGACAAGCTCGGAAAGAACCGAGTCTTCCCACATGACCAACCGCCGGTCTTGTTTCTTGGTGAAAATTGGCAAAGACCGTTCAAACCAGTGTTCCAACAAGTCATCTCCTGTTCGAGTTTCATCTTCAGCGAACCAATCTTGAATCTTTTGAGAGAAATTAAAGCAATTGTGTTCCAATTCATCAGCTCCAACATGGAACAAGTTGTCCTTGAACATGTCAGACAATTCGTCGTGTACTTTTTCAACAATATCATAAACCTTGTCGTTCATAATATCCAATTGATAATGATTGACATTGTTGGAGTATTTCGACGTCGCACAGGCTAGCAATTCTGGATCAGTTTCAACCCACCCTTTGTAAGAATGACCAGGAGAATCAACTTCTGGTACCACACGCACACCTCTTTCATAAGCATAGTCGACAATTTTCTTGACGTCGTCCTTGGTATAGATTTCTCGAGGAGAATGTGCGCCTTTGATCATTTCTGGCACAGATTCAAGCTTAATTGGCCAGGATTGAGAATCGGAAATATGCCAATGCAAGACGTTCATTTTAGTCAAAGACATACCGTCGATCTGACGCAGGATGGAATCCACCGTCAAAAAGTGTCGTGCGGTATCAATCATAAGGCCACGATGTTGGAATTTTGGACCATCGTTGATCTGAACCGGCTGTTCAACAATCATATTGTCGTCGTCAAAAATGACAATTTGTTGCAAAGTTGTGAAAGCGTGGACGACACCCCAAGCTGTCTTTGCGGAGATTGAAATTTCACCTTCAGTAACGTTCATGGAATAAGACTCATCGACACCTAGTTGCAGATCCGCATCAGTATCTTCAACCTTCACATTCACCTTCTGAACTGGTTCCCCGTCGTTATGATAGCCTCGTTTGGACATGGTCATGTTGTCTGCAGTTTCACCAGGTCGCAAAATTGGTTGGAATGGCACATCAATTGCGGCTGGAACCCATTTCAACCGTTCAATAGTCTCCATAGTTCGTTCGAACGACTGTTGAATCACCTTGTTTTTGTCTCCGTGAAGCCACAAACCACGATTCAGTTTGATAGCACCAGAGTCACCCCAGGTGATATCCACAGGCTTTGGCAGTGGATTTACTTTGACTGGGGTATCACTTTCCATATCAGTAGTGCCAGTGCCAGTGCCAGAGCCAG
Organism: Blastobotrys apis; assembly: GCA_030557665.1. Classification (NCBI taxonomy): domain Eukaryota; kingdom Fungi; phylum Ascomycota; class Dipodascomycetes; order Dipodascales; family Trichomonascaceae; genus Blastobotrys; species Blastobotrys apis. The sequence continues at coordinate 283,965 of JAKTPN010000351.1, forward strand.
TGGCAGCGGAGGCTGTCACCGCGACAACGGCTCCCATAGCTCCAACAGCTCCAATAGCAGCATTGTTAAACTTCATGATACAGTATAATACACCAAATATCGCTAGAAAACTAAGCAATATAAATCGGAGCATTGTGTAAAATTTATAAACCCAGTCGGAGTGGTATGAATCCGGGGACATCGCCGGTTGACGATCTGGGCATGTTTTATTGAAAGACATTGCCCCCGCAGGAATCGCCCCCGCCCATCCCACAGATGTGGCTTGGCCAGAGGAGATATTGATATCGGACTCCAATACCTTTAGTAATGCTACACTGGCAGAGTTTGATTTGGTACTTCAATAGGTATCGAAACTGCAAGTCTCTGGCAGTAAAAGTGTTACACAATGTTATTGGTTCAATGGCGGTCAAATGGGTCGACTGAAACCGGCCATTTCGCCGAAATATTCTCGCCAAGAGGTAACAAATTGAATTACTCGGAATTTATCCCGCACCATATCGCTTATAACCTGATAAACCGGGGGATTTGGTTCATATAACAGACATTGTCCATCCATCTGTCGCGCCCCTGTCGAGATCAATTTCAAGCGATGCGGCGCATGTTTTAAGCATGAAAGTGTAAATTCCAGCACGTAGGGTAATACCCAGCACGGCAGCAGCACAGTGCAGCAGCGGTGAAGCGCCCACAAAACTACCCGAAAATCGCTTAAATTCATGCACACTTGCTCATTCAAGCTACGATGGCCAACGAGAACCAACATCTACGAGGTATCATAGATATAGGATCCAACGGGAGCAGATTCAGTATTTCATCACTAGAACCGAATCAAGCAAGAATTATCCCATGTTTATTTCAAGACCGAGCAGCCATTTCGTTATTTGATGCCCAGCACTTGTCATTGCCTGATACACCACAAGACACTGAAGATTGCTCAACAGCTGGGACGGCGACAACGACCCCTGCAGTATCACCAGGTATACCGGTAGATTCTGATCAAAAACATGATATCAACACCCAGACAATAGAAGAAGTGTGCCAGGCGCTGATTCGCTTTAAACTGATTTGCCGGGATTTCAGAGTTCCGGATAAACATGTCCATGTGATAGCCACAGAGGCTACTAGAGAGGCCAAGAATAGCGTAGAGTTTCGACAAAAGGTTAAAACGACTACTGGATGGGATGTGAACGTGTTGGAAAAAGAAGAGGAAGCAAGAACTGGTGCTTATGGCGTGGCGTCGTCATTTTTTGAAGTCCAGGGGTTATTTATGGACCTTGGTGGTGGTAGTACACAATTGTCTTGGATTATGTGTAAAGATGGCGAGTTTAAAATGTCTCCATCTCCAGTTTCATTGCCATATGGAGCAGCAGCGTTGACTAGACGGTTGAGTAGAGAGCCACAAGAAGATGTGTTTGCAGAAATGCAGGAAAGACTTGGTGCAGCTATAGAGCTGATTAATATGCCTGATGAACTATATCAATCTGCAAAGGAAAAGGGAGGACACAAGATTTATGTTTCCGGAGGTGGATTTCGAGGGCTGGGGCATTTGATTTTGGCTAGACATGAGATGGGCAAATCGTACCCATTGCCAATTATCAACGGGTTTTCCTGCCCTACTAATGAAATGAAGTCGTTGATCAATGATGTTTTGGAGGAAAAAACCAAAGTCACTAAAAAGAGTTTCCGAATATCTGAACGGCGGGCAAATCAGCTACCAGCGGTAGCGTTGTTGGTATCTGCATTGTTGAAGAGCTTCCCTCCGATTCGTAAAGTGTTATTTTCGCAAGGTGGTGTTCGAGAAGGAGCATTGTTCCATGAACTACCGCCAAAAACACGGTGCCAGGACCCGCTTTATATCGCGTCGAAGCCATATGCGTGTTTCTTTGCATCAAAGTATGCCCGGGTATTGAAAGGAGGGATTCCGGATTCTGCGCCGCCGGCAATCCGCGACCGGCTGATTTATTCACTCGTGAACGTGGCGTTTGTGCATTCATCGTATCCAAAGGAGCTGCAGCCGAACGCAGCCCTTGCAATTGCATCAACGGGGATTGTCTCTGGAGCACACGGACTGTCACACGAAGTCCGGGCGTTGCTCGGGTTAGCATTATGCCAGAGATGGGGCGGCGAGCTCCCCGATCGCGCATTCAAAGACTCGTTAACCAGCAGCTTGACGCCACGGCGGCTGGCGTGGTGGGCCATGTATACGGGGCATTTGATGCATGTCATTGGAGGGGTGTACCCGGGAGGCAATGTCAGCGGCGACTTGTTGAAACTCAGCGTCACGGGGGAAAAGCCAGACAAGGGATTCACACTGGCTATTGAAGCTAACGATTCAAGCGTTCAGACTGCCGCGCCGACCGTCAAGGTGCGGATCCAGAATCTGGAGAAGAAGCTGCGGAAGCTGCAGAAGGATTTCGACAGCGATGCATTAAAGGTCAAGGTGGATTTGAAATGGGTTTGAAAGGGTTGAAAGATTGAAAGGGTTGAAAGGTTGAAATGACTTTAAGGTATATACTGTACATAGGTTCGTTTAATTTATAAGGTAAAGTCATACGGCTTGAACGCGAGTTTGAACCGCGCCGCATCGCGAGCCTCTTCTGATGCGGTTTGCGCGCAGGCTCTCCAATCAATACGCGTTTCGATATTCAGCAGCTTTGCCAGCACTTTGCGGCCAAACTGCAGATCAAACTTCTTCATGCCCTGAGTTTCAATGACCAGCGTGTCACTGTTGGGCAGAACCACCTTGAAATACTCCGTCTCGTCGGCAGCCAGCGCCCGGTTATGCATTGCGTACCCAGCCCGGGTCGCCTCCTCCATGAACAGACCCTCCACATTGTCAGCATGCGACTTCGGTACCGGGACGACTTGCGTGTGCACATGTACACCACCAGGCCTGCTGATTTCAAACGCTACCGGCTCCATGCCGGCCTCCTGGTACGTCTGCCGCAGCGCCAACATGTATTTATGTCGTTCCAGCTGGACATTCTCCTGCGACTCGGGCGGGATCGATGCAAACGTTGGTACATGTGCTATAGGAACAATCAACACGTGGGCAGGGCAGTTCAACGCTCCACTTTGTTGCCCGGTGGGTAGTGGCCCCTTGGCAAGCGCTAGATACGTCTCATCTGCAATTGAAATGATCAGGTTCTTGTCCAGGTCTGGACATGAAAGACAAAAGAAACATGAGCTTGGGGATACCTTGGCACGCTTTTGTTTCTTTGGAGGCTTTTTCTGTAATCCGTCGCGACCTCCTCCTCCGCGCTTGTTGGTATGTGCCCATGGGTTCGACGTGATATTCTCAGGAATCGTCGCATCTTCAGTGTCGATATTGAATGCATAAAACCACTTGGATTCACCGTGATAGCTGTCCAAGTTAATAAACCGAGTGAACTGCCCGTCATCCCATTTATACGGCGGCCGTTCACTAAACCCCCCAGTGGATACGAAATGGTACCGCGGTTTTGTTACCATCACTGCATCTTTCACAACATTCGATCCTGCTTCGGCAATCCCTGCCGGAGATTGCTGGCTTAGCAAAATATCTGCGTCTTCAGCAACAACCTTTGTCGAATCGTCGGCTGCCGCTGCGATTCTGATCCCTTGATTCGTCGTTACTACTGAGCCTGGGGTTATTGATTTCGCATCGCACACATATACCGGGATATCGCATCCTTCGGGAACAGCGCCAAACACAATCAAACAGTCAAATGGGCCGTTTTTTTTGTTGATAGCATTCGCCTTGGATATACTCCCTTCAACGTCCCCGGAGATGTCTCCAAATACCAGTCTAAAATATACAATTAGCCTTGTCCATCGTTTTTTTTACCATACATTTTGCTCTTCATTGTGTTGGGAGAGAAAACGAAAAAAAACAACCCGATTTCAGAGACAAACAAATAATAAATCAGCTTTCAATATTAATATAAAACATAAAAAAAAAACTAAATAACCAAATCATCTTTTTTAATGCTGTCGCTTGACAAATTCAGCCTCCATTCCTGGAATAACACCCACAGACTTACCTGCAGAAATTCGCTTTTCAGTCAATGATGCAATCACCGCGGCACCAACACCAGACCCATCTTCAGCCGGCACAATCTTGACTGGATAATCCTTTGGTTTGGTAATTTTCCAGTCGAAAATCTCCTTCAATGCCTGGGCACCTCGTTCTTGGAAAAATGGATACTTGTTGTATACCGAACCATCGGCACCAGCATGAGCCTCAGTCATGCCAGTCTTCTTGCAAATGGCAGCCACGCCGCAGGCCGAGAGACGCGCCGATCGAGTTCCAATCAATTCCGCCAACCGCCGGATTAACTTTCGTTCCGGTTCCGTGGTTTCCAATCCAATCTGTTGCTTGAAAATGGTCTGGACTTCGGTCAAATTCTCCCATGGATCATCTTCAATATCAGACAAGAACGAAGAATCTAGCTTGTAAGCTTCCTCAAGCCCAGAAATATCCTTCTTTTCAAACATGAACCCTTGTTCATGCAAATCAACCAACACTAGCCGCAGAATTTCCCCCATGTACAACCCAGCAATCATTTTTTCAAACGCTTGTTGATCTGGACGAGGAGATTCCCTGTCAATTTGGATATCGTACTTGGTTCGTGGCAAGACATGATGTTCTGAATCAAATGCACCCCATTCACAGTTGATTGCGATTGGAGTTTCCGCATCAATATCCTTTGGAACAAGTCCTTCAAGTTTTGGAATGTTTTTGATAACTTCGTAATAAGCTGCATTACAACCAGTGCCAAAAATACATCCCATTTTAGTTCGTGGATCAGCATAATTCGAAGCAACCAATGTACCAGTAGTGTCGTTAATCAAAGCAACAGATTTGATTGGTACTCCTCGCTTCTTCAATGCAGCTTCAAGCATTGGTTGAACATCGTTGCCCTCCACACCGTCAATATCAAACCCTTTAGTCCATCGTTGGAGAATACCTTGGCTAATTGCCGGTTGCGTGACAGGGTACGAAAAAGTGAAACCAAGTCTCACCTCGTCTAAATTTTCGCCGGGATGATTAGAGGCCAAGAAATTGTCCAGGCATTCCGCAATGTACTCAAAAAGCTCATTTGCATTTCCGGTTTTCAAATCATCCGGCATATGGTATTTTGATTGAGTGGTGTCCCATGCTCGAGACCCGTCAAGTACGATCTCAGCAACTCGGAGATTTGTTCCACCCATGTCTAAGGCTAGATAACTACCCTTTTCATTTCCTTCTGGCCAAGCCAACACCCAGGTAGGATTCATTGGCTATAATAGTGGTGGTTAGTAAATCCATAATAAGGGGGTGGGAAAAAAAAAAAGTCATACGATACTGCCGCCTTCTTTAGACAAACCCTTTGCCAATTCAGTGACAAAGTGGTCAGTAATTTTTTTTAAAGTTGCGGAATCAACGGTGAATTGTTGTTCAAGTTGTGCGATTTGTTCAAGTAAATCACGAGGCACATCTGCCATTGACCCCTATTGGAAATATCTCGTTAGCTATTTGGTACAGCGCCAGGGATCATTGTTCATACTTTTCGGGATGGTGGTTTTCGTGGACCAAGATTGACCATTGTTGAAGCAAGTTGTAGTAATGAATAAAATAATCCAGGAGATCAATTGAAAATCAATATATCAAAACCAGGAAAAGTGATAATGAAGAAGGAAAGAAAGAAGAACAAAAAAAAAAAAACGCAGGGCGATCTATTTGGTCTTTATAAAGTGTAGTGAACAGAGAAAACTCGCCAAAAAGCAACTTTCTGAATGAAACTTTCCCCCGGGACGGTTAAACCGGGATGGGTGAGGCCGGGTAACTGTCTGTGTTTTTTTGGGTGTGTTCCCATTCATCAACATCACCAATTTCGCCACTTACTGCTACAGTACACGCACACACAACAATGTCAGATTCAGCGGCAACAGAGATCCCTAAAGTTCCAGATTATAGACTAGCTGATTACATTTTCGCTCTAAAAACAAAATGGAACGATGAAACATTGAACAAGCTGCTGGATCAGATTAAACAAAATAACCTAGCTCCATTGTATTACTATTTGCACGTGGAAGGTTTGCCATCGATCCCATGGGATGAAAGTGAATATAACAGAATGAAGGAGGAAAACTCCAAAAAGATTCAAGAAATTGAAGAAGCAATTAAAAAGGCTGAAACGGATGAAGAGGAATTGGCCGCTATAGAAAACTGGGTCAAGTTGGGTGAATATTACGCTGAGATTTGTGACCGTGAACAAGCTATTTCTACATTGAGAAAAGCATTTGAAAAAACTGCTAGTTCCGGTACCAAGATTGATCTTTCATTGACAATTATTCGAGTTGGATTGTTCTTTGATGACAAGCCATTTGTTGGTAAGGAATTGGATGCTGTTAAATTGTTGATTGATCGAGGTGGAGATTGGGAACGACGAAATCGATACAAGACTTATAACGGGTTGTATTTAATGTCAACACGACAGTTCGACGAGGCAGCCGGGTTGTTGATTGATAGTTTGTCAACGTTTACATCGACTGAGGTTTCGACTTATGAGGAGATTGTGGAATATGCAGTTCTTTGTGGTGCTATTAGTCTCGATCGGGTTAATTTGAAGACAAAGGTGGTTGATTCACCAGAAGCCCTTTCTTTATTACCAACTACTCCATTATTGGAACCATTGACAACCATGACCAATTCATTGTATACATGTGACTATGGTAGTTATTTTAAAGCGCTTGCTCAAGTTGAAGAGGAGTTTTTGCGACACTCTAGATACACTGCACCACACAGTTCATATTATGTTCGAGAAATGCGACGAAAAGCATATGGTCAATTGCTCGAATCGTACAAAACACTCAGCCTTAAGAGTGCAGCAGAAGCGTTTGGAGTCAGTGTTGAGTTTCTTGATGCCGATTTGTCCAAGTTTATTCCTCAAAACAAGCTAAACTGTGTGATTGATCGGGTAAATGGGATCATTGTTACTAATCGACCGGATAACAAGAATTCGCAATACCAGCATTTTGTCAAAGATGGTGATGCTTTGTTGACCAAGCTACAGAAATATGCATCTGCTGTGAGACTAAGCGGTGCTGAAAGAGTAGCGTAGTTTTTATGTAATTAATTGAAAAAAAAAAGAAGCAAAAAGTCGTATTTTTTGAGTGTGTGGAAGAGCCGGAAGCAGCCAAAAAATCCCAACTCTCCCCTCACTTTCACTTCCCACCGTTAAAACATGAACGCTATGGACATTGTGCAGGATATGGATTTATTATCCACTGCCTACAGTTCTGCGGAATCTAGTGTCAGCGCTTCGATTACAACTGGTGTAGTCGAAGCAGCTGTGAATGCTAGCCATGGAGAATTCTTTTTAAAAAGGGTAGCTCGGTCATTTGCATATGCAGTCACTCAACGGGCGGTTGAGCAGGGCGACATGCCAGAACGACAATTAACATCGTTTTTTTCATACCTGGTGAGTCCATTTGCATTGCTATGTATGGGCATGGCCATTGTCTTGAACAGAACAATGGTATTTGCAACAACTAGACGTCCGGCAGTTTTGCCCTTGTCTTACCGGATTGCTTTGAGGTTGGTGGCTTTGTACTCATTAGGGGTGCAATTATTCCCATTGTTGACCGCATTGAAATGCGCAACCGGAACGAAGAAAATCCCCGAATGGTTTTTGCTGGATTACTGTCCTTCTCCACCGGTATTATGGGATTTGTATCGGTCGATTTGTGTGGGGCATTTCATTGAGACATTTTCCAGCGTTATTCAAGGTCGAGTGCCTTATTCTGAAACAGGTATGACTTTGTTTGAATATTCAGTTGCATTTCAAGAAGTACAGACCTCGCAGAGGTTGTCTGTGGAGATTTTGGTAGTGTCGATAATGGCTGTGTTTAGCCAGATTGTGCTGCATGTTCAAGCCATGTTCGACTCTCAAAAGTATCGGTTGATTCCTTCGACAGGGTTTGGGATGGCTTTTCTGGGGTATTTTGCATGGTCTATTTATCAAGGGCGGTTATTGTATTTCCCCACGATATGTGTTGTTGGTTATGCACCACAGTTGTCGATTTTGCTGGTGGTGATGGTCTGTGGGGTAATCTACAGCATGGCGTGTTTCATGGCTGGTGGGCCGCAGAACATGCAAACGTCCTTGTCTTCGTTCACGTGGGATATGAGTGAAGATTTTTACTCTTGTTTGATGAAGTTGGGGATAGTTTCATTGACGTCGGTGACGAAAGCGACGTATTTGACTGAAGCTGCGGCGTTGAGTACGCCATTGGGGACATGGATTGAAACGCAGGATGTGCCGAAACGGGAGAGTGCGAATCCGTATAAGAATGAAGTGGTTTCGCCAATGATGAATCAGACGGAGGAGGAGGATGATGATGATGATGATGAAAATACGACGCGACGGCGTGGGCTTTTGGTGGTCAATCGAGTGGTCACTGCATTGTATATGATCCGAGGGGTGTTGTCTTTATTGGTATTGATTGCATGGAGATCTGTCAGAGGATATATTCCAAAATTGCATAGATGGGGGGTTAAGAGGGGTGAGATAGTGGGTGAGGGTGAAGATGAGGAGGAGGATGAGGAACAGTTTCAAAAAGACCTTAGTAGTCTCCGCAGCAAGTTGATCTACGGGAGTCTGAATGATGAGTTTGGCGATGGGTATTTGAAGCTGTTGTCTGGGGATTTGATTCCTGATTTTGACGACTCAGTGGATTACTCACCTGACAGTGAAAGCGACTCAGAGAGCGGATACAGCTCTGACGAAGCTGGCTCTGGTGCCACTTATACCGACGCCGCAGCGGCTCGGGTACCGCAGGCAGCGGCAGCAGCAGCAGCAGCGACGCCGCACGACCACCAGCATAGTACCATGTCGACAGTTAATGAGTTGTACGACTTGATTTTATCCACGCCGGAAGCATTACTATCTCTACTGGGACCCAAATCGCAAGAAGAAGAGGAGCATGCGCGGATCCTATCGTCGCATCTGGCGCAACCACGGCTGACACGGAGTCAGTACCACGATTTGCATAAAAACAGCCCGGATGAAGCACAGGTGGTTGTGGAGTTGATCCGGGAGCGCCGACAGAGACCGCTTCCCGCTGGAACAGACGAGGCTGTGGTCCAGTCGGTGTGTGTGGTGTGCCAGACCCAGCCACGACAGGTGGTGCTGTGGCCATGTCGGTGTTTTGCATTGTGTGAAGAGTGTCGATTGGGGCTGGCGATCAAGAACTTTAAAGGGTGTGTGTGTTGTCGACGCCAGGTGAACTCCTTTTCACGAGTGTTTGTTCCGTGATGCTTCGTTTATTGAACACGAGTTTTTACATAATATATATAGTATTGAAATAAATTAACGATAAAAATCGGGCCGTTTCACATTCAACCCATAATCCGCCAACGCATTGCCCAGATCCTCCATGTTCAGCACAGTTTTTCCCTGTGAAGCCTGGCTTCCCCCGCCTCCACCGGTTGCACTGGGTCCAGCCGCCAGGGCTCGGGCTCGTGCTTGTGGGTTTTGTGCAGACGCGACGGAGCTTGAGGACCGGATGCGTGAGTATTGGTACGCGTCCGAGGCGATATCTGATACGAATTTCTGTGTAGCGAGGGCCAGCAATCGTTTTCTGTAGTGTGTTAGTGAGTGCGGATGGATGGAGTTTCATACATTCGACGGTCGCTGGTTTCAAACCCTGATTTCGCAAGGTAATAATCTGTGACTGCATCTGGAATCTGAGTATATTTAGTTAGCAGCGCTCAAAACAACGCAAAAATCTCATACAATTGGCGCGTAGTCATCCATAGACTCGAGAAACTCCTTCAAACATTTATCCTTTCGAAGCAAAGAAGGTTGTGGAGGAGGGATTGGCTCTGGTACTGGTACTGGGATTGGCGCTTCTACTGCTTCAGCATCTTCTCCTTCATCAGCAGGTTTCGGGTTACCTTCTTCGTCCTTCTGATCCTCCGCTTCAGCAATCGGAATCACTTCGCTGTCAACGTCTTCGAGTTCTGGGTCGGCTAGAACGTCGGCATCTTTCATGTCCACATCGTCACTCATTGTTAGTTGTTGGAAGTGGTGAAAGAAAATGGTGTTGAGAATTTGGGACAACAGAGAGAGAGAGAGAGAGATGGCAGCAGAATTGCTAACCAGTTCAACCATGAACTTCCCAAATACAGTAGATAGTTACAAAACTTCTCAGCTGGTGCAATTATTCAAGATGGATATGGAGATGCAAAACGGAAACATACATTTGCAATAACAAACCTTTATACAGTAATCCACAGGGTAACGATTCTCTGATTATGTAATACGGACAGACCTTTTTTACCTTTCGCGCGCGGCCCCCGCCTTAAAGATTTCAAATCACACGCGGGACAAGTTTCGCTCTTTCGACATTTCTGTAGATATTACACAAAAAGGACGCTCCTCTGTTCCTCCCTCTCCACCGCAACAATTCTTTCAAATCAACTCAAAACCCAAACCAGGCTATTTGCATTGTCAAAACAGCTGAGATACAATTCAACAATGGCACCAACTACGACTACTACTACTCCTGAACACTACAACTATTTGGTGATTGGCGGCGGATCTGGCGGGGTTGCGTCAGCACGTCGAGCTGCCAAACACGGCGCAAAGGCTTTGCTTATCGAAGGTAAACGACTAGGCGGTACTTGTGTGAATGTAGGATGTGTACCAAAAAAAGTCATGTGGTCTGCATCCGACATGGCCAAAAAAATCCAACAAGCCAAGGGATATGGGTTCGATGTGGACCCAGCATTGAGCAAGACTTTTAACTGGCCAGCTTTCAAGACTAAGCGTGACGCTTATATCGAACGATTGAACGGGATTTACGCCCGGAACTTGGAAAAAGAAGGCGTGGAATACGTGTTTGGATGGGCCTCATTCAAGTCTGAAAAGGTTGTCCAAGTGGAATTGCGAGAAGGTGGCACCAAGGAATACACTGCAGACCATATCCTTATCGCAGCAGGTGGAGCTCCAGCGATTCCAAAGGGAATCAAAGGTGCCGAGCATGGTATTACCTCAGATGGGTTTTTCGACCTACCAACGCAACCAAAACGTGTTGCGGTTATTGGTGCAGGGTATATCGGTGTAGAATTGGCCGGTGTATTCAACGGATTGGGCAGTGAAACCCACTTGTTTATCCGAGGTGAGACTGTTTTGCGATCATTTGACCCGATTATCCAATCTGTGATCACCGAATCGTATGAAAAGCACGGGGTCCATGTCCACAAGAAGCTTGTTAGTAATGAAAGCATTGAAAAGCTGGAAAATGGCCAATTGAAGCTGACTTTTGAAGATATCAAGGGGCCAGACAGTATTGAGTTTGACGAGATTGTTTGGACAGTGGGTCGAAAGCCGTTGAATGAGCTGCTCAATGTCGAATCTGTCGGCATCAAATGCGATCCAAAGGGTAAAGTGATTGTTGATGAGTACCAAAACACCAACATCCCAGGGGTGTATTCTCTTGGTGATATTGCTGACAATGGGTTTGAACTTACCCCGGTTGCAATTGCCGCTGGGCGAAAACTCTCCAATCGATTGTTTGGGCCAGAACAGTTCAAGAACCAAAAACAAGACTATGAGAACATTCCATCGGTGGTGTTTTCGCATCCTGAGGCCGGGTCCATCGGGATTAGCGAACCAGCAGCCATTGCCAAGTATGGCCAGGAGAATGTCAAGGTGTACCAATCGCGATTCGTGTCCATGTACTATGCTCCATTCGAGCAGGATGAGAAGGAGCCTACGGTGTACAAGATTGTGTGTGCCGGTGCTGACGAGAAAGTCGTCGGGCTACACATTATTGGCGACGATAGTGCCGAAATCTTGCAAGGGTTTGGAGCGGCGATTCGAATGGGCGCCACCAAGGCCGACTTTGACAACGTGGTTGCCATCCATCCAACTGCCGCGGAGGAATTGGTTACAATGACCTAAAAACAAAAAATTAAAAAAAAAAAAAAAATAATTCTTGCGTATAGTCTTTGTCTAATGTCTATGTAGAGTATTATGCAGAGTATATTCCCTCATCAATGCCGATGTCACTGTGCCAATAATAGCCAAGACGAGGGTGAAGAACAGAACCAAGTGCACCGCATCTCGGTACGAATCAATGATATCATCCTGGAACTGCACTGGAACTTTGCGGATGGCTTCTACAGAATCCAAAACCCGGGAAATCGCCTTTTGAGCTTCACTGCCCTGGCCATCCAGCTTATCATGCAGCCCAGCCGACAGAGAATTCTGGAAAATGGCCGACGCGATCGCCACCCCAAGTGTAGACCCCACACCTCGGAACGCATACTGGATACTGGTCGCCACGGCCTGGAACTCCTGTGGTACGGCGGCAATCAACGCCAGCAGAGTCACCGTCAACATGGATGCGTATCCGAACCCGCCGCACGCCAAAGCCGCATAGTGCAGAATCGTTGGGGTGTCCCGGTCAAACGTCATGGCGATTGAGATCCCAATGATCAACAAAACCGGCGACAAAACACCCACGTAGTAGTACTTGCCTGTACGTTTCATGTAAAACCCGGCGAAAAACGACCCGGCAGCAACCCCGATAAAGTTCCCGCCCAGTCGTTCTCCGACTTGGGTACTGTTCAGCCCGTTGACAGATGTCAGCAAAATCGGCACAAAAAACAAGATGGAATATACAGACATGGTGGTAAAGAAATTCGTCAATGACGACGCTAGGATCGTCCGGTTGGTGAATAGCCGCACTGGGATCACCGGCTCCTTGGCAATGTACATCTCAACATACACAAACAATCCAGCCATGGCGGCAGACCCAATTAGCAAACACGGAATCAACGGGTGAGACCATGGAATCTGTCTCCCTCCGGTGGAAATCGCAAACATTAGCAACACCAATGTCGACACCAACGTAATCGCTCCAAAGAAATCCACCCGTTTCAAGTTGCTCACCGGTTCTTCACCACCTTCGACTTCCCGCAACAATGGTTCTGTTTCCCCCTTGGCATCTTGAGGTTGGAAAAACACCCATAACAACACCATGGACAACAAAATCCCCGGAACTTGACTAGTGAACGCCATTCTCCAGCCCCATTTGTCACTTACAACACCGCCGAAAATCCCGCCAACACCAGCACCAATGCCAAAACAGACATTTCCCACACCTTGCAACACTCCACGTTGTCTCAATGGTACCAAGTCACTCACGGCGATCGTAGTCAAAGTCATGATACCTCCGCCTCCTATACCACTGATCAACCGACCAACCACCAGAGCCTCAAGACTCTGAGCCATGCCACAAATCCCACATCCAATGGCAAACATGGCGTTACAAACCAACAGCATCTCCTTCCGTCCATAAATATCAGAAACCTTACCATACAACGGTTGGAACGCAGCACAGGCCACAAGATAACTGGTAGCGATCCATGACACCCGGCCCAACTCATGGAGATCCGAAGCGATATGACTCAAAAGACTAGTCACCACGGTACCGTCCAAAGCTCCAAGGAAAACTCCAAAGTACATTGACGCGAAAATCACCGTCAGTCTAGTTTTACTCAGCTCTTTAGTCATTCTCTTTTTTTGTTGGTTTTTTTGTCCAGCCAAAGTTGGGTCTTTTGTTGACGTTATGACGCTATCTAATATATCCCTAGAACAACGGATTCCGCGGCATATAAAAATCTCTTCCCCGCCCACGCCGCGGGAAAAGATAAACCTCGGGACAAAGATTTCCTTTTTTTTTTTTTTTTAAGGCCTCGTCCGAAAAACTTACTGATCGATAATACCGAATAATAGATGAAATAAATGCATTTTACAAATTAACTATAGCTCAACAGCTCAACCCCCCTGGAGCATCCTACTCTTGACCGAATCCAACAGTTTCCTCCACTGCCATGGTCAACTTTTGACACAAACTCTCATAGTCCTTGTATGGAGGAAGATCCACTCGGTTGAAACATGTATGACTTTTTGGCAAATGCTGAGATTCTCCTGCCTTTTCAATAGTAAATCTTCGAGGACCATCACTACCTTGTAGATCCTTGAAACCATTGACCGGAATTCGAGACGTACCAGTAGTAAACTGCAGTAATCGGGATTTCTGTTCCGAATCATACGACCGGATACACTTCCAAAACCATTGAACCACTTCATCACTCTCACTATACCCTCTGTAATCTGTATGTTTCTTCCAATCATCAATATCAATATCTGCAATACCTCCGATTAACAACTCCAATTCTCGTTCATCAAACACATTGACCAATTCTTGTGGAATCAACTCATTAAACCCAGTAACAAACGCATTAAATTGTTCTTCAATTCGTTTTGAAATCTTCCACTCTGTAACCAATTCAACATATTCCAACTTGTTATCATTATCCACCGGCAAATCTCTCCCTCCAGGCTTCAAATCAACAGTGACAATCTCCCCAAATTGATCATCTTCCACAGAAAATGTCAATTCAAGAATATCCGTAATATCATTATCCAAAGTCCACTCCAAGTTTCGATAGAATTCCGCATCAACACCATCCATATCTGCCAAAACAACTCGCTTTCTCAAAATCATCTTATAAAAAGCCCCAATGAAAAATGCATCCAAGAATCGTCGATGGAAAATTGCCAACCCAACACATCGTCCAATAAACTTGAAATAGTTCAAATGCTCTGGGTTGATACCGGAATGTGGGTTGATCTGCAATGTATAATTGTCGTGAGCAGAATATTCAAACAAACAGTAAAATGGATTGAACATTTCATGAGACAACAAAAAGAAGAATTCTCGAGAAACCCCACCATAATCCAAACCTTCTTCACCATCAAACTTGATCATCAATCGCTTTTTCAAATCTTGCGGAGATTGTCTCATGACTTCTTGATAAGAATCTTCAAAAATGTGATCTCTTCGGACCTTGATGTGGCATTGACCAGGCAAGATTCTCAAAGCAGGTTGAGATCTGAAATAAATCAACTTACGTCTAAAATCTCGCTTGTATTGTGGCACATTTTGATCCAAACTAGATGGTAATCTTGGATCATCCCATGTAGTAGTCTTGGTATTATGATCAACAAAATATACTCGAGCGGTATTTGTCAATCGCATTTCCCATCCACTTGGCAATGGTCCTAGTTGAGAAACTGGTTGTTGTTGAATTGTGGTATTATTCGCATTTGGACCATACATTCGAATGTATTGTTGTCGTCGAGGATCGACCCAAGTAGTAGTTCGAGTATTATGATCAACAAAATACGGACGACCTTCTGGAGTGAACCGTTGTTCCCATCCACTAGGTAATTCGCCCAATCCAGCTGTTGTTGCATTTTGATTCAACAATGCATTATTACCATTTTCAGCTTGTGGTGTGGTTGCTGCAGTAGTAATTGGGGAATCTCTTGGAGATGACCCTGATGCAACCGAAGCACCAGAGCCAGGTCTTGGTGAAGCAGCTCTACTAGTAGATTCTTCGGGTAACGTTCTATTTTGATGTCTTAGTCGCTCCACATCTGTTTCTTGTTGTCTAGCCATTCGTTGTTGAGACTCTGAAAAGTTTGATGAAGGTCGTGTCCAGGTGGTTGATCGAGTATTATGGTCGACATAATACGTTCTACCCAAATTATCAGTTCTTCTTTCCCATCCTGCTGGGAGTCTACCAAATTGATCTTCAAATGAACTCAAAGGCCGGTTGGCAGCGTTAGGTACCTGAAGGTTTGTTTGGTTCATTTCTCTGTTAATGTCATGAATATCTGGATTAGGAGATGTGCTTAATGGAGGAGGTGGCGGCGGTGGTGGCCCTGGAGGAGGTGCAGCAGATGAATGTGTTGAAGCAGTTGCCGTACCATTTTGTTGAGATGCTGTTGCTGTATTATTTGTTGATGATGCTGGTTGGTCAACGTTTGTTGAAAGATTTAGAATGAGTTTTCCGTTTACTACCAAATTGTCATTGCTCTTTTTCAAGTCTCGAGTCAACATTTCATCACCACCAGAAGTCAAATCGATAGCTTCATTGACAACAATGTTGATAACACCAAGGAATCCTTGGTCCTTCTTTTTGAATTTTTTGTGATCAAAAATTTGAACTGCAAGTATACTTCCGGGGTTAATCTCGCTAGGATGAGTTAGTCGTCAATTTTTTTTTTTTTTTTTTTTTTTTTTATTTTTTTTTTTTTTTGATGTGTCACTTACAAATCGAAAGATTCATTCCAGTAAGGATTCAATGTTTTACGAATAACCGAAGTTGTTTTCGTCTGTCCTCCATCCACTGTAATCACTGCAAACGGGTCAGGCAATCCTAAAGGTATTGGTTAGCTTTGTTGTTGTTGTTGTTTCTTTTCTCTTGACATACTAAAAACGTCTCTTTTATAAAGAGCGTCCGCCGCAATAACTAAAAATAAAACGTTAGTAATCCAACAATAACACGAATTCGAACCATACCAGTAACTCTTAGCTTGACCATAATATTACAATTTCGTGGGCTAAAATGAGTGCGAGTCAAGAAGACAAGAAAGTTGAGTGTTTTGTTTGTTCACAGGGTCGACGCAATCAAAGTTGAGGGGGTTGTTTTTTTTGTTTAAATTTCCGTCCCTGACAAATCCCAAAAAAATGCTTCTATGTATGAAACAGAAGAAGAAAAAGACGAGTCGTTTGAAACTCTTTACAATGAAACGAGAAGATTGGTCGTATGAAAAGAGAGTAGTAAGAGAGAGAGTGTGAGTAAGTAAGCGCTTGCGTCTAACGGTTTTTTTTTTTGTTTTTTGTTTTGTGTTCGAACGACCAAGAACTTCCAAACTGGTGGCGCTGTTGCTGTTGGTTGCAGCAGCGCTGTGATTTCTAACGGGTAGGGGCTGAGCCGTTGCGGCTTCTTGTTACCCGGCTTCCGGAGGTCAGAGGAGTTTATCCGGAGATCGGATCGGGTTCCGATCGAGAGAAGGAAGCTGGTAGAAGCTTAGGTGTTATGTGGACAAGTTGCAAGTGAGTTGCAAGTGAAAGAATCAAAAGCTTGTAAACACGGGTAAACATGATCACCAATTGTTAATATGGACCCTCCACCCTGGAATCCTGAATCCTGAATCCTGAATCCTGAATCACAATCCTATTCCTAAAAGCCACATGATCAGATCGACCCATTATTATCATGCATCCATGACTCAAGCTATTTGAGCGATGAGATTGGGATTGGGATTGGGATTGGTATTGGGATACGGGACAACAGCACTGCCCTGGTTTGAACCATGACTATTCCAATTGTTTGCTTATACGCCTATAGCTTATATGTGGAGGTAATGCTGCCGATTTAATATTTGCCACCTTTTTCGTCTTCTTTCATGCTGCTGTCCTCCTCTTCCACAGGGGCTGGTGTCTTCGACGCGTGCACGGTCGAGTTTCTTTGCTCGTGGTTGATATGGTGATGGGCTTCTACAAATGCGGGGTGCATATAGCATATATCTACAATTGCTGTTGAATAATGTTTAAAAAGAAAAAAACCTTTTTTGTTTTGAGTTTCCGAGGTTTTACCGAACTTGGGATTCTCAATCATATGAAGGTAATTACGGTGGAAAGGGGGGAAAAAAAACAAATGATCTTTTTTCGCACTGACAGATTTACCCGAATAGGCATCCGGACAAGTTCCAATCCAATGGCATGTTATGCTATGGTCTTCTCCTTAATTCTACAGACGGTGCTCCGGATCTCTGCATATCCAGAAAAAAAGCATCAGACCAGCTTATATGCATCCTCTGCGTCCTCTGCAGGCCATCATGCACGCCTCATTTGATCAACACTTTTGGAGAATATGTTATCTGTTGCTGTTTTTCTTTGTTCTACAAGTCCTACAAGTCGTCTGATTCAATGTTTTAAACCTCATGAGTTTATATATATTAGGAAAGTCTCGTGTATACAAAAATAACACTAGAAAATAAAAGAGATAAATAATCTAAGTATGCAAAGATAGGGACAAAACTGTGGCGTAGTTTATTTTTGTTTACCACATGTACCCAACCTTCAACTGTTTCAACTTGCTGACAAGTTCACCAGTACTCTTTGAAGCAAAACACTGAGCTTTGGTTTCGTCTGGAAGAGACTTCAAAACGGCTTGTCGAATAACACAATCCAAATTTCGATAAGCACCGGCGTTTACCAAGTAATCACCCAAGCCCAAGTCTCGAATGGTGTTTTCAACTAATTGAATCCAAGAGTTGAAGATCTTGTGATCAGAGATTCGCAATTCTGGAAAGTCCAAGAGTTCCTTGTAGGCTCTCAATTCGTGTAGGTTCAAGAAACCAGATTCCAATTCTGATTGTCGAAATTGTGCGTTGTCTTCAGCAGCGAGGACTTTTTGATTGTGGAATGGAGTTTGAATAGCGGTAGTCATAATATGTTTGTTTGATGGAGAGAGAAGAAGAAAGAAAAAAAAAATTCAAAGTTTATGGGAAATCGGGCTTCCTTTTATAGTTTTTTTGAGTTTGTGGATAAGCATATGCGGATGGAAAGCTGGGTTAAACCGGGTTGTAGAACAAGGAAAAAGAAAAAAAGTAAAGTAACGTGACGGATCACACGCCGCTCGCTTCCATCCCTCTATAGATTGAATCTGCATCAGAAGAGATCTTTGGGATGGACGGCAAGACGGATGGATGAGAGAGAAAAAAAGAAAAGGAACAGGGGGGTGGGTTTAGGTGGTTTCGTTGGTGCTTTGTTGAAGTTTTTTGCATCCATGGTTTCTTGATTGGTGGTGATTGGTAGTACACTGGTCAATTATCGAATTTCTACTTTCATTCAACTCCAATATCAACCGATATCTGATTTCTGATCCTCCAGATTACATGAACTTTGCGGAGATTGCTTTCAATGCGTTACAGTGCAATTCGGTGATTGGCACACTCTTGGAGAACCTTGCTATCATATCGATGATATCATTCAGCGGCCTCACGACACAACCACAACCACAGCCCATATCTCGGCATGTCTTAACAATACCACTCGACAAGCCCTTGGCATCGTTGTATCGCCGTCGCTGTATCAAGTGCGATGGACTGTTGTTCCTGCTCGTGTTGCGTGCCTTCTGCGCCACACTTGCCAAATGCTCGGCATTCTATCTTGCATTGCATCGTCGTGATCAGGAAGGAAAAGGCGCGCGAGTTGCCGAGCCGTTCGAAAAAGCCCCGTGGGACGCTAATTAACGCATATCATGTTGCTTCGATGGAAAAAAAAAATATATACTTCTTTCTAGTTCCTGCTGGAAAAAGGCCATCATGAACCAATTGGAAAAGAAAAGCCCTTGCTCACGGCGTGGCAGGTGGCAATATAACCGCAGCAGTGGGTGCGTGGGTGGGTGGCTCGGCTGAAAGTATTATTTAGCTTAAAAAGCCTTGTGCATATGCATCTTTGTCGAGTCATTATCGATCGGTAGAATTATAATTAGGGTCGATAAAAAATATATACTATACGAAGGTTACCGCAATTGGTAACAATGCCGTGTGGCTTTATGAAGAATAAACATATATTGACTTTTAAAATTTTTTCACTTGCTCAATAAACGCGTGTGGCTTTTTGTAACCGGGAAACATCGGACTTGGTTCCGGAATGTTCCATCCGATTTTGTCCATTGTTTTTGCCAATATACTGCATGCGGGAACCTTTGATCCGCAGAATGACTATTATTAATTTTTTTTTTTAGCATACTCTGGGATGCATATACACGTATAATGCCCAAATGACCTGATAATTGATACTCTTAACGGCAGGTATTCTCTGCTTCCATTACCGCTATTCTTGGTTCAAGACAAATGTTTCGAGTTGTAAAATGCATGCGCGCCACAACGTGACTAGTTGAAACTATAGGCAGTTATATCCGTCATGACTCTGTTGTGCGTCTTACGAGAACCTGCATATGACTTGTTTCCGAAGCGGCAAATATCAATATCATTTTTTGTTGCAATTACATGTGGTGGCAAATTTGACCGCGGATAAAGATAGTCATCCACCAAGAAAAAAAAAAAAAAAAAAAAAAAAAAAAAAA
>JAKTPN010000352.1:0-145395 GCA_030557665.1 Blastobotrys apis
AAAAAAAAAGACATGCAGGCGACTGGAAAATGTCACAACAATTTAACTTTACCAGATCTTGGGTTTCGTGTCCGATCGCATGCGCTAAGATGAAAAATAAAATAAAATAAATCCGTTTCCAAGCTTCTGTATCTACGCGTGTGTACTATGCTTTTGTTCTACGTTGGAAGATAGACGACCAATCGATCGGAGAAATTTGATGCCGTTCGTAAGGATCGTAAATTCGATCGAGATTGCAATCTCATCTTGGGGAATCGGTTTGCGAGCTTTCTGGTACCCAATATCACATGAATTTCAATCAATCTATGCATGCACCATTCATGGTCATATCCTGCAACTACCAAAAGAACCATTCCCCGAGGTCTATGCACCGCTCCCCCTAAAGCTGTGCGGCTCAATTTGTTCAAAAAAGCCACATGGTCAGTGAAAACTTGAATCAGAAAGTGAAGTTAATAATATTTCAAGAGTAATTAGTACAAAGTGTTATAATTTTAGATGCAAAAGAGAAACGGTTTATCCTGTTTGGATACTTAATTTCCAAGCAAGTCATGCAACAAACCTACCAACCCATCGTTATCATCAGAGTTGTCGTTGTTGTTACCTTTGTTAACTTGGCCGCCAGAACCACCAGCGTTACCACCAGACCCAGCATCACCACCAGATCCACCAATGAGACCACCACCACCAGATCCACCGTTGCCACCGTTACCAGCAACACCACCGTTGCCGCCATCGACAACCTTAAAGTCTCGAGAAGCAAGTTTGTTGTCGTTGCCTGCGTTAATTTGACCACCAGAGCCACCAGCGTTACCACCAGATCCGGCATCGCCACCAGAGCCACCAATTAGACCATGGCCACCGTTGCCGCCGGAACCGCCGTCACCAGCAACACCACCGTTGCCGCCATTGACAACCTTAAAGTCTCGAGAAGCGAGGTTTTGTGGAGCAGCAAGAGCCACGACAGCGAGAGTAGACAAGAGAGAGACTGTGGAGAACTTCATTTTTTGAGTATTTGTTGTTGTTGTTGTTGTTGAGGGAGTGTGAGTGAATCAATGAACTGATGATTTTTAAGAACTTTGAAGGGGAATTTCACCATCCTTTTATACATTTTCAAGACGCGACAAAGGTAGTCTCTCTTTTCGCAAAACCAAATATCCTAAACCGTTTAGTCTTTCAAGATCGCCGTTTAATTGCCGCTTAGTTCCGTAAACGGGTCCACTGAGTATCTTTGTTAAGTGAACAAAATGCACGCGATCGCAAGGGCATGGGTGGGGGAGTTTGGATGGATCGGTGCGGCGCAGGCAGGGATCAATTTAAGACCTCCTTTTTTCATTTTCATGTACGCTTCAGCTCTACGTATTTGGTATAAGTTGCATGATGTTTTGGTGATAGTCAGACAGGAAGAGTCGGTCTAAACCGAAAGACAGGAAAGCGAAAGTTCCTAGAGCTTGGGATTTCGAAATACAAGGCCAAAAAAATACGAGCTGATCTACACTTTGTTCTACGTTGGGCAATGACGATCAAGCGATCGGAGAACTTTGATGCCGTTTGCGATTCAAATATTAGAAAAGTAATGCATTTGTTTCAATTGGGAATCTTTTCGATCGAGATTTGGTTGTCATTGTGGCTTTCTGGTGGGTGTCATCCATGGGTATAGTCGCAAAACCACACCCCGGAAAAGACGCGAAAACCATATCCCATCCGCCGGCCCAACCTTCCAAAGGAGGTTTCCCATCATTCTGGGAACAGGACAATTCGATCGTATAGAACTATCACATACCAGATCGCGAGAGAACGTTGCGAGATTTGGGGTCCTAGATGGCAAAAAGACGTTACCAATTTGACGCCGTGGTTGAGATCCCCCCGATCCGCTGGTAGATGCTAGAATATGGATTCGATGATACTGATTTCCTCTGAATAAAGTCCCAGAGATCGTGGCCGTCACCAGGGGTTTTTTGGCACCGCGTCCTTTTCAACCACCTTACCTCTCTCGCTAACCCATGGCGTTAGAAAATGCCAAGCCGCACAAAACTACGCCACTGGCGATCGAATGCATATAATCCTAAAGGTATATATCTCGATCTGGTGTGGGTTTTGCAACATTGGGAACCCAAGATGGCTTCAAGATTGACATGTGCTTTGGTTGTCCACCAGTCGAGGAATTGCTAAAAAAAGAAGACTTGTCGTTTGGTAAGGATACCCGTCGTCGCTTAGTAACCTATACCCCCTGTTTCGGAGGGAGCGGGAGCAGACCCAGATTTACCCACACCTCAGCGTAAATCCCAGTCCTACCTCGTCTGCCATTTGATCTGCATACGTCAGGGTCCACGCCCGTTTCATATCTGACAGAGGCACCACTGGACGCGGTTGGAGCGTTGAGCATGGATCCGATCCATTGTTCTGATATTGTCGACCTCCCGAACTAGTGCTTGGGTGGGACGGAATGGTACTGTTTTTTGTTTTGTTTGAAATATACAAATCTGCGATGCGCTATTTAATAGCAAGAGAATGGAAAAAAAAAAAATATTATTCTTTTTCTACATGTTTCTTTGTTTGTCTCATCAGGTGTCTAACCCCACCCGATGTAATCCTGCAGATTTCCAACTTCATAAGCAACAAAGTATACAATCTGGACGTCCTGATTGCAATATACAATCCCAACCTTTCCTCTCCTCTTGATCAAGCTTGCTTGCCAAATCCGCCGCATCTGGTAAACCGTTGAGTCCACAAAGAAACCTCCAAAAGCCTGAACCTGCCCGGGCCGGATATTGTCATGCTGAACCAGCCGCACGGTACTTTTTTTTTTTTCAAGTCTATAATTCACTCAATAAAAGTATCTACAGCAATAAAATAAAATAAAATAGTGCTAATAACCCGGTGGTATGCTTATCTCCTGCTAAACGGATAAAACACCGCCTTTAGCAAATCTCCAATATACGTAAACACCGATCCAAGCAAACCCAGAATATGAATAGCAACCATACCGCAAATCACATAGATAAACGCCTTTGGTACCGCTTCATACGTTTCAATATACGCAATCATGTAATAAAGCCTTGAAATAAAAAATCTCACCAAATCAGTAAGCCGTTGCATGATTCCATATGATGGGCCATACCGGTACCCAGCAGCACCACCACCGACAGCATAAGGATCATACCCGTAATATCCACTATAACCACCTGATCGCATGCCACCTCTCATTGCACCAACTGGTCGTTCCAGCGCACTATCTCCGTAATCTGGCGTCATAAGAGACCGACTACCACCCCCTCGTATCGACCCTGGCGCTGGCGATGGGATTCTGCGGCTAGAATACCTATCATGACGTCGATGATTATTCCCCAAGTTGCGGAAAAAGTTCACCCCGCTTGCTAAAAACCCCGGCCTCTCATAATCCGGACGGGCGTCTCCATAATCATACGGAGATATCGATCGTTTGCTGCTTCTTGCTGAAAGAGGTGATGGTGATATTGCTGCATTTTCATCATCTTGAATCCCCGAGCCACCATACCTTGGATCTCCAACACTAGGAATAGCCATTTTCTGTCGAGATGCGTCAGATGGGAATGGTGTAGGTTGTCTATTAGCTGCACTTTCAAATAAATGGCTTCGTTTCGATTTCAATCGAGATGGTGATGACCCAGAAGGTGCTGGTGACGCCGGTTGATAAGAGCCATCACCCATTAATCGTTTGATCAGATCATCATCATCGTCGCCTCTACCAAGACGGCTCTTAGCTCGTTCCAAAAACCCCGGACTATCGTCCCTTTGTTTTTTGTTCCTTCTCACAGATGGTCTTGGTGATCTGTGGGTTGAACCATCTCTAAAATACCCCCCGCCATGGCCAGTACTAAACGTATGAGACCTAGGTTTCGGCATTTCAGGTTTAAGTTTCGGTGATACCGACCTTACTCTACCTCTTGGGCCAAATTTTTCATTAGCTTGCTTGTGGTCAAAATAATATCTTTGAGCAGAATTTGGGTCGACTTTTGCCGTTTGATAATTTGGTGTTAAATAAGACGGTGTTTCGTTTCCTATTGGTCTATCTTCACCGCGCTGGCGATGATAATTGTTCATGAAAAATTCATAAGGGTCAGTTTGCCGCGATTTTGGTCTTCCTCGTGATTGTTTTGACGTAGCAACAGGAGCAGGGGGTTGCTCTCGTGCTGGTGGCGGCTGTGGCGGTCTCCGAGGAACTTCGCTGGTCGGACCAGCTTGATAAGAAATTAGTTGATCATCATCGTAATCGTCAACAGAACTGGAATCATCATGAGCAGAATCTATTCCTGTTGGGGTATAGTACCGGACGTTTTCATTATACAGATGTTCCATTTTCGACCTGACGGTGCGGCGAAAAGAATGTTGTGGTTGGGAAGTATAAGCAGAAGATGATGAAGTTTGTTGATAACGTTGTTGTTGTGGTGAGTGTGAATTTTGGTGTGGATGTGAGGAAAGAAGGTAAGCGAGCGGCATTTTGGTTCTTCTATTCCTTCTCCCTTTGCCGCTTTGGTTCCGTCGTGAGGATTTCACTCTTGGCTCGTCTTTTGGCGGCGGCGTGGGCGGCGTCTCGTGCAGCTGCTGATGGTGCTCGTGCTTTTCTTGTGGCTGAGGATTCTGCGTGCGTTGAATATGCTCCAGCGGCGGCGTAATGTGGGAGAACAAAGACCGAGACTTGACTCGCAAGTTTAACAACCCAGAGCGCCAACCCGGCGGCTGGTCGTCGGCTTTTATATCCTCGGGCATAAAAAAAAGGTTCAAAATTGTTGGATGAAAGGGACTGGAGTTTAAAAAAAAAAATGATGCAAGTTAGAAGGAAAAGTGTAAAAAATGGTAGTAAATATGGAGGAGTATAGGGATGGCCTTGTTCTTGGTTCTGGCTGTTTGGTGAACCCAACTGGATGGATACGGGAGGGAGTATCGAGATTTAAAGAACAATGAAACATCACTGCTGGTCAAATAATACACTGCATATTCACAGCAAAAAGTTTAGTTTTATAAAATGCCCTTGTTCTAAGTGACGTCGTCGAGAAATCCAGCCGCACCAGCCCATTAATGTCTCTCATTTTAACGTTTTTTTTTCTGTTTTGAGTTTAATTCAAGGTGGGTATATTCCCCTGGCAAAAAAAAAAAAAAAAAAAAGCATGTGGAGGCCAAACAAAAAACAACGACCACATTTCACTCCTGCTTTTCCCTTGACCCTTCAAACACTTCCAAAATCTCATCCTCTAATGCATTAAAATACTGCTCCAGAAAATACTGACACTCAGCAATTGGATATCGAAGGGGACTTTTATGGCTCAGCCAAAAAGTCGACTGCCGGTCATCCGACAATGTCAACCGGTGCATGCGTTGCCAGTCTTCAAATTCATAAACTTTATCTGGATCTGAGATGAGATGATCAACAATCTGACGCATCTCACCGCATAGTTTAAATATCCGTTGTTGTTGGGTATCCACGTGCAAAGGGTGTGGTGAATCTGCAGACGATCCAGACCCTGGCTCTATTGAGTTATTGAACTGCGTAGGATCATTGGAAGACTGCAGAAACCAATTACCAAGAATATTCCCCCCTTCCAACAACAGCCCGAACAAGGTATCCCCTAGATTCGAAATCAAGATAGTCATCAATGGAATCGCACCAAGCGCCCATACCACAAAAAAAGGCCGACCGGGTGGACTCTGTGGACTAAAATCACCGTACCCAATTGTCAACAAACACAAGCTGCAAAAATACACTGCTTGGAAGTAATTCCAAGACTCGCAGAAATAAAAAACCATGGCTCCAAGCAGCAAGAATGAGACAAAACATATTACTGAGACAAACAGCGTGAGAATGCTACTCATACGAGCAGTCTTGTTGTGCACGTGTCGCATGGTTTCAAACGCCCGTTGCTCTTGAAATGCATTTTGTTCATCATCTTGTTGAAATTGATCCAGTTTTCTTACCCGTTTTTGTTCACTTTGATGGAATCTGACAGTCTGTCCACCAGCTTCAAGAATAATCTGACGAATGGTTGCAACAATCAACCCCAAGAGAATAACCCCGATAAACGCATATGGTAAACACAATGCACGACCCAGGGTTGTCTTTGGAGTCAAATCTCCAAGTCCAATGGTTAATATCGTCACTACCGAGTAATAAACGCCATCCGCATATGGAATGTCCAACAAATGACCAAACAACGCCCCTCCGATGCCAATCCATACAATTAATGAAACATTTTGAATCATAATACTGCGCTGTCGTACTGTAAGGTTAAAACTGGCTTCATACTGCCCTAGTAAATGCCCCGTTTCGTTGATCAAAAGTAAAGTTGCTGAGATAAAGTACAATACACATGTGATAACCGCGTGCCAAAACCCTTGACTACGCGTGTAATGATCTGAATTGAAATAAACATATTTTGTAGAAACAATCAGAGCCAGTAATAAAAATGATGCTAGATACCATCCTCCGATTGTAATGGCCTGCGAAACGTTATACCTGATACGCTTCGCAAAGTTGAGGAACAAGGAAACATTTGACAGGCATCCTAAAAACAGAGATATCGAATTCAATGCCAAAACGCAATGGAAATCTGGTGGTTTATGCCCAGTATCTGGTACCGGTACTCTCCACTTGTCTGCCAAAGACACAATAGAGTTCAAGTTTGAGATTGGACCCAAAGAAGCTGCCACTATTGGGAACCAATTGGAAATGATATATGACGGTATAAACCCCTTTTCACCTGGATTGGCTCGAAGTGCTGCAGATAACCGTGCTGCATAGGCACTAGAAAAAGGTATAAAAGATATCAATTCGTGCGATCTTTTGCGAGATCTTGTAGACATGTTATCGTGGAGAAAGAAATATGTAATCGAGAGACAAGGAATTTCTTCATTTGATGATCTTCATCCAACATCTGTCTTAGCTGGGGTTTAAAAACCTGGTCGTATCGTAGCACCGTGGTTGTCAATAATATATTTTCCTGCCATCCGAAATAATGTCATCTGCAAGCGCTGAAATGGATTTTTTTTCTCCACTCTTTCGCGCGCCACGGTCTACCTTTTGGGCCCGGCATCTCATTAAGCGATTGATCTTCTTTAACAACATGGCCGACACTAATTTAGACGCCCTGATGGACTCTCCACCTACGGACAAACAGAGAAAGAAGCCACGGGCTTATCAACCAGGTCAACCAAGATTTCATTGTAACCATGAAGACTGTGATGCATCTTTTGCTCGAATGGAGCATTTAAAGCGTCATAAAATCAGTCGTAAGTTTTCCCTCGGTGACCGTTTTTTTATATTTTATTTTGAAGATAAGGCTGACAACTTTTTAGACGACAAGAGTATAACTTTTGTCTGTGAGTACTGCGACCGATCTTTCGCAAGAAAAGATATCAAAACAAGACATATTCGAAGACAACATGAGAATCCAAATAAGAAACGGAAAACACGAGTCAAGAAGGTAGAAAGTGAGGAGGATACTGAAATGGTTACAACAATACCCCCGTCACCTCCACCACCACCTCCTCCGCAACAACAACAATTACCGCCACCTCCGCCACCACAGGAGCAGCCCCAACCTAGAAGGATGAATGGATTTGATTACATGAGTCCTACATTCAGTGATAATACCGGTAGCCCGGAGGCTATTCTAGGTAATTCAAACCAAGCGGTATCTCAATTGTTGAATGAAGATTTCATGAATTGGCTCTTTTCACAGTCCCCCGGGTCTCACGTGGTAATGCAAGATGAAGCTCCATTATACTACAATTCAATGTTTGAAGGGATGGATTTGGTTACTGATCCGATTCCTCAGTATTTATTCCCAGTAGATGGTAACGGCAACAGTACCAACACCCATGTCACTCATCAACAGCCGTTGCATTTACAAACATCATCATCACCAGAATCAACAGGATCACTACCTCCTTTGGAAAAATCATTCCCATGCAGCCAAGCAACTTGCGATAGAGTATTAATAGTTATGGGGTTGGATAGTGGAGAATTGGTTGACAAGTTTATAACGCCTAGTTTTGTCACCTATGCTGTTGATTTATACTGGGGGTTACACATTCGATGGCCAATTCTACATCGACCGACTTTTGAAATCAATCGTTGTCCACCATTACTTTTGGTATCAATGATTACAATATCAATGTATCTCACTAGAGATGAAGGCGCGATTGAATTGGCGATATCTCTTCATGAAGAGCTACGGTACAAAATATACCAATTGAACGAGTTCAAAAGGTCATCAGCAATCTGGATGTTCCAAACCCTTCTTTTAGGGGAGATTTTTGAGAAAATGTGCAGCACTGAAGAACAGCACGACCTTGCTACACGGTTCCATGACGTTTTGATCGCTTCAATGCGTCGAGGAGCAGCATCTGGCAGAATGGATGCAGAAAGCTGGCAGGTATCCCCTCCTGAAAGCACAGACCCTGAATGGCAACGGTTTATTGACCATGAATCGCGAAAGCGGGTTGCGTTTTTTGCGTTTGTGGTTGATACCCAGCACACATTCTTGTTCAATCACCCGCCATCAATGTTTATCTCCGACCTGCGGTTTAGACTTCCATGTGATGAAGCGCTTTGGGAAGCGCCAGACGCTGACAAATGGCGGCAAATACAAGAAACTTGTCAACCCCCGCCACATTTCACTACCACCATCGGTTCATTTCTAAGGCTGGACAACCCCACGCAGCCGCAGCTATCACCATGGTCAATGATGGTGATTTTACACGGGTTAATTTCGGTTGGATGGAACATGAGGTTGCGGGAGAGTATTTTGCCAGACCAGATTGAGCCAGGTGTGACTGCGCCAGATGATAACGCTCAACGATGGGTTAGAACGATATCCGAGTCGTATCATGGGTGGTTGCGACACTATAGACTGGCGTTTATTGTTAATGGGAAGTTGCATTTCAATCATCCTTATTTATTGGGAATTCTAACGACTTACGAATTTGCTCATATCATTCTTACAACTGATATTCAAGATTTGCAAAATTTTGTTACCTTGTTAAGCCAGATCCGAGGAGGTAATACATCGAGGATATCCTCAGCGTTGCAACTTGCCAAGTCTATTGATCAATGGGTTGTATCACTAGGGGCAGCTCGTGCATTACCCCATGCATTAGATTTGATTGACATGTTTTTACTGGGGGAGAATCAATATGATGTAACAAAGGAAACCGCATTCCATCGCACTTGGTGTTTGTATGTTGCAGCTGTGACTGTATGGACGTTTCATTTCTTTTCCACAACGTTGAGGCGGGATGGGTATACTAATAATGCCCCGAGATATAGTACTGGGTCATCCGATTTACGGCATTATCTTGGGCGGGTCAGAGCTATAATATCCAAGGGGGTGTCGAATTCTCCGGTTTTATCAGACCCGGGGACTGTGATTAATTATAGTGTATTGCTTGATAAGACAAGCGTTGATAATTGTGAAGCTAATATCTTATTGGACCATGTGTTGGATTTGTTGCGGCCCTGCAGATGGGGAGTGAGTAAGTTTATTGGCATTTGTGTGTCCAAGTGATAAGAGACTAACGGAGAATTTTTTTAGTGCAAGGAAGGTTATCAGTAATTCGAACATTATTAGGCAGAACGGGTGCAGATTAGAGATTAAAGAATAAAGCTTGCGGGTTTCCGATTCCGAAGAAATCAAAATCAAAATCAAAAATCAAAATCAGAAATAAAAAAACCAACCGGTGATTGGCGGGATAATTGGACCTTTTAGTCATCCCCCCGCCAGCGACTCACTAAAGATATGGTATCTATGGAGTACCCCCGCCAGGGCCGGATCAGAAACGGGCGGGGGTGGGGTAATTGTTTGGAACACGGCGAGAAAGTGTAGCAGGCACACGAGACCTTTTTTGGGTTGCAATATTGCAGGGCTAAGCTCCCCCTCTTCTGCGATCCTAAAAACGCAAGAGCTGCAAACTGCAAACTGCGAACTGCATACTGTGGAGTTGGCTTTTTTTCCCCGATGCGCTTCAACTACAGGTTTCATCCCACTGGATAGCCTATTTCTTCGGACATATATAAACCCTAGGATCTCCGCCTGTTTTTTGCTGTATTATTAAATTTTCATATATTTAATACAAAGTGGAACTTCATCATGACTTCAAACGATCATAATAGTCCACCGGCTGTTGCAGACGATCCTGTTGTTGATACTAGTATTTCTAAAACTGATGGTGCTGATGAATACGATGAAAAGAACCTGTACCAAACCGAGACTGGCCAGGTGGAAGATATCTCCAAGGATCTTCCAGATGCCCGAGTTATTGATCACCGAGCAGAACGTGCACTATGTCGCAAGCTGGATATCCGGATTCTGCCGTTCATCGCAGTCATGTACCTGTTCAATGCGTTGGACAAGGGTAACATTTCCAACGCAAAGACCGATGGCATTGAAAAGCACTTGAACATGAAGCCTGAACAATGGAATATCCTGATTTCCATCTTCTACATTCCATTTGTGTTGTTTGCATTTCCAATCACCTTTGTTATTAAAAAATACACTGCTGCCACCGTGATTCCGATCTTGATGGTCGGATTCGGGGCATTATCATTGATTTGCGCTGCTGTTGTGAATTTCGGCGGGTTGATGGCTGTTCGATGGTTTCTTGGAATGTTTGAATCTGCGTTTTTCCCGGGAATTATCTTTTATTTGTCTACATTTTACCGACGTGGTGAATTGGCTCGTCGATTGGCCATTTTCTATGCGGCTGCAAACATTGCAAATGCATTTTCCGGATTGCTAGCATTCGGATTGTTCCAGATTGAAGGGAAAATTCATGGATGGCAGTACTTGTTCTTGGTTGAAGGGGCTGCTACTGTTGTGGTGGCTATTATTGCATTCATCTACCTACCAAGAACTGCGCATCGTGCCAAGTTTTTCAATCAAGAAGAAAAAGACTTGGCATTCCATCGAATTCAGACCGATGCGACTGCAGTTGTTGGTGAAGAGGTATCGATTCGTGATGCTGTTAAAGTGTTTGCTCATCCAGTGACTATTGGATGGTTGTTGATTTCCGTCTGTGTTGGTGTTCCATTGAACTCCATCAACAATTTCTTCCCACAAATGATCCAAGCTTTGGTACCAGATGGAGCTGTTACTACCACCAATTTGTACACAGTCGCTCCAAATATCTGGGGTGCAGTTGCACTGTTGATTTTTGCATTTGCATCTGACTGGACCAATATCCGATCCATCTACGTGGTGATTTCTTTCATGATCACGTTGGTCGGGTTTGTGGTTTATGCATGTATTGATTTGCACGCCCAACCAGGTGTGGCATACTTTTCCACCTTTTTGATGTGTACAGGTGGGTCGTCCTCATCGGTGATTCTGGCCACATGGTATAACAACAATACGCCAGGTGAAACTCGGCGAGCAGTGTTGTCAGCAGTTGGTGTGCCACTTGCCAATGCTGCCGGGTTGATTTCATCAAACATTTTCCTGGCCAAGGACGCTCCAAAGTATATCCCAGCTATTGGTATCACTGCGGCGTTTAGTGGGCTCGGAATGGTCTTGACTTTGATTGTATCGGGTTACATGTGGCTTGATAATAAACGACGGAATAAGAAGCAAGGGGTCAATTGGACTTATAAAGATGTATCTACTGCATCTATGGCCCAAGGCCCAAAGAACCCAAGTTTCCGATGGTATTATTAGATGTCTATTTTATTTCTTTATATTTATGTATTTGTATGATGAACTTTTATTTTCAATGACTTTTGTGATTTTTTTCCCATCATTTTTCCACATCCTGCATACATCTCATCCCAAAGTTCTATTTTTTTCTTTTCTTCCGGCTCATCGAGAAAGAGCCCGGGGAATTACTTCT
Source organism: Blastobotrys apis (assembly GCA_030557665.1). Taxonomy (NCBI): domain Eukaryota; kingdom Fungi; phylum Ascomycota; class Dipodascomycetes; order Dipodascales; family Trichomonascaceae; genus Blastobotrys; species Blastobotrys apis. The sequence continues at coordinate 11,857 of JAKTPN010000352.1, forward strand.
AAAACAGGAATTTGTCTTTCCGGATCTACCTGCCATCGGACATATCCTGGGGAAGTTGTCGATGTCGATGTCCAACTCTAGCCCACGACGTCATCCCATCCCACTATGCTATTTACTGATAGCATTTTGTGGGTTGGTTTTGGCCGTGCTGGCGGGGGGAAAATGAGGGGTAAATTTCCCTCGAACTCAGCCGCACTGGCGGGCGGTTTTGAGCGGGGGGATTCACGCCCCCAACGCGATACAAAAGGAGACAACCCAGGACTATTTTCTAAATCCCAGATATCATCACATTTTTCTTCCCAAAACACTCACACTCAAAAAATGCACCCTTGTGACTTTTATCCTACTGCAGACGTCGATGCGTTGAAGTCCGAATACGTCGGCAAGACTCTCGACCAGATCCCTACTCCAGCGTTTGTAGTCGATCGTGGAATCGTCAAGGCAAACTGTGAAAACATGTTGCAACGGGCAGCTAAAATGAACGCCAAATTTCGGGCTCATGTCAAAACCCACAAGTCTGACCAAGGTGTGCAGATGCAACTTGGAGAAACCGGCTCAAGAGTCGTGGTTTCGACGTTGATGGAAGCTTGGAAGATGGAATCCTTGTACAAGTCTGGACAGATTACCGATATCTTGTATGGGTTGCCTGTGGTCCGATCCAGACTTGATGAGTTGGTTGAATTGTCAAAGTTGACTACTGTTAGATTAATGATCGACCATCCGTGTCAATTAGACATGCTTGTGAAATTCTCCAAGGAAACCGGGTTGAAAACCCCATGGTCGTTCTTCGTCAAGGTCAACATGGGTACCAACCGAGCTGGTATGGAGACTGGTTCTGACGAATTAAACGAGCTTATCAAGGTGGCATTGGCTCCAGAAAACAAGCAATATCTATCACTTTTCGGATTTTATTGCCATGCTGGCCATTCCTATGCATCCAAAAGTTCCAATGAAGCCAGTGATTTCTTGCGACAGGAGATCCAAGCAGCCAACGATGCGGCCAAGATTGCCAAATCGATTGATTCTTCTTTGCAATTGACTGTTTCTGTTGGGTCTACACCAACTGCGCATTCCTTTGGATCTGTCGACCCTGAGAGTATCGGGTTGGTAGCCGAGTTGGAGCTGCATGCGGGGAACTATCCGTTCTGCGATCTGCAACAAATGGCTACCCATTGTATTTCTCAACAGAATGTTGCATGCTCAGTGCTTGCTGAAGTCGCATCGACATACCCAGGGCGAGGAGGTGAAACTCCTGGTGAAGTTCTAGTGAATGCTGGTGTGATTGCTCTGGCTCGTGAACCAGGTCCGTATCCAGGGTTCGGTAAGATCACCACCAAGGGTGTGGAGAACTGGCATGTGGGGAGACTTTCTCAAGAACATGGAATCTTGGTGCCTGATGAAGGTGCCAAGCCGCAAATGCCCGAACTCGGTCAGCAGGTCAGAATCATTCCTCAACATTCGTGTATCACGGCAAATGCGTACCCTTGGTATTATATTGTCGATGGTGGTGATAAAGTAGTAGATGTTTGGACTGCCTGGAGAGGGTGGTAGATGTAGATGTTAGTGTACGCAAAAAATATAATACAAAGACTTTTTATATATATATATATATCTTCAAAAGATTATAAAACCTCAAATCTTATTTAGATTCTGGAATGACAGCAGACATTTCAATTTCCACGTCAGTACCCACTGGCAATTGATGAACGGCGACACAAGTTCGGACTGGCTTTGGGTCGGAGAAATAAGTATCATAAACCTCGTTAACGGCGGCAAAGTTGCTCATATCAGTCAAAAACACGTTGACCTTCAAAGCGTGTTCCATACCGGAGCCAGCAGCTTTACAAACCGCACTCAAGTTGTCCAAAATTTGACGAGTTCGGGCTTGAATGTCGCCTTCGACAAGCTTCATGGTGGTTGGGTCAGTGCCGGTTTGGCCAGAACAGTAGACAATCCCGTTGTGGACAAGGCCTTGAGACAAGACTGGGATTGGCTTTGGAGCGTTGGAGGTGAGGATTTGTTGTCGAGACATTGCAGTAGTAGATGAAGACGAGATGTGAAAAATGTGCAAAAAAAAAAACAACGTCCAACTGGGTGGGATACCGTGCTGTATTTATACAGACGGAACCCGCTTCCGTACTATGCATGAACAACCCGCAAAAAAAAGGTAACCCCGCCCCCGCCAGTTTCCTGGTTTAGGTAAAAGCCGCACAGTAGATCTAAGGGTGGGAGCAGCATATTACGCCCCCGCCACCCCCACAGTGCAGAAACCCGCCCTTTTTACGCTGATAAAAAAATGGTATATAAAAAGGAGACGGTATCTTGAAAGTCTACATTTTCATTCACCAACTACTCAACAATGACTACAGACACATTACCAGCTTCTACCACCACAACCACCACCGCTACCATAAAGGTCGGTACTGAATCCGTCCCAGAACCTCCATTCCAACTACATCCAACTGTCAAGGATCGATTGGACCCGGAATATGTGGACTTTTTCAACCAGCATTTGAGCACCAACCCTAACATCTTGTTCACCCATTTGATCCCATTGGATAAGATCCGGGCTGGCGGGAACGTCATGCCTGGACAATCTCCATTGTTGCCAATGGCTGAGACTCGAGATGTTCAGATTCCTCGAGATGTCACAAACAAGGACGATCCAGCTGTTCCAGCTCGTGTGTTTGTTCCAAAAGGTGAAGTGCCAGAAGGTGGATGGCCAGTGACTGTTTGGTTCCACGGTGGTGGATGGGTCTTGGGTAATATTACCACGGAAAACTCCTTCTGTACTCACGTGGCAGAATGGAGTAGATGTATCGTTGTCAGTGTTGACTACCGACTCGCTCCAGAAGACCCATTCCCAGCTTGCATTGAAGATTCTTATGAAGCTTTGCTCTGGGTTTACAAGAACGCTGCTTCTTTGAACGTCAACAAAGCCAAGATTGCCGTTGCTGGTTCTTCTGCCGGTGGTAACATTTCTGCAGTATTGACTCACAAGTTTGCTGCTGATCGAAGTAAACATGGCTATCCACCATTGGTATTCCAACTTTTGGTTGTCCCAGTGTGTGATAACACTGCTGACACCAACACGCATGACAGTTGGAAGGAGTTTGAACATACTCCGCAACTCCCACGAGGCAAGATGATGTGGTATCGAGATTTGTACTTGCCAAACAAGTCTGATTGGACCCACCCTGAAGCATCTCCAATCTTTTACACCGACGACTCGTTCAAGAACGGGTTGCCACCTGCCATGGTTTGTTGTGGTGAATGTGATGTCTTGCGTACTGAAGGTGAATTGTATGCCGCCAAGTTGAAGGAATCTGGTGTTGAGACGGATTTGGTGGTCTACCCAGGTGTGCCTCACCCGGTCATGGCTATGGATGAAGTGTTGACTCAAGGGAAACGGTTGGTTAAGGAAGCCAGTGTAGCTTTGAAGAATGCGTTCTATTAAATGCTTATATTAGCTTCTGGTTATAGAATAGAATTCTGGGATATAGAATGAATTACATGTTTTTTTAATGATACACAAAAAGTGCTTGACGCCGCACGATCGCTCGACTGCACTCCAAAAAATCAGTAAGTTAGTGTGCGGCGCATTGTTTAAAGTAAATCGATTGTAAACCCAAGCCAATTGAAATAATCGAATCCAAAAAGAAATAGACCCTTGCAACTATACTCTAGTGCGTTTTTTTACGGTACACCCTTTTTGGAATTAGTTCCATAGTTATACCAAGCCGTCACGTGACTATTACAGTTTTAAGGTTTTCACTCAATTTTTTTCCGTTCGGGCGCCGGTTTGATACCGCCCTATATATACAGCAACCCATTGTTATTTTTTTATTCTTTCCCACGGCACTCTTTTATACCATTTTATCCCTAATCCAACAGTCCGGTTTTTTTTCTTTCTAGGGATAAGGATATTTGCGTTTGTTAATTCGCGACTTGGTGATTAAATTGAAAAGGCACATTCGGTCGTATTTGGGGGATTTAAAATACCCTTGTCTTCGCAATGAGCGACCAGCCAACCAACAACAATGAAAACGGAAATGGAAACGGAAACGGTAACTCTCCTAACCAACGGCCACTAAACGCTCAAAGACGAAGATCAAATACATTCACAAATGTCATAGGCGTAGAACCACATGGGCCGTTTTTACGTCGAGATCGACGAAGTAGCCAGGCACGACAGGGTGCTGGTGCTAGTGCTAGTGCTAGTGCTGCTGCTGCTGCTGCTTCAAGAGATAATAATACCAACCGTCCTACTAATGGTGATGGCGGCGGCGGAGGAAATAACGGATTCTACCAAATCACTGGAGATCATGTCGACTTTATCGAAGAGGAAATGAATCATCGAAGAGACTCGGTCTCGTCGGTTGAAACCACTGATTTTATGGATCACCGCCCATTGACTTCGTCTTCAGGAAACACTAACACTGGTGAAGACGCTACTAATCGATATGAAAGCATCCCACCGGCGACCTCCAACCACCAGCATGTTGCATCGTCTTATCAACCAGCAACCTCCTCTTCTTTAAACCCTCGGCGTGATAGCAGCAACAAGTACGGTTCACCCAGCTTGGTGGGCCGATGGGCGAGACGACGATCTAGACAGGACTCTAATCCTGAGGCTCGTGAACCGCTGATCCAACGACAGCAAGCTGTGGATTATGATTCGATTACTGATGCATTGAACGGAGCTGATTCGTTTGCCATTACAATGGACGACCCACAGACTCAAACTGCTGGAGTTCAAGATGATAACGCTCCGGATGGGATTCACCGGTTTATTGATATTGATAGTGATAACGAGGATCAGCAACAACCTGGATCGAAACCAAGTTCAAGACGGTCTTCCAGCGCATCGTCCCTGCATGATGTTTGTTTCCCATTGGAAGATATCCAAGAAATGAACTTTTCAAAGGGGTTCAAAGCATGGCCGGATTTGGACATTTTGAACGAATTCGCCGATCAAGAACGTAAAGAAATCTCCGCGACTGAACAAGCGATTGTTGATGATGTTACAGGTGAGCGGACATATTCATTAACATCGGACCGAAATGGTGGTGGCGGTACAACCACTACTCATACTGGAGTAGAGATGGAACGCGATTTGCAAAATCGATTGAGACCACATCGGATTGTCCCTTGGGTTCAACGGTCAAGAGATGGCAGACAAAAGAATAAACCAAGAAAAATGCAGTCATTTGAGGAAAAATTAACTCAATATCGGTTTTGTTATTTCCGAGAGGATCTAGACGCTACAATCCATTCGCCAAATATCTCTGGCTTGCTCCAACCAGGTCAACAATTCGGCGACTTGTTCCCACCAAGAGTATCTGGATATTCATCAGTTGGAGCTGAATCTTCTGAAGATGGGGGAACGAAACCACCGGGTACTCCAGTACGACCACTGACTCCAGTGGACTTGTCAGCTCCGGGGTCTCCAATGCCTGGGAAACAGGTACCAATTTCGCGAAAGAATACCAGCGCGTCTCTAGCTCAGCAGGCGGCTCAAGCAACTCAACAATCTAGTATTCAATCCGAAAAGCCAGCACCAGCGGCGCCGTTTTGGCTGGATGTGATGAACCCAAGTGAAGAGGAGATGAAGGTTCTGAGTAAGACGTTTGGGATCCATCCATTGACTACTGAGGATATTTTCCATGGAGAAACGCGGGAAAAGGTGGAATTGTTTCGAAATTACTACCTGGTTAGTTTCCGATCGATTGACACCAACTGGGAAAATAAAAAGAATCGCGAACGAGAGAGGAAAAGTCGACGAAAGAATCGCCAACAACAGGGGAAGAATGGGTATTCAGAGTTGAGTCAAGGTGATGGAGGACCTCGACGACGAAAAGGTGGGAAAAGCGGCGGGAAAAGCGGCGGGAAAGGCGGAAAGAAGGGAAATGACACTATATCAGATGCTAGTTCACGGAAACGAGCGCGGTCTCGAGCTGGTCAAGGGGATTTGAAAGCTTTGAACATGTATATTGTGGTGTTTCATGAAGGTGTTTTGACGTTTCATTTTTCACCTACTGCACATCCAACTAATGTGCGGCGGCGAGCAAGGCTGCTGCAGGATTATATCACCGTGTCTAGTGACTGGGTCTCTTATGCATTGATTGATGACATCACCGACGGGTTTGCGCCGTTGATTGAAGCCATTGAAGAAGAGGTCAATACGATTGAGGATTCCATTTTGCAAATGCATTCTGGGGATTCTAGTGATGAAGAGAGTAGTAGTGATGAGGATGACGAGTGTGAAGATACCGCAAGGGCGACGGGTAGTAACAGGAATAAAGGCGCGTCATCTACTACTACTTCAAGCTCATCATCTTCGGCAAGTGTTACTCAAGCATGGAAGGAAAAGGGAGACATGTTGTTGCGGATTGGCGAGTGTCGAAAGCGCGTCATGTCGTTGTTACGGTTGCTGGGGAGTAAAGCCGATGTCATTAAAGGTTTTTCCAAACGATGTAATGAGCAATGGGATGTCGCGCCGCGGAGTGAGATTGCCTTGTTTCTGGGCGATATCCAGGACCATATTGTGACCATGGTGCAATCGTTGAACCATTATGAAAAGTTACTGGCCCGGTCGCATTCGAACTACCTTGCACAGATCAACATTGATATGACTCGGGTGAATAACGACATGAATGATGTTCTAGGGAGGATCACAGTACTCGGAACTATAGTATTGCCAATGAATATCGTCACTGGGTTATGGGGGATGAATGTTATTGTGCCAGGACAAGATCAACCGGGGTTGATTTGGTTTTATAGTATTACCGTTTGTTTGTTGTTGTTTGCGGGCTTGTGTTATGCTTTGGCAAGACGGATTTACAAGATTTAGAGTGTTTAGTTGTAGATTCGTGAACACTATAAAAAAATATTGCTTGTTTTTGCATTTTCCGGATTTGGGCTGTATAGTTGTAGAAGAGCTTCTAGGAAAGTTAGAATTTTTTTTTTTTCAGAAGGCTCCACCCTTTTACATTATCACTTGACACTGAAATATTACAAGAGACCAAAGAATATGAGAATCTATACGGCAATTGCGCTGTTTTCCCTGGCGTTGATTACACCAGGAGCACAGAGCTTGGAGATTGTGGGGGATGATGCTGGTGATGAAAACGAAACCCACGACAGTGCATCACACTACCGTGGAGAAAGCCACTCGGAATGGCGAATGCCGAAAATCATTCCACCTATGAAACATGATTTCCCGGCTGGGACGGATGATGATGATCAGGACGGTACGGCTTCAGCTGTTACTAATGTCGTCGCCACGATATCGAATTCCACAAGGACTGATGATAACACGAGAAGTACTACTGCCGGCGCCACCTTTACTGCTGAGCTGTTGTAGGTGCATGCATGCGGTGTTTTTTTTTTTCCAATATTGCTATATACTTTTTAAGTTTGGATTATAATAAACCTAAAAATATCCACCGGCGCCGCACGCAGTGAGGGGAGAGAGTCTAAATTTACAGTTTATCCCTCGCGCCAATCCACCCAAAAAAAAGGCTTTTTCTTGTTCCTGGTATTTTAAGATGCTTTTGTTTCAATTCATGTAGCTTCATGGGCTTCTGTTCTTTTTTTGGCCTATTGACGATGATGCCATGCATATGTCACACTAAAAAATGGGCCCAGTTCAGCCACTAGAGATTATGTTATACATGGATGAGGCTCAGCGCATGACCAAGTTGCCGCTCAATTGAGATATTAATAGTCACAACTTCTCTTTCAATTGATCGATGCAAAAAATATATATTTGTTCTATTTTCGGATATGCATATCACGGCCCGCCCCGTACACCCATTATCAGCAAACAGAAGAGAGAAAAAAAAAAAGCCCAATAATCGTTTAGATGAAAAGAACCCAATTGGATGAAAAAAAATCCACCATGCTACGTTGAATTGATAAGATTCACAAACCTAAACTGCTGATCGTCGTACCGGTATAGCCGTATAGCCGAGAAGTGCCGATCGTAAAAAAAATGAATCTGCGGACGAAAAAGTCGTGATCTTTTTTAGAGTTTTTTTGTTGCTTGACTGAGCAAACAACCCTGGGTATATCCGATCATAGGTCGAGTTCTGCTGGACAATGGTATGACTTTTGATGTGACATTACTCAATTCGCTTGATCATGACAGTTATACGTTTTGTTCCAATGTTCTACTGCATAAAACCGATTACACAGTGTTTACCGTCTTTCGTCGTTTAAGACAGCCCAGCAGCGTTCCAATTCCGTCTCCATATTGATTTTTCACTGTTTTTTTTCTTCTTCCTCGACAACGTCATGCATTCACCCATCCCATCCTGACGTCACAATGAACAGTAAAGAAAACAGGGGGGAAATTTAAAAAACTGCCGGCGCGGCCGATCGGAATTGAATTTTGCGCCGGGATCCTCGAGTGAGAGAAAAAGGGCGGCGCTTGTAGCTAGACAAAGAGAATTTTCTTTCTATAGCTAACGCTTAATCTAAACGGAAAAGCCGCAGAGATCGGGTTAGGGTTTTTTGGTGGGTCGGTTGAAGGAAGGAGATGGAGATACGACGGATTGCATAGACAGGATGGATTAAAGAATTATGAAGAGAGTGAATCTTGGTCTTTGAGTCTGGTCGACTAGGATTGCTCTTAATCCCCCGCAATTCCTTGGTATCTTAGGTTTATCATCAACTTGGGAGTGGACAAAATTAAATGGCGATCATCATTGTTCCAACTTGGCTTTAATCAAGACCCACTTTGTATCCAACTACAATCCTTTTGAATAAAAATAGTTTCATTCTATATCTCAATATATAAAAGAAAAAAACAAGAATAATATATAAATAGTGTACAGGTTCATGACGAAGTTTAATTGGCTTTTTTTTTTGATGTGTTCTTCTTTTTTTTTTTTTTTTTTTTTTTTTTCCGAGGGGGTTTCCTCTCCATAAAATCTTCGTTCTGGTCAACAGAAGAAGTCTCTTAATATCAATACAAGTGTTTTTTTGCAATCCTTTAATCATCAAGATTATACAGCGATATTGTTCGTTTTTTGTCGAAAGGTTTGTGAAAATTCCCTTAACGGTAGCCGTGCTCATTGTTCACATGATGGTCGTACCGTCGTTCATCATCAAATGTAGCTGAACAGTATGGACACTTGTACATGATGCTGTGTGTTTGTATGTTTTTTCTTCGTTGATAGATCGAATATGCTAATGCTTTAGATTTTGTTGAAAATCAGAGCTCCTAGGGAGGTTGTGTTTTTTTTTTTTTGTGTATTTTTTTAATTAAAAAAGGTCCGTGGTGAATTTCGAAAAAGTATGGTGGAGAAGGAAGAGAATAAGTAGAGTAAGAGAGAGAAGAGAAGGAAAGAAAAAAAGACGAGAAAAGAGAAACAGAAACAGAAACAAGACACAGAAACAGAAACAATCAGGCATATCAGGAAAAAAAAATCCAGTCATTGCTTTTTGCTCCACTGATTCAAAATAAAATATGTCAACCCATGGCCAGGCCCTTCGAAGATTTCCCTCTCACCCACAGATCATGAGCCTCTTATGCATGCTGTTTGGCAAATATCCATGTATTGAGTCATGCATATATGTTCCACGCTTAAAATTGAAATATATATATAGCTAACTAGTTAGTCTACGCCACACCCCTTAACCGGGTCGTCGGAGTAAAAACTCGGCAACCTATAAGATTTGCGATCCCGTATGAATCTAGACCAGATAAATAACAATTTTTTTAAACTTTTCTTGTATATTTTTTCCCCCGAAGTCTTCAAAAACCCTTACATTTTTCTCCACGTCTTTAATTGCATCGATCATCTCCCTCCCTCAGCCGGAGATCGGGGAATTTGTTGCGCGATCGTATTTTAAAAAGAACACGCCTTTGCTCTTTTCCAGCCCACGAACGAGGATGATTTCGGCATTCGGAACCCCCCTCCTGCTTTCTATTACGAGGAGACAGGGGATGGAAGTTAACGCTTCTCACTTTTTCATATGCCGCAGGCCCATTACCATGATGTCATGTCATTTCGAATCCCACGTGTAGAAAAATGTCGATTGTTCATCCCACTAGATATATAAAATGACGTGGCTTTTTTTTTTTTTTTGATAATCGAAAACTCCACAATAATATCATACATATATGTATCTCCTATTTTTTCCTATTACAATCCGCCGCACGAGGCTCAACTAGTGTATAAAAAAAAGTACAATTTATTTTCATCAAATTAAAAAGAAAACCGTTTCCCCGTATATAAACAATTCGCTATGCTTCGGTCGCTTACGTTCGCTTGGCCCACACAATATTTGCTGGATGCTTTGGCAACGTGACCATACTTTCATAATCCACGTCTGGCAACCCCTTGCCATCCGGCAAAGTCCACTTCAATTCCCTGACAAACGTCGAAATCAAAGTACCCAACTGCACAAATGCAAATTGTTCACCAATACATCGATGTCGACCACCACCAAACGGCAAAAACGGCGAAGCGGCACCTTTACTCACGGCACCAAACCCATAATCCACAGTAGCGCCATTATTCTTGGCTTCAATTTCCTTGGATCGCGTGTCTTGCCACCGATGTGGCAGGAAATCAGTAGCGTTTTTAAAGTATTGTTCAGATCCATGCGTCATACCTGGAGAAACCAACACATAATGCCCCTTTGGAACAACATAATCGGTACCGGTAACTGGCAAATCTCGCAACACTTTTCGGAAAATGGAGTGCAATGGTGCATGTAGTCGCAATGTTTCTTTAATCACCGAATTCACAAGCGTCATTTCTTGCAAATGTTCATACGTCAATTCGTTCAAATTTCCATTTTCATCAACCCCGCAAACTCGCTTTTGTTCTTCCAACAATTCATCAATCAATTCAGTCTTTTGACCCATATGAAGCATTGCCCAGGCCGAAGTAGACGCCGAAGTATGCTGTCCACCCATCAAAACACCAATCATCAAGTTTGCAATCTCTTGATCTGTCATTTGCTTACCATCTTTATAAGTACAATTCTGCAAAATCGCATCAATCAAATCATCATGTTGCCCAACAGTACCTTCTTTACGTCGCTGGGTGATGACCTCCATATATTGACCAGAAATCTCCCTTTGAGCGTTATCTCGAGCCCAGTAATAAGGCAATGGCAAATGTGGGAAAACAAAGTTCAATGGTTTGAAACCCTTATCCAAATCAGAATACAATTCAGCAGTTCGCTTGTCGAATTTAGATCGAACTTCACTACCAAGCAATGAAGTAGATGCAGTGTAAATCGTCAATTCTGGGTTGGCGTCCAACAAATCAGCAGTACCGATATTAACTTTTGCATTACCATCTTGATACTGTGCAGAATTGGAAATATAGTCTCGGACTTCCTTGGTAATCTTTGGAACATAACTTCGGAAAGCATCCTTTGTCAAGGCACCCTTGGCGAATTTCTTTTGTTCCATTAGTCGATGATTTGGACAGTCATAAACAACCCCTTTTCCAAACACTGGAGTGGTCAAATGTTGATAAGCATCTTCAGCAGACACATCACGAAGTTTCGAGTTGAACACAAAATCGTGGCCCTTTGGACCCAAACAAACCGTCATTACACGACCACAAAGAATAAAAGAAAAATGGTCGCCATATTTCTTGTGGTTTTTTTTGAAAAAATCATATGGTTGAATACCATACACCACTGAAGACCCCACCCATGGTACGAAATGGAATACCAAAGGCACACGATTTGGGATCATAGGAAGAATCACCAGCTGATAGAACACATTTCCTGCAATCAATAGCGCAAAAGCTGCGAGGAGGACTGTTGGAATGGAGCAATATAGTGGTAATGCTCCAAGGTAACTGGCCGCTTCATTGTAACCAGGAATCGATTCGAGGTTAATATTTCGTAGCAGACCCATAGTTGTACCGGAAATCGAATATCAAAACACGCCTTCTTTTATGTTATATTTATAATAACCAGAATCTAATATGGCCCAACTCCAACTTGGTGGTTGACTTGTAGAGATCGAGAAGGCAAAAAAGAAAAAAGGGGTGAGGAGTTATAGCCTTCAATGAAAAAATATTCGCGAGTGGTGCCATTTGTGCAGCTTTTTACTGGGCAGGGGGAGCGCGCCGCGGCTTGCTAAACGAGAAATACGGGTAAAGGGCCATTGCGGCGGGGTTGGACAGGTCATACGATTCGTCTCAGATATGATTCGATAATTTATATATACTACATTGACAAAAATTGCACTTTGGGTAGTTTATACTCAGACAACGCCCAGTACTTGTGACGAATATCCTCGCCCGAGTCGTCTTGAATATCCATAGTTTCAAACGCCACTTGAAGGCCATATTCGCCGATTTCCATCTCGGCCACTTGACAATAAACGTCGTAACAAATCTGTCTATCAGCACCCAACCCATTGAAGTAGGAAAACACGCCACTAGGACACAATAATCCGACTACATTGTCGCAGAAATCAATAAGATCTTTGTAATGCTCCGAAAACGTGTCGTAATAAATGCCATCGAAATACACGCCCTGCGAAATTAGCTTTGGCACCTTGTTTTGCCATGGCCCTTCAAGCACTGTGACGTTGTCCATATCGTACCACCCGTCTTGCTTCATCTTGGCTAGGACTGCAGGGTGTGCTTCGGAAATGTAGTGATGCTTGGGCTGTGCTTTTTGAATCAACCGGTCGATAATCCCCATGCCGAATCCAACGTTTAACACCACGCCGCCTTCTCCTTCATCGCGTGTGGAGAGTAAAAGCTCTGCACTTTTCGCCATGATGGGTTCTTCCCATGCCATCATCACCCCGTCGTTTTGCCGCGTTAGCAGTGAAGTGTCGGTGTATTCTAGCTCGGATTTGAGATACGCTGCTTGATCAGCCGCCGCATCGCCCTGTCCCTGTTCCTCCTGCTCATTCTCCCCCTCATTCTCCCCCTCTTCGTCACTAGACTCTGTAATCTTATGCAGCAACACCTCAGACCGCACACCCGCAGCCACAAACTTGTCGTATATAGACGAGGGAAGGTTCCTTCGCTTGGCAATACACCCTGGCGTCTCGTTCTGGTCGTCTGGGATCATCCAACTGCCGCCGAATTGGAACAGAATATCGATCATTTCGTGGGCGATTTCGAGTTCTTGCGGCATTGGGTTTGGTGATACCCGTTCGCAGATTCGATGCAATGGCGTAGTGCCTGTGTCTCCGGTATCTTCTTGATCATCTTCACCAACTTCCTCTCCACTGTTAATCCGATCGGTCAGTCTCTGCGCCAATTCAACATCCTTCGTGGTCACAGTAGCAGGGATTTCCGCTCGTAGATATTGGTTCAATGCCGCAAGATAAACCTCTTTGTCTATTGGTTGGATTTCAAACCCACAAACATCAAATATCGATCCTGACATCCTCTATATATATGGACTGAAAATTTTGTTTCTACGGCTGAGATTTTCCTCTTTTAGTTGGGAATTTTTGAGCCGCGCCTCCGGACACACTATAATGTATTATCTCTACAATTCACTATGCACAATCTCCTCATCATTCTTCTGCTCATCTTCCAAATCCTGTTCAAAACAAGCAACAGGTCCCACCATACTAAAATGGTACTCACATTTCTCGGGTTCACTCACCGACAAAATTCTATTCTCCACACCACACTTCATCTTCACCACTGCTTTTCTCGCTGGACCATTCCAGCATCGGGTACCATTATCATATTCCATTTGAAGCACCCCAGAGCCACTGTCGACAAAAACCCGCTCAAATGAACCCAAATTGGAATTATGTCCATTGCCATTTTGTGCAGCAGACCGGAAAAAACACACCTCGTAGTCGTATTCACCGATACGCTGCTTGACGCAAACATCCTTCAATGCTCGCAACACGTCCTTGTCGCCATAATCCTGTTGAAGATCCTCCATCATCTCTTTCACAGATTTCTTCACATCCTCAATCGTACCGGATGTCTTGTCGACTTTGCCTCTTGCAGCTCGGATCGCAGGAGATTCTGTAGTACCACTACCAGTACTACTTCCCGCACCCTTTTTGGCAGCCATCAACCCGTTTTCTACGGCCCATTGTCGAGCTCCAGCCAGCAAGTCATTGATAGCAGATCCACCATTACCACCACCATTGACCGCTGGAGGTCGGTAGTTTTCCAATTGCGCAACAACTTTATCCATCTCCGGACTTGACGACTCGACATCTCCCACAACTTCCTCACGTTTCTTCAACTCTTCAAACTCTCTCAATGCTTCTTTCACTGCAGCATCATTAAAATTTGGATTATACCCAGTCTTCATCCGATCCATAATCCCGCTCAAATCGTTATATTGATCACGCAATGACTTGACACGGCCCATGGCTTGTTGCCGTTGGACAGACAACTGTTTCAACGTTTCCACCGCACTAGCAATCTCCGCTGGCATTTCCAGCTGATCTGCAGAGATCCCACGAGCGAGTTTCTCAGCACGATCTTTGGAAATTTCATCAGCCAAAGCCTTTTGCTCAGTTTCTAGTTGCGTTGCGAGATCCACCAGCCGTCGATCCTTTGCAGTGATATCCTTTTGAATAGCATCCCTAGCATCACTAGCCTTTTTAATCAACTCTTGTTTCGCCTTCAACCCACCTTCCAACAGTTCCTTCCGCTCCTTCTTTTCCTTTAAATACTCTTTATTAATCTCGACGCATTTATCGGGGCAATCGACAAACGTGTTGCCCAATTCATCACTACCGTCGCAACAAATATCATAGTCACAAACCCCGTCATTCACCCGAGAACTGGAAATATATGCAGGAATATGGCCCTTGTTTGGGCAATAAAACACGCTATTCTCACAAGCAGCAGTACCCGGTTCATCGCTCCCGTCTGGACAATCACAGTAATCATCGTTAACTCGATTAAATGGAATCACCACATCCGGGTGGTTCAAACATGCCCAGCTACCATCGGAATTGGGTTTATACAAATCTTGTTCTGTCAAAAGTATTAGCATTTTCTTCCCCGACTGTTATTAACCAGAAGACGTACTCTGTGGTGGTACTCCAAGCACATTGGCCGATACAACCGCTGCCACCAACGGCACTATACTCCATTTCATCATTTTTGCGCGCTTTGAGTTAGGAAAGTGAAGATGTCGTGTTCAAAAAAATCCCAACCGTTCGAAATACGAATTCTCCGCGACACGGCTGAGCTTTTTGAAACACTATTTTTAAATTATAATACAAAACAAAAAGATTTCAACTATTCTATAAAAGCTCCTCCTCTTCATATTCAAACCCCATATCCTTTGCAGCATCTTTCATCTGTCTTTCGATGAAATCCTCCGCTCCATTGCCCTTGGACCCGAATAACAACTGTCGAGTTCTAATCACCAAGAACCCAATATCCGATACAATCAACACGCCCCAAAACACCAGATAATCCTTCCACGCCTTTACCCAACCTTTTGGGATCATGTTTCTTCGGTTTGCAAGTGATGCTTCTGTAGCAAACACCTTGACTCGATTCACTGGCGACCCAAACTTTTTGTTCACCGATTGGAGAATTCGCATAGTACGACCAAGGAAAATCAATTCAAGTGGGATTCGAGTAGTATCACTCAAAAAATTTCGAAACCTTTCTCGTCTCTCTTCATGTATTTGAAATTCTTCTTGTGCAGTCAGCTTATGATCACGAGGTTCAACGTGCCGCTGAGACGATGGCTTGTATGTTTGCAACATTGTAGCTGAAGCCAACAACTCTCCATCACCAAATCCCCATTCAGCCGCAACTTGCTTCAATCGATTCCCATCCATCATAAACATAGCCTCCCATAAACTAGCGTATTCCTTACGGAATTTATCCGATTCAGTAATGTACAATCCATGATCAATCAACACCAATTGCTGCATCCCATTATGTCGTCTTAACATGACATTCCCCGGGTGCGGATCGCAATGGACCAACCCCCATTCAAAGACCTGCTTACCATACAACTGCATCAACCATTTCATAGCCTTGCTAGTGTCATACCGTTGTTTATCCAATTCGCGTTCATTACTCAACGGAACACCATCAATCCATTCCGAAACTAATACCCTTCCAGTACTCAACTTGGGGTAATTCTCTGGGATATAAATATTATTTCTCAAGTTACTATCTTGTAAAATCCCTTGTCGAGTCCCTTCTGCATTTTCCAATTCATACCTGAAATTCACTTCATGTGAAAGCCGTTCACAAACATGGTCAGCCAGGAAATAGATTGGAAATTTAAACAGCCATTTCTCATATACCCACATTAACCACTTGTAAGACCACAAATCCCAATCCACTTGCTTTGCGAGATCCGAATGCTGCACTTTAACCGCAACCCATTCACCAGTTTTCAACCTAGCTTTATGAACCTGCGCGATTGAAGCACTAGCAATTGCTCGATGGTCGATATACTCAAAAAAGTCATCAGGAGGCACTCCATACTCCGTGGTCAACAAATGCTCCACTTCAGCCCACGAATCCTGCGGTGCAGAATCAAACAATTGACCAAACTTTTCCTGAAAAGATGGAGGGAAAATGCCAGCTTGCATTGCAACAGCTTGACCCATCTTGATATACAACCCTTTATTAGCAATAATCAATTGATACATCCTATCGGCACTTCGTTCATGCAATGCTTCAATATCCCTTCCTTCTTTAAAATTCATCTTATAATCAACTCCAATAACCATCAAATCAAATACACATCTCATTGACCGAGACAATGCACTGGCATTAAACACTCTATCGTATCCATAAAACGCCAATCCAGCGCCTCCTGCAACCAATGCTCGACGTCTCCATTTACCCATTGGTTGCCGACGACCTTTCGGTAATGAACTAGGCGAAGGGGCCGCAGCATGCTGAAGCCTAGCTAACCTTGATATCGATGTACTAAAACATCTTCGCTGTACAGACAAAACTCTCATGATCTCTAGTCTGTTTCCGTGAGCGGGCATAAAAAAGGGTTTATAAAACGCCACCAAAAACAAGATATAGTAGATACTGGGGGGCGCGGCGGAGAATGCGGACCACGAATTACCCGCATCTCCGCGAACATTTCAGACTGGGGAGTTTAACGATCATGAAAAAAAATAAAAAAATTTCCTCACGAGTATACAACGACACGAAACACCCACAATTCACCCGACTTATACACACCAGCACATAATGTCAGACTCGAATCTGCACCTTGCTCGTCCAGCAGGGACTTCAACCTCCGGTGTCCCATCTATTTCTTCGCCTATGAATGTAGTTGTCCAAGCACAAGCCTTGTTCCATGTATTAGACCATGCTATTCGACATCAACGTGGACAACAACGAGTTATCGGCACTCTATTGGGGGTACGATCTGAAGATGGATTGGAAGTAGAAATCAAGAGCGCTTATTCCATTCCTCACGACGAAACCGACGAACAAGTTGAAATTAACATGGAATATCACAAGACAATGTACCAATTGCACCGAAAAGCTAATCCAAAGGAAGTTATCCTTGGTTGGTATGCCACATCATCAGATTTGAACAATTTGAGTGGCTTGATACATGATTTTTATTCCGATGTGGATGGTACCTATCCATATCCAGCTATTCATATGACAGTTCAGGCTGGTGAACCAACAGCTGATATCGACGTGAGAACGTATATTTCATCACCAGTTGGGGTTGGCGAAAAAGCTGAGGGTAACTGTTTGTTTGTTCCAATTCCAAATGAAATTCGATATTCTGATGCGGAAAAGAGTGCATTTGATGTCATTGATCAAGCCAAGGAAGCTCCAGAACGGGATATCGAATTGACCAGTGATTTGGAAAATTTGGAAAATTCCATTGTTGAAGTTATTGACATGTTGGAACGGGTCTCTGCATATGTTGGTCAAGTTGTTGATGGATCAAAAGAAGGATCAACTGCTATTGGCAAGTTTTTGATGAAGAACTTGTCTCTGGTACCATCTGTTTCGGCTGGACGATTGGAAAAGTTATTCAACTCTCATTTGCGGGATATTCTAATGGTTGTTTATCTTGCTAACACTGTCAAGACACAATTGCAATTATCAAGTAGATTGACACCATTGGTTTAGACAATATTAATAAAAATTTTATGTGTATAAATTTTAATGAAAAATGTTTTCTTGTTTTTTTTTTTCTTCCTTTTTTCTTTTCTAAATACCCTAAGAAATAATAAAATAATAATAAAATTAATAAATTAGGAAATACCTGCAAATAATGGACTCAAAGCGCCCATTTCAACCAATTCATTCCAATGTTCATTATTAGCCGGTTCTTCATGCAAATCATTGTCAATATTATCATGAGCAAGTTTCCTTCTTGGCTTTCTATACTTTTTCAACCGTTTCTGAATTGGTTTCACTGGTGTGATTACCGCTTCTTTACGTTGTTGGCCGTTTATTGACGGACGACGATGAGTATTTGATGATGAACTTTGAAAATGACTTGGCGCAGTCATGATCCCACGGTTCCGAAATGCTGATAACGGTACGGATCTATTCCCGTATTGTGCCAATGGGGTAGATGCTGGATTGAGATAATGCTGGTTGTTATGATCTGGGTGCAGAGCCGCATTGGCTGCCATGGTCGCCGCATTGACCGATTCTTCATCATGTTCATCCAAATCCGATGTATAAATAAATTCATCTAATGCAATCTCACTCACCTCACTATCGCTGAGATTGGCCTGACTCCACCCGCGTTTCCGAGATGCTCTTCGATGATCATGTTGTTGTTGGACAGCTGATAATGGCGGTGATAATGTACGGGTTGTCAACCCGTCAATGATACCAAATGGCCGTTCATTATTCATTACCCACACACCTAACGTTGGTGGTCGTGATGCTGTGTTTGATGATGACAAAACTTCTGTAGCTCGAACTGATTTCCGACCAGGACGGGGCAATGTCATGTCTTCGTCTGTTTCATCGTCTGAATGTTCCAATTGCTCAGGCGCTGACATTACAACATCATCATCTTCGTATTCTTCACCAGAACTAAAAAAGTATGACCAAAGGTAAGAATCGTCATCTTGATTGGAGTTCTTGGTAGATGGCCGAGGTGTAGAATCAGTAGCTGGTTCCAATAATGCTTCAAAGTAAAAAGTATCTTCATCTTCTTCATCCTCCTCATCGTCATCATCAAACGCACCAAAATCATCTTCATCGTCATATGTTGGACCTGGTGATGATGCATTACTAAACAAGTCTTTTTCTTTCATTTCAGCAACAATTGCTTCTTCTTCTTGTTCTTCAATGTCAAATTCTTCCTCGTCATCGTCATCATCGTCCACAAGGTCGTCATAGTCATAAGCAGATTCATATCCGTCATCTTCTTCCTCTTCTTCTTCATGACCGGCTTCTTCCTCTTCAGCGTCATAATCCTCTTCTTGCTCATATGCACCATGCCCAGTCCCAAGCATTGCCAATAACGTATCATTATCATAATCATCATAATTATCATCCATGTGCAAAACTTCAGAACGAGGAAATGCAAGGCGGTCGTCATAGTCATGATCAACAACTGAAGTGCTTCGATGTTGTTGCTTAATTGGAGTGTCAATTTCTTCTTCCGAATCAGAATCAATGGCATTTTCATTATCATCTTCCTCCTCCTCTTCTTCTTCATCCTCATCCTCCTCTTCATCATCAACATCATTCTTTTCAGGAGATTGACTTCTTTCGGATTCACCATTCTTTTGCTTTCGAATTGTAGACATGTCCAACCGTTTTGGAATCTGAAGTTTCTTTGGAGTTTTGATCATTTTGGTCTCTTCTTCATCAGTCGACGACCCACTGTCATCATCTTCCTCGTCTTCACTGGAACTCGAATGCTTCATCAACTTGGTTTCATGTTCAACAGTAGCATCCGATTCCATATCAGAATTGAAATCTCCGTTTTCCTCGTTATCCTCTTCTCCTTCTTCTTCATCATCATCCTCGTCACCATCGGAACCACTACCATCGGTCTCATCCAATGACTGTCTTTTCACTCTTGCTTGGTAGTAACCCAAATTCTTTCCTGAATATCCACCATTTTGGTTCGCAGTGCTTTTACTAGTAACCATTGTAACAAAAATTTACAATTAAAAAAACGCGGAGATATTCAATGTGCTGTCCGTCTTGGTTCTTGTTCAAAATTTTCACTTAAAAAGCTTTCTTTCTGTTTTATTCTTCAAAAAGCTTTTTCAATCAATATCCAAAATGTAATTCCCTTGGATATTTCAAATTATCTGTTCTTGCTGTTGTCTTTTGTCTTGTTTTTATCTTTCTTCAGATTCTGATTTTTTTCTTTATTCGTTTCTCTGTAAATATCTAAAAAGCGTATCTCAAACTCTTTTTTTCTTCTCTCTCGTTCGTAATTCTTTCAGCGCTTTAGAGATTAAACACTGACATTTTTGCAAGATTCAATATAATTATAATGGCGTATTATCATGAGAAATAAAGTAAATAAGAGTTGAAAAGCGTAGTAACAAAGCTACGAATAGAAATTGATTTAATCAAGAAGAATTGTGAAAGAGAAAAAAAAAAAAAAAACCTCGCAGAGACAGCGAGCTCCGCTTCGACCGACAAAAGAGAAAAATTTCAACTGCAAGAAAAAAAAAATTTCTGCGCCGCGTAGGTGCGCGCGCACAGATTGCTGAGTCATAGTGATTAGCGCGCTGACATAATCGTCGGATAAACTGGGCCGCTAAGGCACTCTAAACGGCTAAAAGAGGGGAAGATTTGCGCTAAATTTTGGTATTTATTACAGCATTGGGATATTGCACACTGTTTCACACCACTTTTTTTTTTTTGTTTTGGTCTCTGAATCTATATTCAAATCTGTACATTACAATATGAGGTATGTTCATTCCTAGTTTCGCCATGGACTATCTGGTTCTGGATTGAACCCTCCGAGGATCTTTTCGAGTTTCCAGATTGACGTGGTTTTTGTTTCCCCGTGGCTTGATCCGGGCTAACTTTTTTTTTACCCTTAGCGACGAATACGTTTTGGTTACCGGAGGTGCTGGCTATATTGGCAGTCATACTGTATGTGCTGTTGTTTTTTTCTATCTCAGTGTTAGCCAACTAACTGTATAGGTCGTTTCATTGATCGAAGCTGGTCGAAATGTTGTTATTATGGACAATCTGGCCAACTCATCCTACGAAGCTGTCAAGCGAATCAAGCAAATCACTGGTGTGTTGCCAGATTTTTTTGAATGCGACTTGAGAGATGCTGAAGGTTTGAGAAAAATCTTTACCAAATATCCAAAGATTACATCTGTCATTCACTTTGCAGGGTTGAAGGCTGTTGGTGAATCTACTCAGATCCCATTGGCTTATTACGATCAAAACGTTGGCGGTACAATCAACTTGGTCAAGGTTATGGATGAATTCAATATTTCTACTATTGTCTTTTCTTCATCTGCTACCGTCTATGGTGATGTCACTCGGTTTGAAGGCATGATTCCAATTCCAGAAGAATGCCCAACTGGTCCAATGTCTCCATATGGTCGAACCAAGTTGTTTATTGAAGAAATTCTAAAAGATCACGCCAAGGCCAACAAACAATGGAACACTGCATTGTTGCGTTATTTCAATCCAATGGGTGCTCACCCATCTGGGTTGATGGGTGAAGATCCATTGGGCATTCCAAACAATTTGTTGCCATTTTTGGCTCAAGTGGCTACTGGTCGACGAGATAAGCTCAATGTTTTTGGTGACGATTACGCATCTCGAGACGGCACTCCAATCCGAGATTATGTCCACGTTTTGGATCTTGCCCAGGGTCATATTGCCGCTTTGGACAAATTGAAGGAGGTTCAAGGTGAACGAAAGTTGGCTGACGAATCTACTGGATTCTGCCGAGAATGGAACTTGGGTACTGGTCGAGGATCTACTGTTATTGAAGTGATCAAGGCATTTAGTGCTGCTGTTGGTAAAGACTTGCCATATGAAGTTGCTCCTCGACGAGATGGTGATGTGTTGGATCTTACTGCCAAACCAGATCGAGCCAACAAGGAACTCAAGTGGGAAGCAAAGTTGTCCATGAAGCAAGCTTGTGAGGATTTGTGGAAATGGACCAGTGAAAATCCGTACGGCTATCAACAAGCTGAGGGGAAGTAATAAACGCGAGTGCTACACGTAAAAGGCGCGCGCGCGTGTCATCCATTTCTTTTAAGTCACTTGTATAAAAATTAGTAAAAATTTTTCTTTGAAACAAACAAAGAATAAAAGCAAAATAGTTACATCAAAATGTCAACAGATGACAAGATTGCGTATTTAAAAAGTTGTCTACCGGAAGCTGGTGAGGAAATGCTGTTAGACATGTTGATATCTTGCGACGGTGATTTGAAGCAGACCGCAAAACTGCTAGGCGTGCCGCCACCGGGAGGAAGTGCCACCGGTAGCCAAGCGACACTGAAACGGTTCGTACGAACCAACGACGGCGAAAAAGTACAGTTCAAAAAGAGGAAAACAAATGTCAAAGGCCAGACGATTCATTTGTATGATCCAGAAGAGGTCGCAGAGTTGGCTCCTTGTACGCTAATATTGAACGTGCTTGAAAAGCGTCTAGCTGAGGACCTGCTCAAGTTTTTGATGACGGATTCCAAAACCTGGAACCCCAACAAGTTTTACATGTTTGGGCGAGCTGTCAGTTCACATCATACCTGTGGTGTTTATTCAGACAACCAAGGGATGTTGGAACGGCAAGATGCTACGTATAACGGCAAAACAATCAATGATTTGCGACCATTCAGCCAAGTCATGACTGAAACAAGGGATATCATCCAAGATATTACCAACAAGGAGATCAAGAAACGGGGCCTGGCAAAGTATCAATACCCTGGTGAATGGTGTTGTGATTTTGCAATATGTAACCGGTATGATGGCGCCAAACAGTCGGTGGGGTATCATTCCGACCAAATGACCCAGATTGGTCCACATGCTGTCATTTCAAGTATATCTCTAGGAACCACGAGGGAGTTCCGATTGAAGGATCGTCATGATAGAGATACCAGCACGATATCGGTGCATTTACCACACAACTCCTTGATTATTATGCATGCCGGGTGTCAGGAGATGTACAAGCATAGCATAGTTCCTGTGACATATCAGCTGTCTCCTCATCCGATTTCTGGCACATCACGGCTGAATTTGACATATCGCATGTACCTGAAGGACTTCAGAACGGACCGTCTGCCGATGTGTACATGCAACAAAACAATGATTTTACGAACAACAATAGGAGACAAAACAAACGAAGGCGATTACAAGTATATATGGCAATGTGCTGGTGGGTATGATGAAGGTGGAGGGTGCTCTCTTGTGACATATCCGAAATTTCGTGCCAACTTTTGATGGACCGCCGCGTGCGGCGTGTCGTCGAAAACGAGAAGGGGGATGTTGCTGGTGATTCTGAGATGTAAACCAAATCACGCTCAAATTCCACTCCTGGATTTACCTGGAGCAATACAATGAAAATGTACTGGTGGTGAAGGCGATCCTGTTTGTTCCAAATATGAGCATGGAAGTGGAAGTGGTAGCGGTAACAAGGAGGTTCTACCGTCATGGGGTGTACGAATACCAGGACGGAGGCCCACTCTGTACAAAATTTCCATCTTCAAATGCAACGTATGGAGTTTACAGTGAACGATGACAAGTTCGTACCGATCTCCGATTAACGGTGCCGCACAACGTTTCCTCGCGCGCGGCGCAAAATGAAAACGGCCCGGCTAACGGCGCACCCCAACCGGGGACCGGTACCGAGTCAACCAATTGTTTTTTCAATTTTTTCGCAGCTGGCCTGCCCGGGCCTGAGTCATTATCGTTTTGCATTTGTTTGATCCCTTTCAATATCCAGACTCATACTCCACTCTTTAAAAAGAATGATAGAGGAAAGAGAAAAAGATGAAAGCACACAGGTGTCGTACAAACCAGAAGAATACACTGGTAACGGGATCTTTGCTCGGTTCATGCGATTCAGCAACCGGCTGGATTCGTTTGGTGTGGAACTTCGTGGGATTCATCGATCCATGCCGTATGACCGTCATGATGGCAGCATTCGATACGTACTACAGATGATTTTGTTCTGGGTCAGTGGATGCGGTGGGTTATCATCAATCTCTGGGTTCTTTCTAGGGCCTTTGTTATTTGGTCTAAGCTTTAAAGACTCCGTGGTATCCGGGCTGATTGGAACCTTTGTGGGTACCTTTGTCGCCGCATATGGTGCAACAATGGGCCCACGATCTGGGTTACGACAAATGGTTGGTGCTAGATTCCAATTTGGTTGGTGGCCTGCAAAGGTCTGTGCATTGTTGAACGTGTTGACTTTATTGGGGTGGTCTGTGGTGAATTGTGTATTTGGTGGACAGATTTTGGCATCTCTTTCGAGTAACCATGTTCCTGTTGAAATCGGAATTGTGATTATCACGGTGGTTTCATTCTCCATTGCCATTTTCGGCATTCGATATGTGCAGTTTTTTGAGAGTTTTGCAGCGATTCCAGTGATTCTTACATTCATGTTGTTATACATTGCCGCTGGTAACAAGTTTGATCTATCTACTCCATCTCAAGGAAACACCGCGACGATTCAAGCAAACTGGCTCTCATTTTTCTCATCTACATTTGGTGTCACTGGTACTTGGGTCGCGATTGCATCTGATTACTATGTCGATTTCCCTGAGAATACTCCAGCGTACAAAATCCTGTTCATGACTTGGGGGTCGCTGGCTTTCCCTACCATGTTTGTGGGGATTCTAGGGATTGGACTAGGATCAATTGCAGTGTCGAACCCAGTATGGGGTAAAGCATGGGAAGAACTGGGAAATGGTGGATTGTTGTATTCTGGGTTTTCGGTTTGGCATGGCGGCGGCAAGTTCTTGCTGGTTGTCTTGTACATTTCGTTGGTGTCCAACAATATCTTGAACACGTATTCCATCGCCCTTTCTAGTCAAGTATGGGGGTTGTGGATCACACGAATCCCACGGTACATTCTCGCATTTATCTCTGCCATGGTATACTTTGTTCTTGCAATGGTGGGTCGTAACAAGCTATCGACCATCTTGGGCAACTTTTTGCCAATGATTGGGTACTGGGCGGCGATTTACTTTGTCATTGTGGCGCAAGAGAATGTGATTTTCCGACGCAAGAATCTTCCAGGTCTCAAGGATTCGTATGACTGGAACCAATGGAATAACCCAGCTGTGCTTCCTACTTCATGGTCGGCAGTGGCTGGTGCATTGTTTGGTGTGTTGGGTGCAGTACTCGGAATGCACCAAGCTTATTACACCGGTCCAGTTGGTAAGATGATCGGTGACGAAGGTGCTGATATTGGTGTTTTCTTGTGTATTGGATTCACCATGGTTACATATCCAGTATTCAGAATCATTGAAAAGCGATACCGTAAACAGTGATTATGTTTTTTAGTATGTACAGTTTTTTTTTCGTTTTATATATTACAATGCATTAGAAAACGGCAAGAACATTTGCTCAACACGACGCTTTTCATAGTTCCACTTTTTCACTATCTTGCCCTTCTTTTCCTTGGCCAATTGTTGCATTTGGTCCAATGGCATTGTCTGCGGCGTGAGCGGCGCCAGCATTTGTCCTGTATACTTTTTCAATAACCCGCTTCGAACCTTGAGGTTGAAACATGGCTTTTTCAACAAGGCTTCGATTTCCTTTTTCTTGTCATTCACAGTGGTTGAATCCTGTCGAGCGGCGATCTGGTCGGCCTGCTTCATGGTCTCAGCAGCCATGGTTTCCAGCTCTTGTGGAGAGTATCGCTTGGTGAGATTCATTTCCGGGTCAAACATTACCGTATCGTCTATCAAACTGGCAACTTGTTTGTAAACTGGAAGACTGTCAACAAGTGATGAATCATTTCGGAATTCTTTCGCAATTCGCGCGTCTTGTTCATAATCTCGATCAGTCAAGGCCTGGGCTTCATCAAGACTTCGTCCACCATTAAGATAATTCTGAATAGATACCAACCGGTTACCAACAACATCTTTATCTTCAACCTTCAACCCCAGTTCCACTGCTTCACTGACCAGTTTCTCTTTTCTAGCCAACCGTTTAGCTTCTCGGTCAACATAAACCTTGTCGATTTCCGGTCGAGCTAGAAACTCCTTCCGTTTCATGACACCTAGTTCCCGTTCTGCTTTTTCTTCATCTTCAATCACATCGAACCCAAACCGTCGTTTCCGTGGAGCGAAATGTGGAGTTGGTAAACGATCATGTTTCTCCATTGCAATCCCAGCCAATTTTCGTTTCGGGTGGAATGGGTCATAGTAATACCTTACATACCCTGGTTCTTCTGCAAACAAGGTGTGATCTCGACCGATACCCATGTTTTCACCGGGGAAAATCTTGGTACCTCGTTGTCGATAGATGATTTCTCCTACTCGGACCAATTGTCCGTCACCAGCCTTGGCTCCAAGTCGTCGCCCAGAGGAATCCTTCATCGACGTTCGAGAACCAGCGGCTCGTTTGGTAGCGGTACGAACAAACGTTACACTACCAACTGCCGATCGCAGTTGTAATTGTGCCAATGGCCGTATCAGCTCGTGGATTTGCATTGTCGTCGTGAAGAGATGCAAGAAGCGTGCTCCAAAAATTTTCAAAAACCGAACAAATTTCACCCAACTAGTCCGGGTAAACCAGCGAGTGTGGTGCGGCTCATGAATTTTTGGTCCTCCCCACCAGGTGTATATATACACACGCTTTTAAATTTTATCAAATACAATAAAAAAGTATATTAATATGTACAGGTCAGTCTCTAAAAATTATTTTCATCATCATCATCATCAGATCCAAGCAAATGGGCATAATCTTCCGCAGATGCAAATTGTGGAAGATCCTTAAGCCGTCGCTTCTTCTCACCACGGGCTTGGTCCTCATCAGCTTTTCTCTTGCCGGAAGGAACTTCAATCTCTTGATCAGAATCGACAAATTCGTCGTCTTCTTCACCAAATCCTTCGAAATCGGATTCGTCTTGATCTTGATCTTGCTTCTGGTCTGGTTTGCCTTCGTCCATTTCATCTTCCATGCCTTCAAACTCATCAGCAATATCAACTTCTCCTACATCTTCTTCATCTTCATCATCCATGTCCATATCAGACATGCCAGACATGTCATCTTCCATACCAGACAAATCCTCATCATCAAAGTCAACATCACTTCCTTCACCTTCAACATCCGGGTTACTCTCAACCAATGCTTTCCAGACATCATCTTCACCAATTTCACCACCTTCATTCTGCATCTTGACAGGTTTATCTCGGTTCGAGAAATATTGATGGAAAAATCGTTCACTGACATCAATGTCTTCCAGCTTTTTCTTTGACCAGTTAACACCTGTTACCGGCTGTTGTGACTTGTCACCACCAGATAACGGCTGCATAATAGCGCCACCTCTGGTAACAACCTTTTGACGCGGGTTCTTGTAAACAAACCGATCCAAAAAGTGGTTCAATGTATGAAGGTCCAAGTCTGGCCGCACAAGTTTCTCATCATTCTCGAGATACCCTTGCGCATAAACAGCCACAGTTGGGTGGTAATGCGATAGAAGTGGAAGGATTTCCCACATTTTGGTGTTTTGAGCATTGGCAAATACTGGATCTCGTTTTCTACCATCGTACTTGTCGCCTGACCTGATTTCATCATTAAACAACTCACGCAAATGAGCCGATGATTTGGATAATTCTTGCAACATATAAATCACTGCAGCAACTACCCCGATATTCAGCCAACTGGTTGCCATTTGGACAATTCGCTTGGCAAATGCTTTCAGTCGATTTTGGTTGGAATCTTCCTTCAATGATCGGAATAACAAGTTCATATAATCCTTTAGATGCTTGTTAGACACTGCCAATCTCGCGTCCAACAAACTTTCATACAAGGTTCGATAGAATCGATCAGATAACAATGCTTGTGACTTTGAAACTTGGTGAATCAACTTCAACGCCTGCAACGACGTTCCGAAATTGGCAGAATGCGTCACTCGGTAAAGCGAATCCATATGCTGATCAAATGTTTCCTTTGGGAGGTCAGAAAATGGGAATGCTCGAACCAATCCAGTAAGAATAGCATTTGTCATTTTACTGTCTTCTTCCTCCTTCAAAACATCAGCAGACTTGGCTTCTTGTCTGGCACCACCATTTTTACCCTTATTACCAGTCTTGTTCCATCGTGGTTTCTTCTGAGTCTTTTTCTTTTCCTTCTCATCCTTTGTGAGTGGCTTTTGACGATTCCATTCGGCCAACAGCCGTTCAAACAGCGTCAAGTAAATCTTCATCAAGCTGTTTGCCAACTCGACTTCTTTATGCAGCAGCGTGGTTTGATTTACTGTAATCACCCCGTAATACCGAGCATGATAATCGGAACCAGGTCGGAAAATTAATTCAGAAATAGCCTCCACGATGATCGCCTTCATTGCTGGATGAGCCTCTTCGAGCCGCAGCAACAGCTGTACTACTGAAGACGCCACACTTCGATCACTGTCACCAAGTTTATTAACCCCTAACCTCAACAGATTGACTTCTTGTTCCGGCTTGGCTCGTAACAAATCAAGGATATAACTGGTTGTGTTTCGTCGAATATATGTCACTGTATCATGACTGAGAGTTTCCAAAATCTGCAACAAGTTGAAATAGTAGCTCTTGAGCCAATCTTCAAACGCCCATATAATCAACCATTCTTTTGGAGTATCGCCGCAAACTGCCTGGTTTTTGAACCATTTCAATTTTCGGTCTGGAAGAACGCCACCACCAACAAACAAATCCTTGAGTGCTGCAACACCTTGCAGAGCACTAGTCTTACTCTTCTTTTTGCATAGTGCCATCAATGCATCAAACTGTTGTGTAGAGTGTAGTGGTGATTCTTGGATCAACAATGTCAATGCACTAATCTTATCACTTAATGTACCGTCAGATAACATTTGTGACATGAACTTTTTCTGGGAAGAACTTCTGGCACTATCACTTGTATAAACTGCGTTTTCTTTTTCCAATAGTTCCTTGGCCTTTTCGAATAACTTTTGATTAGCGCCTGGAGTTAGTGGAGCGGCTGGAGTCGGAGCCGGATTAATTTCCGGACTATACCAATCATGTCGTGGTTCTACAGCCAGCTTGCCAGTATGAACGATAGATTCAGTGTCGATATTACTCTCGGTGACTGGAAGACTTCTTGCTGCAGCTACAGCAGCTTCAGCTTTCTTTTCCTTCTTTTCTTTCTTAGCTTGATCTTTCTTTTCTGCCGCTTCATTCTTCTTTACATCTGCATCAGATACTCGAAACCCGATTTCTTTCATATATTTTGAAATATCCCCGTTTAATGAATCGTCTTTAGTATTTTCTGTATCAAATTCGAGTTCGGATTCGGATCCAGAGTCGATATCAATCAAGTCCAAGTCTTCTTTTGATCCACCAAGTGCTTCAATTTCTTTTATAAAGTCCTCTTCTGTTTTTATTTCTCCACCATCTTCAGCATTTTCATCAACCTCTTCCTCCTCTTTCTTCACCTTAGGTTCCTTCACCTTAGGTTCCTTCTTCTTTTTACTATTCTTGTCAGCCGGTATCGGTTTATCTGATCCGCCAGCATCAGCAGCAGCCTTCTTGCCTTTGCCCTTTGCACCTTTTTCCTGCTTTTTGCTCTGATCAAGCTTTTGCTTGACCTTTTCTGAGAGCTTTGCCATGGAAGCTGATGGTGCAACCGACTTTGTATCAGACATGTTCTTTTTTATTAAAAAAGCGGGTAAAAGAACTGCGTTTGGTGAAAAGCAGGATAATCTTCAAGGTTGGACGACGGGATTTTCGAGGTAAAAATAATTTTTTGAGTGGTGAGTGCTGGGATTTACGCGCAAAAGTGTAGATTTGGTCACGCGGCTTTGGGCTGGTGAATCAAAAAACAAAAAAAAAAAAAAAAATTCTGGCAGTCTGAAAATATGCAAGTGGGGATTAGATTTCGAGCTAGTTTGCCCAAACGGCAACTAAAGTGGGAGTGTGACAAGAGAAATGTAAATGTATTATATTCTTTTACAGTGGGGCTCATACTGATCAGCTGCGCCGCAGAGTAATAAATTAATCGTATGAAAAAAAAATTATGCAATATACATACGAAAGAATATTTTAATACAATAAGACCTATAGTAGAATAAATGTCGACGTTCGCAGACGTGTTGCTGAATGTATTGAGTCGTAATATTATTTTGTTGAAGATTTTCCTTTGAGGATTGATTCAGCAGTGATATCAGTGTCAGTTTTGAAAATCAAGTAAGGTTTTCGTTTTGCCAAGTCAATCACACTTCGAGAAAACTCGGTGTTCACCCATGCAAACCATGACCTGGTATAACTGTCCTTACCGCTTTGCATGTTGACATTAACTGATTCATGCATCAACCCTAATCCACCAGTGGACTTCTTGAGCAAATCCAACGACTCCCTAATCTCGTCATCATCATCAGTAGTTCTGATTTTGGCGATATGAGACATAGGCCATGCGTTTTCCAAACTGACATGAGGACCGCCAATACCATTGAAATACTTGCCTTCAACATAAAACGGGTTCCCCTGCTGTGATAAAATCATTTTTCTAGTCCGTTGATAAGTAGGATCGTCTCGGTCTACAAATCCGATATCTGGTAGAGACAACAAAGAAGGGATATTAGCATCGTCCATCAAATGATGAGACCCAAATCCGTCAACTTCGTACGCAAATACTTCGCCAAAAGTCGGATGGTCAACCACAGCATGTTTCCAAATATCGTCGTGGATTTGCTTCGACATTGTATCCATCGTCTCGATCAGGTCATCCAAATCGGTTCGGTCAACCTTTTTCAACCACTTTGCAGCTCGTTTAAGTTCCACAGCGGCCAACGCGTTGGAAGGGATGAAGAATTGGAACACACCAACATCATCAGATGGCCGGAATGGTGACTTGACAAGATGCGTGTTATTGTTGACTGGAAACCCTGCACCATCCAAAGATAGAGTACCCTGCGAGTTCACCTTTCTCTGAAAAGTATAAGAAGGTTCATTAACCGACCCATCCGATGCATATGTCGGCGTTTGCTGAGACTGGATTGTCTTGAGAGCAATCTGCGCGGCTTTAACCCACCCGTCATCGATAAAGTTGGTAGCACCGGTAGCTTCATGAAAGTCGCTTGCAAAACCAAAGAATGAAGCCAACGAGTCCAGCTCAAACATACATTCCCATACCTGAGCAGTGTCAATTGGTGGGAAAACTTGGTCAGGATTGACGTCTACTGGCGGCAACCCGGATAGTTTTGGCGGCTGGAAGGCGTTACAATGTGGATATGCTGCGACAAACTCTGCATGTTGGTGGATAGCACCTTCCAAGAGGTTATAAATATTCTTGTCAAATGGAGCCAATGCATGGTAATTTGCTACCTGATATCGTGCATCCCGAAGCCATTGGGCATTGATATCACCAGTGATAATAAATGTACGTGGACCGGTCTTATCTTCCGTATTGTTAACATGCCATTTGATAGTGGTGTCGAGAGTGTTTGGGTAGCAGTTTTCAAAAAGCCTAGCAAGGTCCGGATCATTCAAGTTTTCTTTGAACACTTCAATGACCTTTTCAACCGAATCGGATCGAAACTCGCGGCATTCCTCTGACGGCCGCTGATATGGCAACTCTAGCGGACCCTTGCTGTATGGTTTATGTCTTTCTTGCGAGTAGTCACCATATGCTGGACAGTCCCGTTTTTCTAGAAAGGGTCTTGCCGACACAACTGAGGCCGATACCACCAGTGCATTAATAATTGATACTGCATAAACCATTTTTACTTTCTGTTAGCAGATATTTGGCAAACAAACAAACAACTTCGGCTTGGGTTGGCTTGAAATAGTGCGCGATGACCAGCAGATATATAAGCAGTTCGAATAAGGTTAAACCTATCCCCCCACCCCGGAAACCTAACGCTGCTCCCTGTCTGAAACGAGCAAAATTGTGTTTCCAATTATTACAAAATCAATAGTTGTTGTTGCGCGAGGATGAGATCTTGCCGTTCGCCAAGTTGGTTAAAAGCCAGAAGTAGAAACAATTTGTTGAGCTCTCCAGACTCATATCGACCGCATATGCAAAGAATTGCAGCGAAGTTTTATGCGGCAGCCCCGGATACATCATAGAGTTCAGGCACGGCGTTGGTCGTGCCGAATGAGGGGAATTTTTTTGAGATGAAACAGTTGATTCAGAAACGCAAACGCCGCTCCGACTGTAACACCACAATCCCACCGAAATTCCGGTTAAATAGGCGAAGCAAGAAATAGTTAATTCATCGTCTCTCGTGACTTTGTTCATGTGGACATCTTTTAAATTTTAAGCTTCTTCCAAACTTATTTCATTTTTCGCATGTCGTTTAACCTCAGTTTTTCGTGAGCCGTTGATGGAACAAAAAAGTGCGGAGAAACTCTGCCGCACGGGACAATTTTTTTTTTTTTTGGAAACTCTATACCTT
Source organism: Blastobotrys apis (assembly GCA_030557665.1). Classification (NCBI taxonomy): domain Eukaryota; kingdom Fungi; phylum Ascomycota; class Dipodascomycetes; order Dipodascales; family Trichomonascaceae; genus Blastobotrys; species Blastobotrys apis. The sequence continues at coordinate 44,326 of JAKTPN010000352.1, forward strand.
ATTCTTCCAAGAACAAAGTGGTGATAGTAAGAAGAATATGAACCAGAAATTCAATTCAAAATAGTCTAAATATGTCATGTTACAAATATCTCTTAGGATAAAATTGGTTTTACAGAATTTTTAATTTTTTTTATTTTTTTTTTGTCTTTTGTCTCTTAACTGGACTTGTCCTTCTTATTCGCAGCCATTTGACTCAGTGACTGCAAATCAACCTTACCTTTATCAGTCTTGAAAATCAAGTACGGCTTTCTTTGGGCAAGGTCTAGAATGGTTTGGGCAAATTCAGTATTAGCCCAAGCAAACCATGGTCTAGTATAAGCATCTTTGGTTCCAGCCTTTTGATCAACCACAACGGATTCATGCATCAACCCCAAGCCACCAGTGGAATTGAGAATGACGTCCAAGCTTTCCTTGATTTCATCGTCGTCATCGCTAGTTCGAATTCTCAACAAATGAGACATTGGCCAGGCATTCTTGGTACCAATGTGTGGACCACCAATGCCGTTGAAGTACTTCCCTTCCAAGTAGTAAGGGTTCCCTGCCTTGGAAAAGATCATCTTTCGAGTGTTTTGATAAGTTTCGTCATCCTTGTCAAGGAATCCAATATCTGGCAATGACAATAATGATGGCACATTGGCATCATCCATGTTGTTATGAGAGCCATATCCATCGACTTCAAAACTAAACACCTTGCCAAAATCTGGATGAGTAGCAGTACCATACTTCCAAATATCGTCTTCAATTTCCTTGCCCAGCTTTGTCAGCTTGGCTCCCAAATCCTTGTTATCGCCGCTCTTGCTGAGCAATTTGCCGGTTCGCTTCAATTCCACAGAGGCCAAGGCGTTGGCTGGGATGAACAATTGGAAAATTGTAGCATCATCAGATGGTCGGAAAGCAGATCGAACCAAGTTGGTGTTGTTGTTAATTGGGTTGCCAGCACCTTGTAATGGCAAGGTTTCGGTACCAATGTCAGTTTCCCGCAGGAAGGTATAAATAGCCTTATTCAACGACCCATCCTTGGCAAAGGTTGGAATTTGTTGGTCTTTCATTGTCTTGTATACAGTTTCAACAGCCTTGACCCAGTCATCGTCAATGAAATCAGTAGATCCAGTCGCGTCATTATAATCACAGGACAATCCCAAAAAGGCGCTGATGGAATCCAATTCATATTTGCATTCAAATACCACCGAATCATCAACTGCTGGGGTGACAGTGTCGTCTTGTTCATTGTCAGTTGGGTCCAACTTTGATTCTTTTGGTGGTTGGAACGCGTTACAATAAGGTTGTTTGATGACGAATTCTGCCTGGGTATGGATTGCACCTTCAAGTAGAGTTTTGATATTCTTGTCAAATGGAGCCAATGCTTGGTAATTCACCAACTGATTTCTAGAATCTCTCAACCATTCTGCGTTGATATCACCAGTGATAATAAAAGATCGAGGTCCTTTACCATCTAGATCGTCGACATGCCATCGGATGGTAGTATCTAGCGTGTTTGGGAAACAATTTTCAAACAATCGTGCCAAATCCGGATTTTCGATTCGGTCAGTGACTTCAGAAATGACAGTTTCAACCAGATCAGATTTAAAAGTTCGGCAGTCTTCTTGTGGTCGCTGAAAAGGTAGCTTCAATGGCCCTTTGCTGTATGGACTGTGAGGCTTTGATGCATAATCGGTAAAGGCAGGGCATGATTCTAATGGGAAATGATCTTGCGGCTTGTCAGCAGAAGCATCATCATCCCCATCTCTTTTCCTCAACCAATGCCCAACGCCAAGGTTCTGTTTAGAAGGCAATGCAGTGGCAGCAGTTGCCGTTACAAGAGTAAGTGCCAAAAGCCCGTAAACAGTCCATTGACTATACTTGCTTTGTTGATTTGTCATTTTATCCTGTTCTTGCTCTTGGATAAGGGTAGTTGACTCTCCTGTAGAATCTTGTTTTTTTATAGCCATTTTTAAATGCGGGGAATACCGACTGTACTTATACTATTTGGATAATGCCGACAAAAAATAAGAGTAAACTGGTGAAATGACTCGCGCGTGGGGGGTAAAACTGACGTATAAAGTTCAAAAATGTGTTTCGAAATCAATCCGACAGGTACTTTTAAGCTTGGAGCAGTGTTTTTTTTGAAAGAGCTTAACTCAGTCCATGCGCCAAGTTTTATGGGACCTGCACTCTGACGTTTACTTTTTGGAATTTCCCCACGTATGCCAGGTTTATACCTATTTCGTCGGCATGCTGAGCATTGGGCTAAGAGAGAGGTGCATCGCGGCGCGGCAGCATAAATTCCGTTTTGGCCGGCTCACTGTGGCTGCCGTCCACCCACTCCAACCGTCGCTGTAATTCGATTCCAAATCCAGTGTGGACTTGATCCAATCTAAAAAGGCATATACCGTAAAAGTTTCGCGGGAGGGTATATCCTATAATAGGCCGTTCCGGCTTGTTGCTTCATCTCTTGGAAAATCTGGCAGTAATGCAGATTGGCTGGTTTTTAACTCTTAAGCTCGGGATCTTGATCAGTTAATCTCTCCGGTGAGCTCTAGACCCGTGACATCAGATCACCTGGGGTAAATGTTTAATTGTAATCTAATTGGTCGATCTAGATCCGCATGGTTAAAACAATTGCTAAAGGTTCCGTGGTGGTTTCATCAGAAAATCGGAACTCGCACAATTCTTTACCGAATTCATCGTCGCCGTTTCGATGCATAAAAACCACCCGCTCTTCTAACCGATTCGGCTGTTGCCTAGGCGCCGCCAGGATGAACAATGACTTGCCGATGTGTTAGACTTTTAGAGTTATAAACTCAATCACAAGTTGAGAAGTCGATGACGAGATATTGGATGGACAAATAATAATAAACAGTAAACAAATTACAAACAATAACAAAAAAAAAAAAAAAAAAAAAAAAAAAAAAAAAAAAAAAAAAACAGACTTTAATAATATTACACGCTAATAGCATTGCCTTTTCCATTCAATGTAGCCACGCTATTACCATTATCATTATGCACTAGGTTTGGGTCGTTACTGTTCTGCTGCTGTTCTTCCTCCGCAGCCGCTTCTTCAATATCATCATTATGGTTTTCCGTCAATGCTTGAGAAATTGAATCCAGCATTCCATCGATTTGTTCAATCTCTAATCCACAGCTGGTTGCCAATAGCCTTCGATAATCATTCATTTTTTCGCCCACGCCTGCTTTTGCATGCAAATCTGTAATTTCATGCACCAGTTTCTTTCGCTCATTTTGTAACCCGCGTAGTTCGAGTGCCAAGTTCATCAGTTCTTCTGGAGTGTCTTGTCCATTCATCATTGATCCGTCAATCTTGGATTCTTCTTGCTGCACCAACGTTGCCAAATCCTTGGCTTGTGTTCGCTCAACTAATTTCCTCAATTCGACTAACCGATTTGTTACCAAGTCAGATCCATCACCTATTCTCTGCCTTACTGCATTTTCATCACCTATCTGAGCTTGCTGTTGCCGAATATTATCTTCTATAGATGCGATATCTGCATTCATATCACTTAATAATTGCTGAACTTGTTCCATATCTGCATCTTTTTCTCTCAATTCCATGTCATAGGTAGTTGCCAGCTCTTCAAACTGATTGGACATTGCCGGGGCAACCTCCTGCATGGCTCTGATTGCAGATTCCGCAACGTGCGGATATCCAATTCTCCCATTAGCATAACCACCATTCATACTGTTACTGAATTGTTCATTACCGTTTTGTAAAGTGGATGAGTTGGAATGTTGATGAAGACCACCGTTTTGTTTTGCTCCGGAATTTCCGTTTCCGTCGTGGTGGGTACTGTTGTAGTGCTGCTGCGCAGGCGATGAGCTCGATTTAAACTGAGCTTGGTGATGCGGATCCAACTCTAGATATCTTCTCATACTCGTGTCCTGTACCAAATAATCATAAGCCGTCATACCACTTTTATTTGCAAGGTCTGCAGATGCGTGATAAGATAATAATACTTTACACAATTTTCTTGCTTGATGTCGAGCTGCAATGTGTAAAGAAGTATCACCATTAACATCCTGGCGATCCAGAAAAGCCGCCAGTTCGTGCATGGGTTGTGTTTCTGACAATTTTGCCAGAATAATCTCTGTATAATACCGCGTCGAGGACAATTTCGATCGTGATGATGTGGTCACGGCGATATGATGAAGAATTGTTCTTCGTTCTGGATCTGCATAAAAAATCGTATCACGTAGTAATTCCACAACCCGTGGGAAAGTTCGTCGGTCATAAGAATTCGTAAACATTACTGATCTCATCAATGGAGTTTGACCAACAAGATTAGTAGCATGAATATCTGCTCCAATATTCATCAACACTTCAATAATTTTCAAAATACCCATTGAACAAGCCCAATGAAAGGCAGTATGCCCTTCATCGTCAATAACTTGATTGATCCGGAATCCTTCTGGCGGATGGATCAAAAAATCTGGTACTCTTTCATCATCTGGAGCCATAAAGTAATCCAAAAGTTTGTTACTATACTCTGCAGCAATCATATCACTGTCCAAAAATTGTCGATTTTGCATGGTCATAGCGACACTATCATAATTTTCCATTTCATTTCGCTTTGGATATCCATTAAGTTCGTCTAGTTCATTATCCGACATGAACTCTGAAGGCGATGATGAGCGAGATGATACAGACGCCGAATCTGCAGATAATCCAACCTCATCAACTTCATTGTTGAATTTTGGAATTGAGTGATGATGCTGTTGATATTGCATTGCTGGTGGTGGATTATTAGGTGGTCGTCCTCGTCCTCTCTTTTCAGTTTTTGATACTACTTTGCGAGCTTTTTTGGCACTGGGTTGAGTTGAGGGACTGCTATCCATTGCCGAAGCTGTCCTTGCTGATGATTTGAGTTTTGATGCATGCTTTGGTGCTGGTGGAGGACTATTTTCACTTGGTTCATATGAGAATAACAAGTCCAAAATACCAGTCACATCGTATTGCTGGGCAATCTCTTTTGCTCGTTCTAATGGAACCCATGTTCCCTGGTATTTACCGTACCCACCTTGAACTTTTTCATGAACACCGCGTTGAACTTCACGTTCCAAGATCCGTGTCCTCTGAGGCTTATCAAAACCAGCTACTTTAAGGATATGTGTTGCATTAACCCACCCATCTAGCATTCTTCTCATGACAGCGACACTTTTGCATGGAAATTCATAAACGGGTACCTAGAACTCAAGTGTTAGTTTTGCTATATTTTTGGTTTAAAATTTTTGTGTCGCGTTGTTTCACATACTCCCGAATATGTCGCCTTGTAAATTTGTGTACCCATGTTCAGGTTGTGTTTAAAGGTCCGACTAAAACCCGTTGATCATAAAGTTTTATAACTATAGGTTGGTATTTTTGTATCGTTGGCGATTTCAAAAAAATTGCACGTGTCGTGTCTGTTTCGCTCTGATTTTTAAAATTGTCGCGTCGTTCGTTTAAAGCGCTCTAGTGTAACAAAAAAAAAAAAAACTTTGTGAAATCACGTACGCTTTCGTTGGTGTTATGAGGTATGATTTGCTGCAAAAAAGACAAGAAATTGAGGCAAGGAAGATTGGAATACCAAAATTTCAACTCTGAAAGTTATTTATCAAAGAACGGTCTAATCTCTTGTTTTTCCGGCGCGTTTTTCTTTGTGGCCGACGTGAACAAGGACTTGGTTAAATTTAAAGACAATAGAAAAAAAAGAGGGGGACGAAGAAATGGAAACGCCAAAAAAGACGAAATTCGTTGGGAGCCGCGAGCTGGTCGCGTCACTTCGAATCCTGGCCGAAGCAAAGTATTTTTCCGCATTTGGGAGAATTCGTTTGATCCCAACCCGGCGAAAAACATCACCAAAAAAAGAAGAGTTTTTTTTTTTGAACGACGACAAGAGAAAAACATGGTATGGGAATCTGGTCGTGGTTGGAGAACTAAACGCTAACGTTTGTAGTTACCTCTATCTCTGTTGAATGCTGCTCAAGGGCAGCCAATGATGGTGGAGTTGAAATCCGGAGAAACATTGAATGGTCATTTGGTCAATTGTGACACTTGGATGAACTTGACGCTTAAAGAAGTGATTCAAACCAGTCCAGTATGTTCTTTCTTTTTTTTTTTTTTTTTTGCTATACGTTGGGAATCAAATGCTAACGGTTATAGGACGGTGAAAGTTTTCTAAAACTACCAGAAATGTACGTTCGTGGGAACATTGTATGTATAACAAACTCGAGAGTGTGGGGATCAACAACTAACTAAATCTGCTAGATTAAATACCTTCGAGTACCAGAAGAAATCCTCGACCATATCAAAGAAGACCGACAAAACCGAAACATGGAACGAAATAACCAACGATACAATCAACGAGGTGGATATCGAAATAATCGAGGTGGATACAACCGTGGCGGTGGAAGATTCAATGACCAACGAGGTGGAGGAAACAGTGGTGGTGGTGGCCAACGAAGAGGTGGTGGTAACATTGGAGGAGGAGATAGAAATAGCCAACGATATTAAAAAATTAAAAACAAAACAACAGACAAAAAAGAGAGTAATTTATTCAGCCTTTATGACATTGTATATCCTTCGAACAAATACATATGAAGCCATGAACCCAATTGTCCCTGTCACTAGCCCGTAAACAAGACACCCCAATATTGAATAGCCAAAAAACAATAATCCCGACGCAAACCCTTCAATGTGCAGGGCTGAAAAGTAATAATATACAGAATAGACAAATACCCACAAAGCTGATCCTGCACCAACAAAAAAGGATCTCCACCACCAGTTGTAGTCTTCACTGTTAAGCTGCAAATAAGTCATGACTAGTGATGTTTCAACAACTGTCACTATCAGTACAGCACCAACCAATGCAAAAAACCCATACATGTAATAATACCCTGTTTTTTCTTGCCAAATACTTTTCAGTACAAAGGCCAGTTCAACAAAAATCACGGCAAACGGCAAAATGCCGCCCAAGATAGTAGCCAGAATATTGCCCATGAGCCGCTTCTGCGGTGGAACTTGTCGTGGAATAGCCGCAACATGGCTAGGTGGAGGCTGAACATGAAGTTTGGAAGCAACAAACCCGCCCATAAAGATCAATGGACAGGAAATTAGCAACCAGATGCAAAATAATGCAACAATTGTACCGAATGGTAATGCTGATGATGATGCATTGATCCATAGTACCATGTTGAGAACCAAAACCACCACAAGAATCAGAGCGGGCACCAGTAACCCAGTGAGAATTGCGCTAAACGTCCAGGATTTCCCATCACCTTCGTCGTTATCCCTGCTAAGACGAGTCGTAACATAACCTGAGAAAAACCCAGAAAATGCAAACAAAAACAATGCATAACTCAACAACCCGCCTCTGAAAGAAGGATTCAAGATCCCCAAGCAGGCAAACCCTACCAAAGTTGCCACCATCATCAAAAATTGTGCACCAGATCCCACCAATGATACCAAAACATCCCATTGTCGAGGAGGTCTAAATACGTCAGCATGAACCAATTTCCACCCGGATATATCGTCATCTGCATCAGGTTCGACTAGACTTTCTTGTCGTTTATAAGTCTGAATATCACTCTTCAAGGTTCGAATCAAAATAACACCCACAACAATTGACAAAAATGTCGCAATGATCATTGAATTGACAATCGCCAACCAGTGTACCCGATTTGATTCTTCAGAATACGAAAAATACATGTCCCACCGATTTGCCCAGTCCACAGTCATATCTTCTCTCCAATACACCGAATAAGTGAACCTTACAGTTTGAGACTCTAATTCCGGATCAATAACCAGTGGCCCCACAATATCTGCTCTATTAGCACATTTAGGAGAATCATTGGATATGCTCTTGGGGTATACTTCAAACCCTACAATCACATTACGATCTGGATTATGCTTGTCAGGACGATGTCGGACCAATATAGTCACATGGTTGTTCAATAAAGACATTCCACTATTCTTATCCACCGACCCTATAGGGAAACCTGCAGCATAATAACGTTTGGTCCGATCAATTGAGATAAACGCAGTTGCACCCGGCAAATTGTCAACAATCCATTCCACCAAATAATTATTCTGAATTAGGTCGTGAGCACGTTCTAATGCTTCTTTATCCAATACCATTTCACACAGATCCTGGCATTTGACACCTTGATTCATTTTCAGTTCATAATTAGACTCTGAAATTCTATCTCCACGTAAAACTTCTCCCAAATTCAGTCCTTCTGCTTTTTGTACAGTAGATTTACAAACAAATGGTAGTTCTGAATAGGCGTATGGTAACTGTGTGGCGTCTGACGTTAATTTGTTGACGTAAAGAGGCACGTTTTCACCTTCTTTATATGATTTGATAGACCATCCTGGGATATAAAACCCCTGGGCACATGTACACCATAGGCAAGTCCATAAAATCAGGGCCTGGATGGTCATGATCTTTTAGAATATACGTGTGGTGGTGGATGTGAGTGGATGGTTTTCGTGTTCAAAAAGGGGCAAAAAAGTATTATATATATAGTTTCATCTCAGCGGCGTACTGTCTGTCATTTTTTTAATTTTTCTTCCCAACCTTTCTTTCACGACGACGACGAGGCTGGATCGCGTTTTAGTAAATCAACATCAAAATATAAAAAAAACCACATTTTGAACATTTTTTCTCATAACAATCACGACATGTCGCCACACTCAGGTGACTGTGAAAAGGATGGCGATCAGGCGCTAAGGCAGGTGTATTGGCAAGCTATGGATTTTGATATGCTTGATAGTGCCCATTTTGCCGCTGAACGGTTGTATGGGTTGTATACAAATCCTCCACCAAGCGCCAAATATTTACTAGCTTTGGTAAAGTACCGTCAAGGCAAATACCAATCAGCAATGATCACGGTTTCTGATGATACCCATGATCTGTCATGTTGTTATATTTATGCAAAAAGTTGTTTAAAATTGAAATTGCACATCAAAGGGATTGAAGCGTTGGACCATATCCGGGATGAATGGGTTAACAAGGGTCGTCAATCTAGCCAAATCGAACGGAACATTGAACCAGATACAGCAATGATGCAAGGATTACTAGGGGAATTGCACAAATCATTAGGGAATAAAAAAGAGGCCGTCAAAAATTATGCGGCGTGTGCCAAGATACATCCGTATTTGTGGGGCCCAATTAAAGGAATGGCAGAAATGGGCATGAATTTACAACCAAAAAGCATATACAAACTTGACTATTTTGACAAGACTGATGATGATCCGTTTGCAAATCCGACGGCGAATATCCAAAACAATCGACCGCTAATGTTCAAGACATCACAAAACTATCTAAAAGCGAATACGCGAGCAGATGTGTTTAGTACTCCAACGGCTCCAGGTGTTACTAGTGCCGATAACGAAACATTTAATACACCATCTGATGGATCAAAGAAACAACAACAGGCATTGCCACTTGCACCACAGAAACGATCTGCAAGGAATTTTTCTGCAAATGATAATAGACCGCCAGTATTTGAAGCGCCAAAACGACAAATGCGACCTTCAACAACTGCCAAACGGGTTGGGATTCCAACTGCTGGGAAACCAACAAGTGCACAATCAACTGGTGCTACGGGATCAGCAACATTAGCATCAAAAGGGAAAACCAAAGTAGAAAAGAAGGAGACATCCTCAACAGTTAAAGTGGTTGCTGCAAGTGAAGGTGAACAACATATTTGTGACATTTTCCAGATAATAACGGGAGCATATGTTTCGTTTTGCAGATATGAATGTGATAAGGCGTTGAAACTTTTGGATCAATTACCGCTGACTCAACAAGATACTCCATGGATTCTAAGCATAAAAGCCCGACTCAATTTTGAAAAGGTGTCGTATACAGAAGCAGATCGGTTGTTTAATCGGTTAAGAGTGGTTGATCCGACTCGTACAGAAGATATGGATTATTATTCCACATTGTTGTGGCATTTGCGGAATGAAGTTGGGTTATCATATCTTGCACATGAATTAATCGCCATAGATCGAACAGCACCTCAAGCATGGTGTGCGTTGGGCAATTGTTTCTCATTACAACGCGAAGCCGACCAAGCGTTGAGATGTTTCAAACGGGCGGTACAACTTGACCCAGACTCGCCTTATGCATACACGTTACAAGCACATGAACATATCGCCAACGATGCGTATGAAAATGCTCAAGAAAGTTTCCGGTTGGCGATTCGGGTGGATAACCGGCATTATAACGCATGGTATGGTCTCGGGATGGTGTTTATGCGGTTGGGCAACCTGGATCTTGCAGAACTGCATTTTTCACGAGCTGCTGCCATCAACCCATGCAATGTGGTGTTGATTTGTTGTCAGGGCATGGTGTTGGAGAAACGCAAACGGTATATGGAAGCATTGGAGTATTTCAAAAAGGCATGTCAATTACAGCCGAAATCCGCACTATCGCGATACAAAAAGGCCCGTACGTTGCTAGAACTCAAGTTGTATAATGCCGCGTTAATTGAGTTTGATGTGTTGAAGAATCTGGCGCCAAATGAACCAAGCGTGCATTACTTGCTCGGTCAATTGTACAAGTTTTTGCACAGTCGCGAGTTGGCGGTTAAACATTTCACTATTGCCTTGAATTTGGACCCGAAAAGTGCTCATTTGATCAAGGAATCGCTGGAAAATTTGACTATTGTAGAATAGATTTCACCCCGCCGCTTGGTAAGTGGCGTGGTATTATGAAAAAAAAAAAATTGATAGAATAAAAGCATCACTCGTACAAAATAATATATAATAATCGACAAAAAAAAAAAAAAACCTAAAACTCCCTCCAAAAATAAATGAACGAATAGTCTCCCTGTTTAATTTTTATTTTACTGGTGCTCAAGATCCGTTACCAGCTTGAGCCCTGCAGTTTGTGTCGTCAAATGTCGTAATTCCGAGCCTGAAAGGTTTCCATTACCATTATTATTACCATTTCCATTGGCTTGAGCCGCCGGGTTCAATGTATAATCCTTTGGTGAGGTCGTTGAGCTAACAGCTTTCAAACTGCTAGAATTGGTCACACTAGACCCAGTCTGAGATGACCGTAATGACGACCCAGGTGATTCCGGCTCCGAGTTGTGAGTATTCGCATTATTACTCAACGTACCATTGCTAAACGCATTGTTCGCAGCTTGTTGTTTTGCAGCAGCAGCGGCCGCAGCATTAGCATTCGGCATGTTACTCAACCCACCAGCAATCATCTTACTTCTCAAATCTTCATCTCGAGCTCGAGCCTCGGCAAATAATTCCTGTGCTTTTGGTAAAGATACCGTTGGTGTAGCACATGACGAAATCACCGGTACCGATTCATCTCGATCAATCGTAGCCTTCATCAAAGCCGCCATCCATCGCCGCATTTCATCTCGCGTTTCTACCGCAAAATAATGAACCTTTGGTGCTGTAAATGTAACCCCCTTCTTGGTACCTGGTGCCGGTGGTACTAGTTTGAAAACATGTCGTCCAGCCCCAACACTAGCTGCATAAATCGCAATAAGTTTGTCATCATTTTCCTTGGCAGCCAATACACGATGAGATGTAATATCAATCAAACCTCTTTCCTTTGTATCACCAACGTTGGTAAAATATGATAATCGAGTATTATGAAGGGTGAAATACCGTGATTTCCACGCGCCAACACTAATACCACCTCGTTTATTCATCCAACCAGAAAATTCGGCATTCTTTGCCGCCTCTTCTGCAGTAATTTGTCGAATACCTTCCAAAAATGCACTAGTATTCTGCTTTGTCATAGGACGTCGCAAGTTATGCTGAGATGATGCTTGCCGTAACGTCTTCATCCTACCACCAAGACTTTTCTTGGGCTCTTCCGGCATACTAGTCTTTTTACTATGATTTGCCGTACTACTGTTATTACCAGAAGCATCGTCTTCATTAGGTGTCATAGGCGAATCTTGAGTGTCACTATCGAAAGAAACAGGCGTTTGAGACTGATCAGATGGGGAAGAAATATCAAAGTCAACCCCACCAACTGCAATATCCTGATCGTTATCTTGGCCACGATTATCATTCTGACGAGGACTAGACGGCTGCGAGCCAAAACCACTTCCAATACCACTACCCATGAGCGCGCTGATTATTGACGACCTTCGCTTATGAGACTTGCTGGTAGTATTACCATCACCCATACCATCAAGATCCAGTTGTTGCGATCCGGAATGTGAGTGTCGCTTCAAAAATTTAAAATCATGCCCCACACTAGACGCAGACCTGGAATGTCTAGGTTCATCATACAACATTTCATCATTATCATCATTCGTCGTACTACTACCAGTACCCGTTGTTCTTCCGCCGAAATTTGCTGCTGCTCGAATCGTATCATAACTGCCGTCTCGAGAATGCATCCTTCTTCGGCTATCTTCAACATATGAAGATCGACGAGATGACGCAGATATCGTCCTGGAATGATTAAATCTTGCTTCTTCTGGAATAGTAGTAGATGTTGATGACGATGATGTTCCTGTTGATGAAGATAACGGATCACCCAGTAATGGACTTTGGGTATTTGACCCCACATAACCAGAGTCTGGTGTACCGGTACTTGCAGCTCGTTTAACACCAGGAAGAGTCCAGTTTCGATCCAACGTTGGTTTGCGTTGTCGTACTTGGGAATCATTATTATTCTGCTGCTGATAATGATGTTGCTGTTGCTGTTGCATTTCATTATTATGTTGATCTGGTGATACAGGTGCTCCTGAAGACCGTAATGAACTTGAACGCGCTCCAATAACCGGTAGAGTATTAGAACTGACTCGAGGTGGAGAGCGCGTATACTGATGGCTCATGCTCTGTCGTCGTATACTTGCTGGTGACGGCACAGTAGGTGGCGTTGTTGAATCCTGCGTGTTACTCCTCTTGCGTCTTACAATCCCGTTCAACTGCTTGATATCTTTGGAAATTTCAAACCTCGTACCGAATGATGTAATATCAATTTCTTTCAAATATGCCAATTCCAGTTCCAATAAAATGCTACCAGTAATTTTATGATGAACAAACTGTTCACTCACATTTGGCTCATAACCTCTTGCTTCAAAATACCGCTGTACTTCATTTGGAGACCAATCTGGAATATTTCCAAAATTTGGCATGTTTGGTTTGTTTTGCAAGTTGTTCAAATCAACAGAACTGCTACTAGAGCTGTGGTGGACTGCTGGTTGACGATGGTGGTTTCCCCCCGGTGAAAACATTGGTGGCGTGGCTGGATCTGATTCCTGATTTCCATTGATTTCTGAAATGGCTTCATCAATATCTGTCAATGTGTCATGTACTGAGCCATGACCTTGCGGAAGAAAAGCAGATTGATTCTGTTGCTGTTGTTGTTGTTGTTGTTGTTGTTCCTGTTGTCGATAATACTGCTGCTGCTGTTGTTGTAATGGTTGTTGAGCTGCTGAATTACTTCTACTCCGTGAACGGTTCGGTAAAATCAGCGTTGTAGTAAACACCTTTGGAAATAAACCAGCTTCATTCGTTGTCAAGTTGCGACCCTAAAAATCAAATGGTTAGTAAAAGCTATCCGTCTTCTCATTGTGAAAAACCTACAATATACCAGCCATCTCCAAACATCCTATCCGTCTCAATAACCTGAAGATGATCACCTTTCTTCAACGATAATTCGTCTTCTGATCGTCCTCGAAAGTCGTGTATTCCTAATAAATATTCCACTTCGTCGACATTTGTATTACCATTCATGAACCCATGTCCATGTCCATTTCCATTAGCTGCTAGACCAGAGGGTATACCATACAGCCCCAGACCATTCGTGTTGGTATTTTGTGCCATTTTAATTTTTTTGAATCTCTTCTTATTTCAAATCAGGCAAGTACAACACCAAACCAAATCTTTTATCGTACCTATACTCTGCAGATTTCGAAAGAACTATCGATCCAGTTCAGATGGTATATGCAAAAAATCGATATAATCCACAGCCAAAAGAAAAAACCGTTTTCTTGTTCTCTTTATACTGATATCTTGGCAAATCAAATAAATGAACAACTAACCAAAAAAAAAAGGACAAACACAAATAAAACCCTTAACTAAAAAGAATGTTGAAATCTTTATTCGTATAGACAGCCGGTGGTATTCGTATGAGTTCGGTTGGCGTATTCCTTTTTTTTTCTTTCTCTCTGTAGAAAAAGGGGCTCTTCTCTTTTTAACGTTTTAAGCGTTGCGCTTGAGACTCACGTTTGTCACACACACAGAAATAGTTAATAAACCAGGTTGCTTTACGCTAAAGACCAAAAAGAAAACAACGAAAATCGATTCTCGTAGAGTTTAATCTATGATGGAACGAGCGTGCCGAAAAAAGCTTCTGCTAGATAGTTGGATGGTTGGTTTATATGGTGAGAGTTTAGAAGCCAAGAGAGGAAAAAGGCGTTAAAAAGAAGAAAATCGCAGGAGATGGACGTGCTGCTTTCCTGCAGCTGCCTTTCTATCCAATTGCCTGGAATTGGGATCATTTAGCAGGGGTTGCAGCTGCTAGCGCTGCCAGCGCTGCCATCAGAAAACAGAAAGAAAAAAAAAAATTTAGCGCTGAAACTGAAACTCTCACGCGCACGCAATGCAAAATTCCGTTTTTATCATTAAAATAGCTACTAACATTTTAAAAGCCAGCATAATCATATGTGCTTGGTATTACTACATATTAGTAGATGCAAAATAACCAGTTTTCCTCCGTTTTTCTTCATTCTTTAGCCATATAATACCTCGCGACGTTCATTCACCCCCAACGATGACCATGAATGTCTGGTTCTGCATGCGGTACATTAGGACTCCATGGCTCATCTTCCCGTGCATATAACTCTAAGGGAAGATCAAATGCCATTCGGATCGGCACTTGCATCACTTGGGGATCTTCTGCGGCGGCAGGAGCGGCGTTGTCGTTGAAATTAGCTCTCATACGGGCAGCTGCGGCAGCAGCTGCTCGTTCTCTTGGTTCTCCCGGTGGTAAAACTGGATCACGAAGTTCATCAGATCTGTAAGTAGGCACTAATCTCACATTATTTGTCGCACGTCTTGCACCCACTTGCGCCTCCATAAACATTTTTGGAGTGATTAAAACGCCGAGTTCCCAAGAAGGAATTGTCAAAGTCCCTGGTCTTTTTGCTGGATACTGGCCCCAGGCTTTTTTTGACAAATTCGCTGAAGTAAGCAGAAACCACGCAAGGTCGCCGTTACCTAAAACCCGCATGTACGTTTTAATATGGGGCGGCACCCTTTGTCGTCCGGCTCGTACGGCGTTCCATTGCCGAAAATGTGGCAAAAGATATCCCAACTGTCGCCTTTGAGCATCGGTTTGATAGCTGAAAAAAATAGTTGACCCAGACGAATAACCTCCTAACATTTCACGAATATTGGATATAGTTGGGAAAACAATTCTGAGTGGCGATTCTGGTGTACACCCCATGGCGTCACCGATCACTGGAGTTAGGTAAGTATCTCTGACGCCGAGTGACGCGATTGATGAGCATTGTGCGACGGTATATCCTTGCTCCACAATATCTTCATCATCATCTTCTTCTTCTTCTTCTTCCTCCTCTGCTTCTCGTGCCAACTCTTGCTCGTTTTCGCATTCCTTCAAAGCTCTCAGTTCCCGGCCCAATCTAGCAATGCCCCATTGAGCGTGTTGATATCTCCCGCTTGGTGCCGCGATCAAAGTTCCGACGATTGGTGTAAAATCGTATTTCATCAATGAATCTGCCAATTCCGACGCATATTTATCTTTATCACTTCTGTCCTTATCATAAGCTCTAAGATAATCAGTAAAATCTTGTCGAAATTCGCAATTCCCGGCCGCGGTTGTAGCACCCTTCGTTAAACGAGGTGACATCCAAACACCCTGGGTCTTATTGGCCCAGTCATTTGCCGTTAAATTTGCAGTGTGGATGACAATTTGAACTTCTTTGCCGCCATTGAAGAACAGGGCCATAAACTTCGAATGGTGATGTGCATATGGAAGTACACTGACGTTATGGAGCTTGATGTTATCGGGGAACGGACAAATACGGATGCCCTGTCGTAGTCCTCGCTCAGGATCCGGAGTATTGTCTATCCCGTGGTAAAAATGCGTTTTCAAGTTTTCTAATGCTTCAATGTGTACGTTGCTCATAACAAACGGGATATCGATTACATAGTTAAATTGCGCCTGTGTTGTTGGTTTCTCGCACTCCAGGTTTTTGTAAAACATACCATTTCCGTCAAATCCTTATGACCAATGATACTGTTCAACGTGACAGTATCTTTATTGAAAGCATCCGGCAAATCAGGCACTGTCGTCAACCGAATTGGGGATTTCATCTTGAATGAGGCGCTGATGTGGAAAAGAAGGAAAGGAAATGAACTGCCACGCGCGTCTTACGCACCAACAAGTTGTTCGCGCGCTCAACAAGTTGAGGAATGTCATGGTAAACAGGGTAGTGGAGGATTATCGGGAATGAGTGACGTGGTTTCGTTGAAAATAGAAAAGGGGGTAGGGGTTAATAAATAAATGGAATAATGCGATAGTGACTCGCATATGATTATTAAGTAAAACATGCCGTTGACGACCTAATTATGACTCGGAAAATATGCAACCTGCGGGTTAACTTTTCTACTGTGGCGCAGAATTCATTTTCTAGCAGAATTCAGACATTTTCACTTTTCGCTTAAGATAATGTTAAAAGCAATTTTTGTTTTAATAATGTAGATGGTGGAAGGGGGTAATTTATCGTCTTCTTCTTTGCCGCACGATGCGCGGCGTTTCCAAAGCTGTATAAAAACACATTGAAATTCATTCTTTTTTTCCCCTCATTTTCCTCGCTTCATCCTCTTGCCTCCAATTAACAGTTCAAACCCCTTGATCATTTATCAAAACTTCCTAATGGACACTATTTTCCATTTTCGTTCCAAAGCCAAGAAACCTACCAAGTTTCGAAAGCCATACAACCGTTATGAATATTGTTCTGGTAGTCGACAATATTTCATTGCCGTCACAGTCAAATCAGGAACAAATATGGGGAAACTCTTTGCCAAGTATAATTTGATGGCAACCCATCGTGCTGGAAATAGGTTCCTTTGCGTTGGAGACAACGCTTCGGTCGAGTACCTACTGGTCTTGCCAGAAATCACCTATGCACAGAAACGGGTAGTGCATAACTGGGATACAGCTCAAACAGTGGCGTTGGATTCTTTGCCGTCTTCTAGAAGATCAAGTCACGTCTAGAGCATTGGAGGATAAATATTGCCAAAGTACGGCTGCAGGAACAAACCATAATGTACAAGAGATTATTCGGAAACAATTATAGTACAAAGGCCCGGATATGTAAAAATGACCCAGAATAATATATCGCTCGAGTATGAATGCTTCTAGCCTGTTGGTCACAGTTGCTATTTAGCCGTACGGTCCGCGCGTCCAATGCCATCTCTACCTAAATCATTTCCCGATCACGTCTCTATCGAACATAAAGACAAACAATGGAACCAGAACGACAACCGCCATCTAAACAGTCAGTATGGGCTACTATCGTCCGATCTTGTGAAACACCTCTACCTGCTGGACTGGCTTCAGCTGCTTGTATGAATATTTTTGTTCCATTTCAATTTTGTTACTAACCAATTAGTGCTTGGGAGTCTACCATTAGCAACGAAGAAACTAGGCTACCGACCAGCAAAGGGCTCAATGTTGGGTTTCGGCACTGCTTTTGCAATCGGTGGTTTTATCATATACGACGGAGATTTGGTTAATGGTGCAGGATTCACCTCTGGTATGTTATATTTTTGAGGATTTTTTTGATACTAACGAGGGAAAAGCTTGGAGTGCCCTTTATTTGCTAGTTAATGGCAGAGCCACGTTAAAACAAATGAGGCCATGGCCAATAGCTGTGACTGCATTGGTTACAGCCAACACATTTAACTATGGTAGAAAGTTTTTCTTTCCTTCTCAGGTAGGAAAGACTTTGCAATAGTTTTGTATATTTATCTAATAAAGAGACAAGGTTCGTCGATTTTTGGCTTGGCTTGGCAGGTGCATGGGTGCAGTATTATAATGATATCGACGGAATAACTTATTCCGTTGATTCATGTTTACCAGGGCCATCATTATAGGATATAAATCCTGAATGTAGAATGTAGAACTCAGCCTCATGAACCAAAAAAGAAAAAAATAAAGCCGATTGCTGTCAATCTTTCGTGCCGAGGTCCAGCGGGCCTAGCCCGCGGAAGCTTACAAAAGACCACCGTTATCTCAATTTTTTTTTTCCGTTCTTCCGCTTTCCAACTTTTCAAACGCAAAAAAAAAATTTACTATATATACAATAAAACCATGACAGCTCAGGATCGGATGCAAGAGTTAGTAGATCATCCTTTCACCAAACACCTGTTGGAATCAGGTCGGTTCGATCTATCACGGCCATATGCTGAAGTACCAGATCATCACAAGGAATATTCACTTACCACCGGGACATTGCTCGGGGATGAGCTAATTTCACACTCGCCGCTAGCGTTTAGTCTAAAGCAGGAATATATTGACGAAAGTGGCAGCTCCGAGTTGTATGTTTTGTATCATTTGGGTCCAAAGCTTTGCGGACATAAGGGAATTGTGCATGGTGGGCTTTTGGCCACCCTGCTGGATGAATCTCTTTGCCGATGCGGCTTTGCTGTTCTTCCAAACCGTGTTGGTGTAACTGCATCTCTCAGTACACAATACCTCGCTCCAACGCCATCTGATTCATTTCTTGTTTTGCATGGGAAGACTACCAAAGTTGATGGCCGAAAGGTTTGGGTTGAAGGAACTACCAAGATCTTACCAAGAGCTAATGAATACGACCCTGAAGCAGAATTGGTCAATACTGCAAAGGCTGAATTGTTAGCAATTGAACCTCGATGGGCTTCCAAATTGACTGAAAGAGGCAAAGATGGAAAGCCAGTTGAAAAGAAAGTAGAAGCTGAAAGTAATGGAGTTGAAGCATAGAAAGGTCTGTTTAACCGCCTGTATAGAAAAGTAGGGTTTGCAAAACATGGTGGCTTATATATATATATATATATTATTTCGTATTATCAGTAATAGACTAATCGAATTTTCATCCAGTATAAATTACACATTTTAGTCATAATTATCTATATTCTTGTAATAATCCTCGCTTTGAGCGAAATTTCGCCGCTGCGGTGCGGCTTGTGGTGCCGAGTTGGAAGAAGACCCTGCCGCAGCACCCATTGAAGACCCTACTGCATCATTATAACTTGGCAATTGATCAGTACCCGATAACTCTTGGCCCTCAGATGAAATCTGTGGCCCTTGGTGACCAAAGCCATTAGAATTATCCATATGAGACTTTTCGTTATTATGCGTGTTGGATGGTCGTGGTGGCATTGCAGGTGGCGCACTAGATCCATCATCACCACCAGTAGCACCACCGTTCTGTGGAATTGGAATACCAGACCGAATTACAGAATCAATAGACAAAGAAGCATATTCCGTTGGCAATTCAGGGTTGATTTGGAACCCTGCATTGATCTCCATGGTATATTTCCGGTTAATGTTGCAGGCGGTAAAAGTCGGCGGCACGTAATCTGGAATTTGCACACCATTCAACACAGACGGATCGATTCGAACTTGGTACATTGGGCGACCATCAGAACTCTTGCCCTGAGATTCCTCTGCAGTTGACAAGTCGAGTCTCAATTTCAAGTCTTTTTTGTCGCACAAGCTTAATCGCAGTTCAGAAATCTTGCTATAGGTTTGTGCCTTGCATTCAGTAACCGCAAACAAAGCTACTGACAAGTGCTGCAAAACAACTGATTTAACCTCTGAAGAGCCTGGAGCAAATGGTACCATAATATATAGTTGCAATGGTAGCTGAGTTACAGCTGTAAATGCCCCAGTCTTTGGGTATCTCGCCTCGAGTGAAAACTTCATAGTTCGCCCATTAAAATTGCGAATACCCATCATATCCGAAAAGTCGCTATTACCGCCAAAAAGTCCACCAAAAAACTTGCCCTTACCTTTTCCTTTGCTACCGCGTTGTGGCGATTCAATACCCATTGTAAGTTCCCGTCTCACAAATGCAGTCTTATTCTCGTCAATCAATGGGACGTCCATTGGTAGTAAGATGAACGGATGGGAAGTTCGTGTATTCATTCGGAACATTGAAGCCTTGTTGACTGTTGATTTGATAAAATACTTGACTGTGGCGTTATCACCGAATCCAGAAAGCGACGGTGGAAGTAACCCATCCACATGTCCTCCAGCGTTTCGGGCATAATCCAACCCACCAGCATTGAACACCAACTGACCCAATAACCCACCTTGGCCAGTACCTGATTTAGCACAGGCTGTCATTAACGGAATTTTGAAGCTAAAATCGTAGGTATAGTTCCCGGCTGGAAGTGTGAATTGGTTTGAGCTTGAATTCTTTTGAACGTCTTGAGGAGGAAACACAGTCATGGTTTTATACAGCAACTTGTGGATTTCAATAGCATCATTCTTACCTTCTCTTCGTTTCGGATCATGGTGTGAATCATCAATAGGCACCACAGTTTTGGAGATACCTTCTAGTTTGACGACAATGCTCTTTACAGCAGTCTCTGATTTGAGGTTGACATGTACTTTACCTCGTAAAATGTCAAGATTTGTATATGTTCCGGTATTTTCCACTGTTTGTTATTAGCTTTTCTGGGTCGGTTCTATTGTTTGAGCAAAATAATGAAATACATACATTCAACCGTTGCTGTAGACATTTTTGGGGGGAATTACAAAAAAAAAAAAATGTTCTTGTTCAGTCGGAAAGGCGATTTTTAGTGTTTTGAAAAGGGGGGAGATTGGGTCGTCCGGTGATATTGTGGCTGGAGGAGAAGTGGCGCAGGAAAGTAGAGGTGAATTGCTGATTTTTTTCAACCACCGATATCTGATATACTTGTACAAAAGTGTGCATTATTACGCCATGGTGTATTATGGAGTCATGAATCTATGGATAGGGAAATAGGCTTTTGCATCGGCAATTTACCAGTGTCAAACATTTTTGACCTGAGCCGTGCATTGACCAAATCATCAGTCAACTTCCGCGGGTATTTAAAGGAAGGCGAATATTGTATGCAAAAAAAGTGAAGTTTTGAAAAAAGCTATCCCTACTTGGTAGAATTACAATAATTATTTTTAACGAATACTGTCTTCACTTTCCGGTTGATTCGCCACACCCCATATCCCAAAACCATTCTTTCCGACATTCACAGAGAAACATGGGAAAAAAAGACGATCGTCAGCTGCAGGATATTGCAACTGGGATAAAAGATGGGAAATACAAGAAGATCGTATTTATGGTATATTGTTTTTACTTGCTGTTGCTTTTATACTAACTAATTTTTTTTACCTTAGGTAGGTGCAGGAATATCTACTGCCGCTGGTATTCCAGATTTTCGTTCACCGGAAACTGGTCTTTACGCCAATTTGGAACAACTGAATCTACCGTACCCAGAAGCTGTTTTTGATATAAGTTATTTCAAACGGCATCCGGAAGCTTTTTACACGCTGGCTGATGGGCTATATCCAGGGAAATTCGAGCCAACAAAGTTCCACAAGTTTATAAAACTGGTGCAAGATAGAGGGTCACTTCACCGAGTTTACACACAGAATATTGATACGCTAGAGAGGATATCAGGAGTTGAAGACGCGAAAATCGTGGAAGCGCATGGGTCGTTTGCCAATAACTTTTGTATTGATTGCAAAACACCCATGACTGTAGAAGAGATCAAGAAAATTCTATGGAAAAACAAGGACAAGATAGGAATCCCACGCTGTAAGAACAAGCAATGCAAAACGAAAGGCGGTGGGCTAGTGAAGCCGTCGATTGTGTTTTTTGGAGAACAACTACCAGGGCTGTTTTTCAAATCATTATCTAGCGATCTTCCAGATGACATTGATCTGGCAATTGTTGCCGGCACATCGCTCACAGTTGAACCGTTTGCTAGTATTCCTGATATGGCCGGTGATTCTGTACCCCGTGTTTTGTTTAATATCGAAAAGGTTGGTAACATGGGCCGCCGCAAGGGCGATGTGTTGGCCCTGGGGGACTGTGACGATATGATTCAAAAGTTTTGTGATATGATTGGATGGAAGTTGGAGGGTGAGGAACAGGATGAGGACGAAGAGCCAGAGGAGGATGCGGATCAGCGCGTGAAGGAACTTGCTGAAAAGTTGGCAACTGTCGAGTTGGAGGCTAAAGAGGATGATGAAAAGTTGAAAAAGCCCGATGGCGGTGAACCGAAACCTGTGACCTAATCATCAGTCATCGGATTAGACATTGCATACAGGTTATATATACTTACTGTATTGAAGATCCATGTATCGAATTAGCTACACACGAAGATCCAAAATAGATCACATTTATCTGAAGGAGAAGCAAAAAAAAACTAGTGAATAAGGTCGTGCCCGGAGTCGAACCGGGGTTCCCAGAATCAAAATCTGATGTGATAACCGTTACACTACACAACCAGTGGGCCAAATGTACCTGTTTTTTCATTAAAAAAATGAGATATCCTATACATTCCAGAGACTGTGGTGCGGCTCAGAGCCGCAGGTATTCTATTTTTTTTATATTTATGACTATTGGGACTGTATTTCCAATCGTATTTGCTTATAAGTAGCATGATAAGGTATCTATCTTCCTGATGACAGTTTGATCTGGTAGATAGGTCCCTCGTGGCTATGATATCGTCACCCATAACCGCCGCGATAGTTTTGCACCACCGTCCTTGTTTCTCTTCATGCTTGTATACAACAGTTTTGATGGTTTAATGGATTTATTGTGCTACCTCTGGGTGTGAATTCTCTAATACAGCTGCCTGCTTCGCCACCAGAGTGGCTTTCTGGCTCGACAATGAGGTTTTTCACTGCATGGTTTGAACTATTGAACTGGGTCATATATGAAACGGTCACAAGGAGAAGTATTTCGCAAGCAGTGTAGATACCTTTTGCTGCAGTCCAGCTTCCAAAGCTCTCAAAAAAACATCTCGTTCTGCGGAGGCGGTGGACGTCAAAAATATTCCTCGATGTGGTTAAACAAGCGCATTGAATCTTGAGGACGCTGTTACTTGCAACAAACCACCAGTGTCCAAGAGTATACCCGGGGAGCTGCAGTTGGTGTTATTTACTATGCTAATTGTTATGCATGAACGTTTCTACGCTGTTTTTACATTAGATATAATATTTCTGAAAAATGTTCAAGCCTCAAGCCCAATTAGCTAGAGTGAGCCGCACAGACCTTGCGCTTAAACACACTAAGATCCCTGCAATGAATTGTATTCATATGCTGAATGCCGGTTTAAATGGGCGTCTATATTCGATACAGACTGATGTTTGTTGAATAAACCCCATGCTACCCTGAAAAAGCTAGGTCTAATCTAGACTATCATGATTTTTTGAGGCGAGGTTTTGAGAACATTTCAATTTAATGGCTGAAATATCAACTAATACACGGCGGTCCATAAATATATCATGAGCGATCCTCGGATTCAGACCCTTAGTGCATTTAAGTCTCTTGGGCGGTAGATTCACTTCCAACTGTATCGACTGTGCGTTTATTCTAGGGGGTTCCCAAACTTGTACTACTTTTTTTGACAACCTAGGCTTAAAGGGACAATAGAACCCCTGTAAAAACAAGGTTACAACAAAATGCGTGTTGATCTGGATCCACAACCGCTTGTGTTCAACCTGCTTGTGTTCAACCTGCCTGTAGTTCTAATGTTACATAGCACATGGCTATAATCCGGCCATCAACCTCCATGATGCCGTTCCCCCTATTCATTGGGTGGCCGCGGGTTGTAATCAAAGGCCATCGCCATTCGGCAATAGACCACATGTCTTATAACGGTGTGCCGCTTGTTCTATAGGAAGGCTTCGGGGGCCGTTTCCCCCGCACGGCATTGTTCCAACGTTTTCTCCTTACAAGGATGACATGATATCGCCTAGGCTTCTCATTTCCACAATTCCATCCCCCAACAGATTGATTTTTGATCATATGAGGTACTGAATGATAACCCCCCTTGAACCAATCGGAATGAATCGTATCAAATGGCCTAAGTGAGCAACTTTCGCGTGATCCAAGATATTCAACGCAGTGTCTAAAACGAGCCTCAGGCATACTTTTAAAAGGTGCGTTTCCATAGAATAGCACGTACATGCATTTTATTACAGCACACCCTTCTCCTGGGCCATACTACTTTGTTCTGGGTATTCCTATATTCTGCAAGTAAAAAAATTCGTCCATGTGGTCTATAATTTAGCCAGCTATATAGACCTGTCAACACCTGTTATTAAAGTCTCCTTCAAAACCCACCCCCCCTCTCTCCGTTCCTTTATCGTCATAAAACGTGTGTCTCTAACGCACAGATGGCGACATGCCAATCATTTCAAATGTCAAATAGCCCGACAGCAAGTGTCAGGGGGATATTCTAGAACTCGCTTTTAACATTTGGATTCATAATTGATCGATAATTAACCTAGCCTAGATTATATCCAATCTATATATCCTGTTCTTATGATCCATGTAGCGGATTGCAGGGGTATTGCTATGTACCATTTCCATGGGACAAAATATAACAAAGCCTCTCTATTCCATGTCTGTAAGTCTCTTGAACCATCATCCCTACCTCCTTTGACAGAACTGTCGAATCTGTCTCTGAACTACTAAACCTAACCGGTTCGGTTCTAGCCCACCAATTTCTTTCGCCGAATAGGTCCATCCCGCCCCCGGATTCTTAGCCTTTAACAATCGCGGATTCGGAGAGAACTCCCAATCCGGAAAAAGTGACGTCGATGGCGTTTTTTTTTTTTTTTTTTTTTAATGTGTCTCGCTCGCGCAGAAGCACGTCCACTATGCCGAAAAGTGACGTAATGAACTTGGAGGTCAAAGAATTTGCAACGTTTGGTCAGCTGTAGAGGAAAACCTTTTTTTTTTAAAATTGATTCTTCTTTTTTTTTTTTTATATTACGTTCTTTCCTTTTTAACTTTATCAGCACATAAAAAGCCCTTCTCTAGAAACGCTTTCAAGCTTCTCATTTTAAAACACACATTTCGGATATCGTGGCTATTCATTATTTTTTTTTGGTTCACGTTTCGTGTAAGCCGAGCCTATCTATTGAAAGAAAACAAAAAAAAAAACACAGGAGGTGATACGACTTTTTTGTTGAAGTGACCAAGAGGTTTTATTCTAGCATTTTACAACACAATATCGACCCGACTCCATTGAACTATGAGATCTCCGTCAATTATTCATCAACCATTTCCGATTTCACAAATTACGCCCTCCACGATTGTATTAGGGTCTTCGTTTTATTCATCGACATCAGCCGATGATTCGTTGGACGACATTTCGACTCACGGTATGAATCCACGTTTAGACACGACAGCAGCAGCTCCAGCTCCGACGGTTTCCTCTTCGGCCAGTAATAGCCCTCCAATGGTGAGCAGTCCAACTAGAAGTTCGACTGATCATTCTGCATCCAGCCCACAACTATTCGGTGAAGATTCCTCAATTGTCGCGTCTTTAGAACAAAGTGTCGAAAATACCGTATCATCTGGGTCGGCCTCTATTTCTTCAGACCATGCATATCAATATGACAGTGATGATGAATTGGAACATCATGAAGGTGGCTCTTCAGCATCTGATACAATCGCCATCCCATTTTCTAACCGTCAGATAGAAGCATCATCAGTTATAGTAACATCAGATGAACCACCAGAGAGATGTACTTCTCCAAGAAGAGACAATACTGCTATAGAACGAATTGGAAGGGAAAAAGTACATGTTTTACGAAAGGAAGCTCAGCTTATGCAGGATTCTTTGACTGATATACTTGACCGGATTGTCCAGGTAAGAGATTCATATGATCGGTTATCTGGTGAGAATCGATTTTTACAGGATTATATTGGCAATTTGATGACTACCTCGAACATTCTCAACAAGACATAAAAAAGATGGATTAAAAAAAAAAAAAAAAAAAAAAAAAAAAAAAAAAAAAAAAAAAAAAAAAAAAAAACAGAAGAAGGAAAAACAACGAAAAAAAAAATTAATCTATCTTTCAATGGCTGTAAAAAACAAAAAAAAAAAAACGACATCCCCTTATTTATGTTACTACATAGTAACAACAAACCAAACAGCAAAGATTCAAAATAATTGGCATACAGATTTGCGCATGAGCATTTTAGATAAAATGCAATAGTTTTTAAATTTTTATTGTTTTTTCTAAAAAAAAATTGTATTCTATTTTACAAGATCTCGACTGAAAAGAAAAATTTAAGCTATACTATATGTACGCTTGGCTTTTTTATATATATGCGTTGCTAAATATAAAACCGACACCTTGTTTCAACCACCATGCGAGTCTATTTTGTTAAAAACGTTGATCGTGATATGCTTTCGGGGGTTGGTCTAGTGAAATGAAGAGGTGTCTTGGACGCATGTTTCAGTAGGCTTTGTTTGTGGGTGGATTTATAGAGGCTGATGAAAGAAATGGGACATGATAGCATTGCACAGCCATGTTCAAAAATAGTCTGTCCTTCCTGTAGTTAATTCATTATCGGCGGGGACTTTTGGAGCGGCGACGACGATGCGATGATAATGATGACGAATATCGATCCCGTCTGTCACGGTCTGTATCACGATTTCGATCCCGTCGGTCTCTGTCTTTGTCTCTATCATGACGGTCACGGTGGCTGCGGTGACTATCCCTAGATCTGTCTCTTCGACGGTCTTTATTTTCATAGCCACGATCTCGATCTCGATCCCGATCTCGGTCACGGCGGTCTCTATCGCGGCTCGAGTGGTGGCGGTGGGGCTTTGACGACTCCCGGAAATTACCGCCATGAGCCATCCGGCGCCGTGAGTTTTGACCACTTCTCCAGGATTCACTTAATCGCGATACCGATTGAGAGAAATCCACATGGATTCTTCGGTCATCAATCAACACTCCCTCCATTTTAAAGTATGCCCGTTCGCAATCTTCTCGGTTTTCATACTCAATAAACGCGTAATGCAAACTATCGCCAGTGTTGCTATCACGCACAATCTCACAGGAAACAATTTTGCCAAACCTCGAGAAAATCAGCTCCAAATCTTCGTCATTTGTAACTGGATTCAGCTTGCATACAAATAATACGTTCTCCTGTGGTTTAACCTCAGCAAATGGCAAATCACCAACCATTTCCAACGTCAGCGCTTGTGCCCGTGCTTGTTGTTCCTGCCGTCGTTTTGTTTTAGCTTCCTCGTCTTCATCCTCCTCCAGATCATCACCTTCACCCAATCGAACTGTTGATAGTTGCTTTTCCGTAGGTTCAGGACTGTCGCGTTCTTCAACACCTGGCGGGTCATCAAATGGGTCGTCTAGGATATAACTATGTTTGATCCGAATGTCTTTGAACGGCCGCCGCGAATCATCACAATATGCCTTATTAATCTTATCCAATGTCTCAACTCCTTCAACTATTGTACCAAATTTGCCCACTTTTCCATCTAATTCTGAGCCAATATCACCAAGAACCAGGACAAATTGTGACCCAGCTTGTCCATCCGCCAAAGCCATTGCCACGTCTCCCTTTTTCAACAGATCATCGCTCTGTTCAGCTGTAAATGTCCCGCCCCATATACTTTCACCTCCATTGCCTAATGGATAGTCTGGATCACCGCTTTGTGCTGTAAAGTCGGGATAGACGTTATAAACTGGCGCAAAATTAAAGTACTTGGTCTTGCATAATTTCAAAAAGTTTGTACAGCATTGCGGTGCCTTATCCGTATCAAGATCAATAACAAGGTCACCTAAAATTATTAGCATCAGTCTTTCAACTTTTCAGGTTTTTTCAGTCATACCTTCAGTTGTCTCAAGCAACACTGACATTGGACAATATGATACCGATTTGCAGACTGCGAGCTTTCGTTTCTTATAAACGGAAAACCGCACATTTGGGACTTCCAGGTAACACATTGTGCGGCTCACAGCTTGTCTTCTCATCACCATTCTTTTTAGACGCTCCAACTTTTTTACCCAAAACCCCATTAGACACCCTCATATAAATCGCTAGAATGAATACAGGGCATTTTACATTTGAAAGACCTCCGCAGTCTGCTCATAAACCTCGCCAACATCACCACTTGCAACCAAACCAGCAATCAGTCCGCCGCTCGCGGCCACAATATCACGTCAATAATCACCAAAGTGCTGAACTAGCACAGAATTTTAATGACGAAAACGAGCTGGTTACTACTATGGATGAGTTGAATATTGATAATGAGAATATTGACCCAAGAAGTTTGAAAGAAAGCTTTGATGAGGCAAACTTTCGGGTTGATAATGGGAAGGATTCTTTGAAACATGGTACCGCTAAGCGCTACGATGATATACTGTATTATCCACCACCACGTCGACAACCTGCTGTATCACCACCTGCGGCACCGTCATCATCTCGGTATTCATCTCATCAGTCAGATTCACGAGAACAGCTGGTTGAAGTGGGATACCCAAGTGAAACTATGGAGAACGAAGAAGAAGTTACTACTACTGCTAATACTACCTCACAACGACTCGTTTGTATTCCTCTTGACTTATCACGACTTGGGCCGCCGCACCGAAAGATGAAGTTTGGTCCGTTTTTTGAAGATAGCCTTAAAGACAAGGATGTGGGTTATTATAAAGATGCAGCATTTACTGAAAGCGACGCTGACTCTGCCATATATCCAGAATTGGTACCTTGTGAAAGTCCAGCTGAGACGGCCAGCTTCCATCCTCGTTATGCACCACCAGCAGAATGCAGCAGTAATACAAACACCAAAAAGCGAGGAACATGGTTTCGACGACTATCTATGAAAAGTATCAAAATGGAACCCAAAGATTCCCAGCCGGAAGAGTTAATTGCCCCAGAAGAACCGGAAACCATCCGAAGACACAAGAGGAAACGATCTCGAAAGGCTAGTGCTAGTAGCGTATTTACTGTTGACAAGACAAAGGGAAAGAAACGGCGATTTCTCTCTCGAGTATTCAAGAAATAAATATTATCCTATATCATTATTGCTACAAAAATATATATATATATATATATATATATCTTGTGGTCATAAAAATCGCTTGCGAAGGGTCTTTTTATAATACATGCTCATACATCAACTCGCCAATATAATGGGCAAACCCATCGCTGACCATTGATCCACGCACCAACTGCCATTCCGGATGGTCAATTGGCGTATCAATGTCAATAAATACCCTCAAATGTGCAGAGTCTCGAATATATCCTCTGGTACGGTTGCTTAATTCCTGCAACGAATCTCGGGGATTGAATTTGATAATCAAATAATTGAGATGTTTTGGTAAGACTTTTGGAGAATCATGCATTCCATCCAATACTCCACCTCGACAAATCAAAGATTCCAAGTGATCTAAATTCCCCGTTGCATGAATAATCAAGCTCAACGGGATATCTTCCAGAACCAATTCCCGAATCGTGCCAACATCACCAAACAAGTCATCGGATACTTCAACTGCTCCTCCACTATAAATACTCAATCTTTCCAAAGCTGTAAATGCAACATCTTGCGTCAATTTCCCCGAGGGAATTGTAGATCGCAAGAATTTGATACCAGCATGCTCCGTTGGCTTCATGCCAGCACCTTTATAAGCTTGGTTGAAATATTGTTCATACTCTGTCACATAAGTCGGCAGCCAAGGCTCAGACTGCTCACATGGTTCCAATTCCGGAATATGTAAAGAAATCCTTGACAATCCAGTACAATTGCTCAAAGTCGTATGCAACCTTTTCGCCGATTGAGGAGCTGTAGCATAAAAATTGAACTCTTCCAAATCAAATGCATAATACAAATTATCAATAATTTCGTCGTGCAAAGTCATGGCTTTTAAATTACTAATCATCACACAGCTATCGATAGCAGGAGTAATCCAATGCAGAGACTTGTTGGCACCATTAAAGTGGTCAAATACTGAAGTAAATTCTGGATACCAGTCACCAGTCAACCCCCAAACATCCAAACTATCCAAAGCTGTTAATCGTTCAGTCAGGTTGGTCAACAACCATTTTGCATTTGCAATTTTCGTTTCGTCAACCAGTTCAACTGGGCTTTTAATCATCAAATGTCGTGTCCAAAACAAATAAATAAAGTCGTCTTCTTTGAGACATTTTAAAAACGCGTCGATATTATCCGGATTAATATACATGTACCACGGAGATCGGTGACGATATTTTAAAGTTGGTGGAGCCAAACAGTCGGCTGCTCGTTGCTTTCCCTTTCCATCAAATTCAATATGAACTTCGCTCCACAGTGTCGGTCGTAATACACACCTCATTGATCTGCAAGTTGTTTGTAAACTTGCCAGTGTTTTCGCATCGCAATATTCCAATACAATATCCATAATTTCCATAGGCACTTTCATGATAGGAAACGGTTTGATATTGGTTGCCTTTTCTTGTTCTGCCTCCTTGACCTCTTCAACCTCCTCAACCTCTTCAACCTCATAGTCGGCATCGATGCCCGGCGGCTGTGGAGACATGGGAGGCGTCGGAGTATTAGTCTTCACCGGGATATCCAAATCATGGTATTTTAGAACATAGGATGCTGGTTTTAATAGGTCCGCCAATTCCGAAATCATATGCCTAAAAGTTTTGATATAAATGAAGAAGACAAGTTGGAGAACAAGAAAAAAAAAGTGAAGAAAAAAAAGAGAAAGGGAAAAAAAAGAGAATCTGGGGTTTCCAGATATTTTTTTTCATTACAAAGGTTTTTTTCGACCGCGCGGTCCTTCCCCTTTTTTGTTGCCCTTGTGGCTCCTAAATTTAAGCCGCAATGATTTAGTTTTTGGTCCCGTGACACGGCCCCAGTCTAATTTCAAACCCGCTCGATTCCACTAGCTCCAAATTTCCATAACACCTGACGTCATCACTGGAAAGAGAATTTTTGTATGGTTATAGTTGGCCAGCTGTAGGGATAAAAAGGTTTTTTCGACTTATATACAAAACTCTATCGACCTATAGCTAGGCTGCTTTTCGCGGGCAACTTGGATATAACCGGTTACCGGTGGTCTTTGCCGGCTAGTCCGCGGTCGCAGCTCGGTGGGTACGCTTTAGGAACATGCACCAAACGGGGAACCGATGCAACGCACGTTAATTAGGCAACTATAAACCATGACGAAATCATTGGTTTACGGCTCTGTTTTTCCAACCGTCTTATTCAATAATCCACTGCTCCCCCGATTGGTATCGCTCTTTTGACATTTCTCCTGGTAAACGAGATCGTTCTTCATGAGACAAGTACCATCCGATCGATGATATGTACAATGCGGCACCAGCCCAAGGCCCAAGCGTAGAGACGGCGCGGTTCAGGTGATCGATGCGGGATATCAAACGATTGCGACACGCCGACCCATACCCTATAAATATTGCATTGTTGAGCATTTCCGCACGTGTATCAATGTCGAGATTCTTGGTGATATCCCAAACAAGCTCGTCAAGAGGTAGTTCGTCGTCATCGTTGTGATTGGAATGGAAAAGCGCGTCCGATTCGCCATCGCATCTGCTCCATCCTATTGTGGTTTGAGATTGAGGTGTCATTTCTCTAAGATCATATACTGGCGTGACAGTCGTTTGATTCCAGTCTATATCTATTATCAACGCGGCCCGTATTCCTGCTGCAACTGTGGCGCATGCCGCTGATGATAGAAATAATAGCGACGAAGCGCGTATCCGGGTAAGGATTGCATCGGCTATAATCTTTTTCACCGTGCTTGGTAGGAACGTAGGCTGTAGAACAACACATTTCTGGTTCTTTGGGTTGATCAGTAATCTGTCGAACAAATACCTCAATACGGATTCAACATGTATAGCGATTCGGTCCAGTTCTTCCCCACTTGCATTGTACCACCACAGCACATCCCATTCTTCGTTGACCCCGATTACAGTGTCATTCACAGCTACATTGCACACTGGCTCTGGGATATACGGGAACCCAGCTCTGGCGTGTTTTTCAGTCAGCTCAATCACCACAATGTTATCCGCGTTGGCAGTAGTATCAACTCCAATCGATAAAGCGTTAAAACTAGAAACGAGCCGGCGGGAAGGCGACCGTGCGCCGCCAGGCGACGACATGGATAGCCGCGACGGAGTAGCCCAGCTGCTACGTGACCGTCGTGGTGTCTTTGTTGGTGTTTGTGGTGGTGGAGGCGGTCTCATGGACATTTTGGAGAGTAGATGGTTTGTGTGTGTGAGGGATGGAGGGACAAAAAGAATGGACGCAACCGCCGCACTTTAACCCCTGCACCCGATCCCGGCCAAATTGCCAGAAATTTCTGCATGTCTACCCATCGTTGGTTTAGGTGTAGGTGGGAAGTAGCGGATATGTGTCCAAAAAAGAGTTGCCATTTGTCGTTTATTATTTTTGTGATTAGAACCATTGGTTCTTCGCCGTCCAATATGCGGCTACATGCCAAGTCCTTGGACGCGTGGTGTTGATAAATGTAATGCAATTCATGCCGGTCGATAAAAGGTGATGTTCGTCTCGGTTAGGAGAGTTGATTAGGGTATCGTTGCAGCTGATCTCTGATGCCCAAGAACTATAAATAGGAGTCCAATTCCCCTTCCTCTTCTTGTTATTTCCCCACAGGCATTCGTAGCTATTAAAACCATTTTTCCAACCAATATCTTCCAAGTGTATTGCGAATATTTATAGATCATTCGACTCGCTGTTAGAATCCTTTCACTATTGCATGCACAACCTAGACAGACCAATACCGCTTCCTCTATGTCTGATGATAAGTGTTGATGGTTGATACATTCGTCTAGTAGAGGGCTCAGAGAATACATAAACTAGCTGAATGGTTCTCACCAGACTCTGTTGACAACCCAATGAACACTATTGGGACCCAAACTTCCAGTAGGAACATCCGGACTGATATTCGACAGATAATATAAAGGAAGACCGAACTCAGCCGCACTCAATATCTGTCATAAAGAAAACAAGGATCTTACGTGGCAGAAGGCATCACAGTGGATATAAATGAAGTTACTGGACCTTAGTACAGGGAACAAAAAATGAGTTTGTTTTCTTTGCCAGTTTAGCAACTGCTCTATGTGATCCTAACAAGTACGTTGCAGCCCTAGACTTGACTAGAACTGACCAGACTTTTCAAGCCTAGAGACCATTGAGAATAATATTAGAAAAATTATATCCTAATGTCCAAAATTTATATTTCCATGCTCACTCACAATTCATACAGAGTCCATATCTCTGCCTGATGCCTCAACCAGTGATACCCGGGAGCTGTCAGCACCTGATCATCTGCAATGCCTGCTTCAGAGTTGATTAAAAAAAAAAAAAAAGCAATCACCTCCAACATCCTCTCCATTTTCCAGTTTAAATAGCTTTGCCTTATCCAGACTTGTCCCGAATTCGGCTCAGAACCTATAGTGATGCTTCTTGCATCCATTTCGATAGGAGGATGCCTGAGCAAAAAGGCGACGAGATTCCCACATGGCTTGAAAGAACAGGTTTTCAAGTCCGAGAAACAGTCGGGTTAGCTTGACAATTATGCAGTTCTGATGGGACTGTTTGATGGATGACGCCGCACGCCTTAGGCACTGCAGTACCAATTTTATACACGTATACAGACTATATACTAACTTTAAAAGATGACTTTTTTCTTCGCTCATCCGAATCTTCCATTAAAATGCAAGTCAAAATCAAGACACACGCACACACTAAATGTACCTTAGACATACGCCAGGTCCATGTTATGGCCCGAAACAAAACTCTTTTAATCCATTCAGGTACCAGTGTCTCAATTTATTGACCAAGCCTCGATATTTAAGTCGCCCACTAAAAAAAATGGGCCGAGTTTTGTATCGGGGCCCGAGCATCGGCTTTCAAACACTGTATTCTATCTGTGATTTTTGATCCGAAATATCCGGAGCTAAAAAGACGCAGTGTTTTAACACGATGTGTAGCATATGATTACAAATTTACAGGATCTGACGTGATATTCAGACGATCAGCAAAGGGCTGATCGATCGATTCAACTTATCGGGGATGGTACAAACGGCGCGGCCGGCAGCGGAATTGAAAAACAAAAAAAAAAAAAAAATTCTCACCAAATCTTCGGGGTTTTGGAAGAAACTCTGAGACTTTGCCTGAGACAAGCATTGTTCAAGATACAATTGTCACCAATGCATGGGCTAGGTTCCATAATCAAATGCCTGTAAGATGAAATAACCCCACCCACTGTTCTCGAACCATTTTTGTAAAGTCTGGTACCTGGATCGGATCAAATTTGAGTGGACTCCTTTTTTTTTGTACTCCCAGGCCGGCTTTTTGCAGTGGAATGAACCGATTTTAAAGGCAATCGACGAACACTTCCGGGCCGCAGGACGCATAACCTTGAAGATGCCTCCGCGGGTGGATAACTGTAGCCGTTGGATCGTATTTACCATCGACCGGGTGCTGAAGAAGAATTTCCAGTCTTCCATGTATCGAAAAGTGGCAACAACTGCCGGAAATGATCAACCCCCTATCTTTTTAAGGTATTAAATAATTATCAAGGTGCGAATTCAGACTTTGAGAATCAGGCACCATGAAATATGAAATATATGCTTCTCTTTTGCATTGAGTGGGTAGTGAATTAGGATAGACAATGAATGAATGGGGGTTGGCAATATGCTGGCAAAGTCTTAATTATTCTGTAGCCGCCGGCCGTTAAATCCGCCGTTAATGATAAAGGAGAAGCTGTTATGCATCTCCCGTCCGTAACCAAAGGCGCGTGCACTCTCCGCAAATCCACACTACGGATCGCTCTCGATCTTCGTGGCTAATTTTAAGGATGTCGGGCCATTTGTAGAGTTACATGCATATCATGCGCGCCCTTTGTGCATAAATAATGGACAAGGATAAATAGGGAAAGACGCAATCTGAGTGAGATTTGGATGCGGGATTGCCACCTTTAGATCAATGGTACGCGTTCCGTGCATATGTCAAAGATCTCAACTGGCGGAAAATCGGCGTTTGGTGTCGCCATGCTAGGATGATCATGATCATGATCGTATGATTGGTTTTTTCTATTGTTCCTCCGATCCATGATGTTTTTGTGTTATATAATATCTTTGTAAGTAAATATGCAAAATGAAGAAATTAGATTCAAAACCCTGCTCCCGATACACCAAGCTCGGATCAATAGAATGACAGTATACAATTGAATTGGTGGTTTTTCTATAAGCATTGGCACCTGAAAATCTTACGATAACGTCACCCAGCGCTGAATCCTGCAGATAGTTTATTCGGCCATCCATCCATTCATTTAGTTTTAGGCGGTTTACCCTCCACAGAATTGCCGTATAACTCGTCAACCGATGCACTGACTATCGCTGCATTGTTTCCTCGAATTAAAGTAAGCTGCAGCCTAGATCTGGATTGACTTGGCTCAATTGACGGTAGGTTTAACCATTAGTTGGGCATCTGCATATTTGCTTCTGCTTTTGCTCCGAGGAATCATGGTTTTGAGCTGTATACTCGATCCACTTCCACCTTTTTTTCTTTTGATTTTTCCACTTTACTTTTCTTGCACCTGTCTCGGTATTTTTTAAACTTCTTTTTAACTCCTTAGATATCTACAATTTTGACTTTTATTGTTTTTTCTTCTTTTCTTTCTTCACACACATTACGCTGCTGCACCAGATTTTTTGGATACACAGGCTTTTTTTTTTTAAAGTTCAGGAAGACAACAGCCGTGGTTCCTGAAAAGTATATCACAATTCTTTTTTTATATTGAATATCAACTGTTTCTAGTTGTCTTCTATTTTTTGTGAACTTGGCAGTTTTGTGTGCGTGGTGACCCAGATAACCACCCTGAATCCAAAAAAAAAAAAAAAAAGAACCAAAGCTCCGAGTTTAAAAAAAAACAACAAAAAAGTGGTTCAACAAATTGTATCATTATAAAACAAGCAGAATCCGCTCTTTGACTTCAGGTTTCTTTCTGGAATTTTTTCTAAATTAAAAAGCTCATCTTCTGGGAATAGATTTTTCGGGAATTGGTTTATTATTGTTCCTGATTGTATTATACCAGATCTTGGACAGAGAATAAAAATAAACAAAAAAAGCCCCTTGAAAAATACGAGCTAACCAACGACATTTTGACCGACCGACCGACACCGACCTTGCAGGAGACTTTGAACCCGCATATACAACCACCAGAAAAAAAGGAAGCTGCATTAAGCTGGTTTGTTTTCTTTCTCCGAGTTACTTTTCGAATATTTCTTTTTTGCCGTGGATATAAAGAAAAGTTTGGGTCCAAACATTTTTATCCCTTTTCTTTGTAGTTTATTGCGAAAACTTGGGCTTGTCGAAAAAGTTCGGATTGGAGTTTACCATTCTCAAATAGTGCAAAGGGGGGGTGCATTAGACCACTATTACAGCGAAGACGACGTCCAAAACGGTTATAACCCCTTGAAAATTGGAAGAAAAAAAACAGAAGTCATAACGGTTATGGATTTTACAGAACTATACCCGGAATTCATTGAGTCTGAACAACTTCAACAATTCCAACAGCCTTACAATGTGGAGTATACGGATGGCGAATCTCAACCAAATATGAATTTGACTACAAATGGCACTCCAACAGCAATGGCTCAGAACACAGCTCAATCACCCCCAGTCATGTACAAATATCATCATCGTCCGAATCTAATGCCTGGAACGATATCTTCACAAGCTCGTGATTTATCAGCCCCTGGAAATGGAGGAAGAGGTGGTGGAGCAGGAGGAGCAAATGGTGATGGTGCGTCAGGAGGTAGATTCACACGGACAACTATTACCAAGCAGGAGGTATCACAGACTCGGAAACGAATATCTCCAGAACAAACTGCAATGCTTGAAGCGGCTTTTCAACGGTGTCGAAAACCAGACAAGGCAGTACGAGAAGAACTGGCTAGTCGGACAGGACTACCCGTAAGAAACATTCAAATTTGGTTCCAAAACCGAAGAGCAAAGGCAAAACAACAACAATCTCAGGCGGAGAAAAGGGCAGGTCCAGGTTTGGATTATACCCAGTATACTTTGAATTCTCCTCCACAGCATCATTCAAGACCTCAGCAACAAGCACCACCAGTCGACTTGTTTCAATTTCCAATCACCACTGGCCAAATAACTTCACAAGTTATCCATATACCAGCCGCATCTTCTTCTGCATCTTCCTCTGCATCTCCTCATTTGTTACAATCGCCGCGGTTTCAGACTAATGTACCTACACCAATTAGTGCTAATGCTTCTGCACCAATTGGAGGGTTGCAAATGCCTCCATTATCATCTACTTCATCTAGCAGTTCAACGACTTTGGCTAATGGAATGAATCCTAATAGCAGCGGTAGCAGTACCACTAGTAGTGGGACAATGTGGAGCAGCGGCAATAATATTCCTGAAACAATGAGCAGATCATTTTCATCGAATTTTGACAAGCAATTGTGGAATGACATGATACCGATTTCTCCTGCATTACTAAACGGTAATAATGCATCTCCAACAATTGATACTAGAACCTCAGTTGCTAGTGATAGCGATGAAGCGGCTTTACTCACTCCGTTGTCAACTTTTCAATCACCGACTACTTCACCTTTTTTGGGTGGAGGATCTGTTAGTAAACGAGCATCTTTTCTAGATTCGGCTGAATCGATACCCAAGGACAAGAAGAGGAGACCAAATCATATTAATCTTGGTAATGCAAGATTTTTTGGTGCAGACTTTCAACATCCAATGTCTGCAATTGAACCTTCTTTCACCGGAGCGTTCACTCCCGTTTCTGCTATTGGTCCACCTGGAACAGCTGGTGGTGGCGGCAGCGGCGGAGTTAGCGGCGGAAATCAGCCGCATCACTCTCAACATAGATCCGATTCTATGAAAGCCGGCATGTTTAATGTTGAGACCCAGTCCCAATTGAAACGAAGTGCATCAATCTCGGGTATCCCAATTAGGGATAGCGGCGGGGCTACTTACCATGGTCAAGCTTCATTGACTCAACAGTCCCAACAAGACAGAGCCCGGTCAATAAGTGCCAGCACAGCAGCAGCAGCAGCGTCCAGCAACGATAGTAATGATCCAGAGGAAAATGCAGCCAATCACGCTCGAGATCTAAATCAGGGTCTGGTTTTTCCGGCCAAATCAGTGTCGTCATTGGGTGAAGGTGGTGGTATGAGTCAGGAATCAGCTAGACATAGACATTATTATGCCAATGCCAATGCAAATGGACAACAATCATCCGCATTAGATTATAACCAAGATCTTGGATTGAATAGTATATTGGAATTTGTCGATGAGTCTGATCAAAGCCTTGATTTATTTGCATATATAGAAAAACAGCGACATCAGTAGACACTTATAAGCATATTTTTATTTTTATTTTTTATTTTTTATTTTTTATATTTTATATTTTTTTATATAAACATAAAACAACCACAAGCCTTAATACTAGTTTTTCCTACTTCTACTTCTATTAGCCATTGTCCAATTCTGTGAAAAATCAATGTTCGCTATAATCCGAAAGGGAAGCAGAGTTTTTCCGGTATTAATGGGGTGATATTTCACTGCGGCAAGTTCGCGAAAAAAGTGACCCAAAAAGAGGGGCCTGTTCGGGCGCTTAGGAAAAAAGCAGGCCACTCCAAAAAAAAAAAAAACACCACGAAAATTGGGAAGCAAACTAAAATTATATAAAGGGCCTACTACCCTGCTGTTTTTTTTTGCCCTTGTCTTTTTCCTTCCTTTTTATTCTTCACGCAATTGAATTGAATAATCACAAACAAACAAAAATGGCTATTTCCAAAGTTTTTTCTCGATATGTCTATGACTCTAGAGGTATGATGACGCAATTGATTAAATGATAAATGACGACAGAAGATCTAACTAATCCCTAGGCAACCCAACTGTTGAAGTTGAAGTAACCACTGAAAAGGGTGTTTTCCGAGCAATTGTTCCATCTGGTGCTTCCACTGGTGTTAACGAAGCATTGGAAATGCGAGATGGTGACAAATCCATGTGGGGTGGAAAGGGTGTCTTGAAGGCTGTTGCCAACGTTAACGATGTCCTTGCTCCAGCTGTTGTCAAGGCCAACGTTGATGTTAAGGACCAAGCCTCTGTTGATAAGTTGTTGAACTCTTTGGACGGCACTGACAACAAATCCAAGCTCGGTGCTAACGCCATTTTGGGTGTTTCTTTGGCTATTTCTCGTGCCGCTGCTGCTGAAAAGGGTGTCCCATTGTACCAACACTTGAGTGAATTGAGTGGTTCCAAGCAACCATATGTCTTGCCAGTTCCATTCCAAAATGTCTTGAACGGTGGTTCCCACGCTGGTGGTCGATTGGCCATTCAAGAATTCATGATTGCACCATTGAAGTTTGATACTTTCTCTGATGCTTTGCGAGCTGGTGCCGAAGTTTACCAAATCTTGAAGAGCTTGGCCAAGAAGAAGTATGGTACTTCTGCTGGTAATGTTGGTGATGAAGGTGGTGTTGCTCCAGATATTCAAACTGCTGAAGAAGCTTTGGACTTGATTGTCGAGTCTATTGAAAAGGCTGGTTACAAGGGCAAGGTTTTTATTGCTATTGACGCTGCTTCCTCTGAATTTTACAAGGATGGCAAGTACGATTTGGACTTTAAGAACCCAGATTCTGACAAGTCCAAGTGGTTGTCTGGTGAACAAATGGCCACTTTCTACAAAGAATTGTGTGACAAGTACCCAATTGTTTCTCTTGAAGATCCATTTGCTGAAGAAGATTGGGAAGCTTGGTCTGCCTTCTACCCACAAGTTGCTGGCAAGGTACAAATCGTTACTGACGATTTGACTGTTACCAACGTCAAGTTTTTGCAAAAGGCTATTGACACCAAGGCTGGTGACGCTTTGTTGTTGAAGGTTAACCAAATTGGTACATTGACTGAATCTATTGAGGCTGCCAAGAAGTCTTTTGATGCTAAATGGGGTGTCATGGTTTCTCACCGATCTGGTGAAACTGAAGATACTTTCATTGCTGACTTGAGTGTTGGTATCCGAGCTGGTCAAATCAAGACTGGTGCTCCATGTCGATCTGAACGATTGGCCAAGTTGAACCAAATCTTGCGAATTGAAGAAGCTCTTGGCAACAAGGCTATCTTTGCTGGTGAAAAGTTCCAAAATGCTTTCACTCTTTAAATAGATTTAAGTATGTTGATTTAAGCTTTTTAAAAAAGGGCACAAAAAAATTTATTAAGTTATTTAAAAAGATACAAAATCGGGTGGCCATGCAAAAAGCCTATCACGTGTTAAGACTTGTTT
Source organism: Blastobotrys apis (assembly GCA_030557665.1). NCBI lineage: Eukaryota > Fungi > Ascomycota > Dipodascomycetes > Dipodascales > Trichomonascaceae > Blastobotrys > Blastobotrys apis. The sequence continues at coordinate 84,660 of JAKTPN010000352.1, forward strand.
TCGTGTCATTATCGTTCATAATATTATCGCCACGATATCAAAACTGTGACGGGAAATTACCGTCCATCGTAGGGAGCCAGCCGCATTTTGGTTTCAGTTCGGAAAAACTATTTGAGACAGCGAATATGGCATTTTGTTAGTGGAATAAAAAACAAAACTTTAATGCACATGTACAAAAAATAAAAATAAAACTACTTTTGGTCCATAACAGCTATACAAGCTTTAGGACAAATTCCTTCTGTGAGCCCATTTCGTTCCGCTTTGACACGTTCTTTGCCGTTTTCATCCAGTAGCTTTGCGAAACACCATCCATCGTCGAATAATTGGAATACTACCAGCCAATCGCCCTTTTTCAATTCCAACTCGTCGTCTAATTCTGGTTTGTATGCATGAACTGCTCGACACAGCATTAACACGTTGGATTCTTTTGTATCTGGTGGTGGTGGTTGAATTTGCCCCGGTTGAGACGAGGATGATGGAGTTGATGGTGGTAATATAGTAGCTGCAGATGGCATGGTTGGTGAGTCTATTGCATTTAAACCACCTGTTGCAACGGTGACAAGATTCTGCGCAATTGGCGATGGCAACGCTGACGCCGACGCCGACGCCGACACTGTCGGTGGTAACCCTTTATCTGGAGGAAACTTGGGCGGTGTTGCAAATGGCTGTGCTGAAAACAGTGGTGAGGGTAAATGAGCATCTCGTTGGCTATTGTTTTGCGGTCTAGGTGAATTTTCCGGTGTTTCGTCCAAGGCTGGCATCAATCCTGCCAACTCGCCTGATGACAGAAGTGATGATGATGTTGTCGTTGAATGTGGGTCGAGGAATGGTAATAAGAACGGCACTGGTGTTGCAGATATTCGACGTCCAGCTGACCGTTCTGGTGGAGTGATTGGTGGAAGAGGGGCCGGTAGAGGCGGCGTTTGCGCCATTACCAAGTCGTGGTTTTCATCATCATCGTCCTGGTCGTCTTCATCTTCATCTTCAGTTTGTGATTCACTATCAGTAAAATTGGTTTTTGCCGTGAACATTGTAACTGCGCTTTTTGGAGTTTCGTAGTTACCCATGAAATTAGGCGACGACCCGGACTCGGACCCTGACCCTACGATCTGACCCTTTGGTGTTTCTAGAACGCCCATGCCGCTTGGCGAATTCATTCCAGAATCAGGTTGAGAGCCATGCGGTGTGGTTGTTGTAGTTGTCGATACGATCGTGGTGTTGGTAGTACTTGGGCCCATTGGAACAGTCCCAGCGCTATTCTTCTTTTTCACCTTGAGCGGCGGCGATGGTTTCAAGACTGGAAGCCCCCGCAGGTTATAATCAAACACAGAGTACCGCCGCATTGGCGGGGGCGCCATCAGCGGTGACGACCCTGACGGCGTTGTCTGCGGGACTGGTGGGATTTGTGGATTCGACGACGGCGCGAAACTTGGTAAGTGTGGGGTCACCGGGGTTATTGGTTGCCGCGGTAATGGTTTGTCAAGAATGCCGGTTCTATCGCCACTCATTGATGATGAGTATGACAAGGAGGACTTTCGCCGCTGGATACGAGGCTGAGGCTGAGGCTGAACCTGGTGCTGGTACGCTCGTTCGCGCTCGTACTCTCTAATTTTTCGTGACGAGTTTATCGACCGGTCGCTCAGTTTGGACTTGGTACTGTTGCTGACCTTGCTTAATGTTGACCGTAATGACACGCTCGACCCCATTCTCCTGCTTGATGGCGGCCCGGATCGGTTGTTGTTATTGGTATTGTGGTTGGTATCTTGGATACTCGCATGCAAAGAATAAATTGACTCGTCTCCATCATGGCTGCCTCGGGGCACACTATGTCCACTACACGAGCGTTTGTCGCCAGATGATGCAACACGAACTGCCAATGGGTTGCTGTTAATGTTATAATTGCTATTGTCGCTACTGCCTATGACACCTAATGGCAAAACCGGTTCAAGAGCCTGTGAGTCTCGGTTCAACCGGTATGTGATCAATGGCGGGTTTTTAAGCTCGGCTTCGTCGGCGGATAACGCAGCATCCACTGCCCTTGCACTGCCACTAATTCTAGTCCCCCCTAGTCGTTGGCTATTATCGTTGGTATCATTGCCACTCGGTCTCACTGGATAGTCCCGGAATAGGGTCTTTCCTTGAAGCAGTTTCTTTGCGGTGCCGTGAGTTGGGGTGCCAGTCGGGTACCGTTGCAGCGCCGAGCTCGACGGTACCAACGGTTGTTCGTTGAAATGATGGAATGGTAATGCAGTCACCGCTGGAGGCGGCACCGCAATTGGCGAATAATCGTGCCCACCACCATACCTGTTCGCTTCGCTTTCCCAAGTATCGGCAGTTGTGGACGCCGCATCTGCTGCTGTCGTTGTTCCTGACAGGCGCGCCACTTGGGACGCCGCAACTGCAGATCGCATCTGCGACGTCGACGGCCGACCACCACGAGAAACCATCATGGCGCTGTCGTGTTGGTTACCAGTATTATAAACATTGGCATGCATATTAGTTTCTGTATTATAATGACTTTGGGATTGATTGTGGGTGTGGTAGTTGTAACTTGCCGCATTTATATTACTGCCCATGGGGGTTTCCCCCGCTTGTCCTCGCCTATCACCACCATCATCCTCTTCATCCACTTCAATCTTTCGTTCCATTCGATGTACCCGTTTCCTTTGGTTGTCTTCGTGTTGGATTGGTGCAAACCCAACATTTCGTTCGTTATCTATCGCCATTTTTCGATTTTCATGGGCTGCATTAGCCGCTGCTTCTGCTGCGGCTGCTGATGCATTAGCCTCATGTTTTATAGCCGGTTGCTTACCACGTCGATACTGCTGCTGCTGCTGTTGATGTCCTTGTCGCTGACGTTGATTTCGTTTCGATTTACCTCCTTCACCATATCCTCCTCTCTCATACCTTAGACGATATGTTTTGGGTTGGTCTCTTTTATGCTTTCGTGCGTACCATATAAATACCACCATCACTGCAATAACCACACACACAATAGGTACCACGATTGCAGCGATCCATCCTCCACTGAATGAGATACTATCTTGCATGATTTATGGTATGTCAAAAAAAAAAAAAAAAGTCACAGAAAGAGGGAAAAGCGAGAGAAAAAAAAACCAACAACCAGAGGATCCAACTCAGATAAAGTTTCTACTGAGTAGATTATTTCATTAAAGACTTACGCAGCCAACCTTCTTATCCAACTACACCTAAACTTTTACAACCATGTTTAGACGTCTGTTTGAGTCAAATGGATTATAACTAACGCTATTATTTTGTTGAAACATAACTCTACAGAGACAACCTGCAATGCCCCTTCCCATAAAAGGTAGAGTTCGTTTAAGACGAAGGCAAAAAAAAAAAAAAAAAAAATTAAATTAAAGTTCATTGGTAAATTGTGCCTGATGCAAATTTCAGTTTCTTCTTCCTCTCTGGATAGATTGACAAATATAATATCCAGAGACAGACTCACAAAACTTTTTAGCTGTGTGAGACCATGCATTTGATAAATAGATTCGCTGTTTTTTTTTTTCTTCTTCATTTTCGAAAAATCTAAATTACCGCCACATCCGCCCTTCTCTTGCCATCGCTTGAAATGCCGAAGTTGCACTTGTAAATGCTTTTGATAATGACCCACCATCATCCATTCCACCACCTCCACCTCCTGCACTAACTGACGATGAGCTTCCTCCACCACCAGTGTTTCCTCGATTGGCTTCATCAACCGCTGCCACAATCTTATTAATATTAGTCTCAACCACCAATCCTCCCTGGATAATTTCCCCCAACACTGTTTGCAGCACCTGCCATCCAAACACCAAATCCAGTTCACAAACATTTTCAAAGCATCGATCTAAACTCTCCACAAACACCTGAATCAGATCCAAGATACCTAATTCCGACTCTTGATCGTCAACAATTACAACAAAGTATAGCGTGGCATAATGCCGATAAATCACCCGAACAACATTATCGTCACTACCATCGTGTAACAATGGAGGCGGCGTCAAAAAACTACATTGATTCGCCGACCGATTCGATAGAATTGAGTGCACTTGTTTTAGTAACAAAGACTGCGTTTGTAGATCCAGCGGTGTGTAAAACTTCAACAACCGTGGAAGCCCTGCATTGTTGACAATCAGCACCGAGTGAATCATATTGTAGTTTGTGTCGTGTTGATTACGATCACAAGAAAACCGCATATCCCAACTCTGGAGTTTCAGCGTTTTAATTAAGCGCGCGCGCAATACCCATAGTAAACGGCAAAACCCGATATTTTTCCGGAACACTGCGCTTTTGTTCATTTCCCTGCAACAGCTGTCTTTGAGCTCTAATGGTTCATCATCATCTTAGAACTTCCAAGCCCACCCGCTTTTCTGGTCCTTCTCCCCGGATTAAATCGCTCGGCATCTTTTTTTGGCTGCTCCTGTCGACCGACTCGATATACTCCACCCTCATTACTATTGACGGCCGTAATTCGGCCTTGTTGGATGAAATCCGAGAGGATACCGACCTGTATTTATTTTCCCAAAAAAACTCTATAACCAATAAGTCAATCAATTCCCCCCACTGACCCGAGTAAAACTGATAACGCCAATCATCAACATGGATGACATTGTTATTACCTATAGATGATAAAATTTCCATTCTATAATGCTGTTTTTTCTTCTCAACAAATTTGATAACCCATTACTTGCTCATCGATCAAATCGGATCCGATTTTCGGCTGTAAGAATACGAACCGCAACCAAAAAACCCTCCACTTCATATCAATACCAAACCACGAATTTAACACGGGAGAGAACCGAGTCTGATTCTTTTGTGTGTATATGTGGGGGCTCGCCTATGATTCAATCTTTCGCCTGCGTGAGCCGCTCGTCCGGGTCTCTTTCTTCCCTCGGTTTATAAGAAGTCGGAAATGACCGACCTTTAGACGCTGGATTTTTTTTCTTGTGCTTGTGCTCGTGCTTGTGATTTGCATATATAAAGCCGGTCATGTCCCCCCTCTCTTTATATTTCTCGCTTTTCTTACTTTCTAACTTCATTCTGCTCCGATTTATTATCTTAAAACGAAGAAAAAAAATGGTCGCTACTATTCCTTCCATGGTTAAAGGCGTTGAACACGCCCCAATTCCAGAAAACGCAAAGAAGATCTTTACCCCAGAAGCAATCAGCTTTTTGGCCACTTTGCATCGAACTTTTGAAAATCGTCGACAAGAACTGCTTTCAGCTCGAATCGAACGACAAAAGCGAATCGATCAAGGTGAACTGCCAGATTTCTTGCCAGAAACACAATATATTCGAGACGATGCTACCTGGCAAGGTGCTTCTCCAGCTCCAGGTCTGGAAGACCGACGAGTTGAAATCACTGGTCCAACTGACCGAAAAATGGTCATTAACGCTTTGAACGCAAATGTCTATACCTACATGTCTGATTTTGAAGATTCTACTGCTCCAACCTGGCACAATCAAGTTGATGGTCAAGTCAACTTGTATGATGCCGTTCGACGAGATATCAGCCTTTCAGTCCCAGGTGGTAAAACTTATAAGCTCAATGACCGATCAAAGCAACAATTGAAAAATATTCCAACTTTGATTGTTCGTCCACGAGGCTGGCACTTGGATGAAGCTCACTTTTTGGTTGATGGTAAGCCAATCTCTGGTGGGTTGTTTGACTTTGGTTTGTACTTTTTCCACAATGCTCATGAAGCTGTTCGACAAGGGTTTGGACCATACTTTTATTTGCCAAAGATGGAATCTCATTTGGAAGCCCGTCTTTGGAACGATGCTTTCAACTTGGGTCAAGACTGGATTGGAATGCCACGAGGTACTATCCGAGGTACTGTTTTGATTGAAACCATCTTGGCTGCATTTGAAATGGACGAAATTATTTATGAATTGCGACAACACACTTCTGGTTTGAACTGTGGTCGATGGGATTACATTTTCTCCTACGTTAAGAAATTGCGAAATCACCCAGAATTCGTCTTGGCTGAACGAAATGATGTTACCATGACTGTACCATTCTTGAACGCTTATGTTCAATTGTTGATCAAGACTTGTCACCGACGTGGTGTTCACGCCATGGGTGGTATGGCTGCTCAAATCCCAATCAAGAATGACGACGCCGCAAACAAGAAGGCTATGCAAAATGTTTACGCCGACAAGCTCCGAGAAGTCAGTGCTGGGCACGATGGTACTTGGGTTGCCCATCCACAATTGGCTGAAATTGCTTTGGAAGTTTTCAACAAGCATATGCCAACTCCAAATCAAATCTTCAAGCGACGTGAAGAAGTTAATATTGGTGCCCGAGACTTGTTGAACCCATATATCAAGGGTGGTAAGATTACCGAAGCCGGGATTCGAAAGAATTTGTTTATTGGTTTGGGTTATATGGAAGCTTGGTTGCGAGGTGTTGGTTGTGTTCCAATCAACTTTTTGATGGAAGATGCTGCTACTGCTGAAGTATCTCGAGCTCAATTGAACCAATGGGTTAAGCACTCTGTTCTTACTGCTGAAGGTAAGAAATGTACCAAGGATTATGTTTTGGGCTTGCTTTCTGAAGAAGCTGACAAGTTGAAGAAGTCTGGTCCATCTGGTAACAAATTTGATGAAGCTAGCAAGTATATGGCTCCAGAAATTACTGATGAACGATTCAGTGATTTCTTGACTAGTTTGTTGTACCCAGCTATTCAGACTCACAAGGGTGCTCAAAAGTTGTAAGGAGTTTTTTATTATTAAAAAAGAAAACAAAAAAAAAAAACATTTATCGTACCAAAATTTTTATTCTAGCAATTTTGTAATTTTCTGCATGGGTTAATGAATCAATTATTAAAAACCAATAAAAAGTCAACAAAATGTCGTCGTATGTTCATAAGCAGTGTCGGGTTGGGAAGAAGGATTTTGATCTCTTCATCTACACATCATGTCGTCAAAATTTGCCAAATTCATCAAAGCGTCATTAGGTGGCGGAGCTGTTGTTGGTCTTGGATATGTTTTGATGAAGACTACGACGCCTACTGATGAGGAGTTGATCAACGTATGATACACCTTTTTTTTTTTTGTTGTTGTTGCCACTAACCAGCACCCGGTTCATGTAGAGTCTATCCCCAGAGTTGCGTCAAAAATACGAGGAACAAAAAGATGCCCGACGAGCACAAAACAAGTTGATCTATGAAAAGATTCAGAAAGAAGGGCGTAGCGACCAGCCAGTATGGCGTAAAAAACCACAAGATATGTTCATGACTGAAGCTGAAAATCAACGGGATATTCAACTTCGAATGCGGCAGGATAATGTCGACAGACAGTTAGACTCTGAACGGGAACGAATGAAACAACTAGCTGAACAAGAAAAGCAGAAGTAAACAAAAAAAACAGTACGATGTAATTAGTAATATATATATAACAGGCAAAACCGAGACGATACACGATATTAAAACCATTTGAACTCGGCCCAGATGAATGACCTAAAGACATGGATCGCAGTCAGGATTACCGTAATGACCTGGATCAATGCCAACGGGAATCCCAGAATGCCCTTATCCAAAAAATTTATATAGATTGCATAAAACGCAACCGAAAAGAAATGATAAAACAAAACACCTGATCGGCCTAGTAACCCAGCAAGTAATGATACTGGTCCATCAATACAATCTCCACCCCGTTGAAAGTACAAGAAGCACCCACGCTGAAGAATCTTCAGATTCGTATCGTCAGCCGCGAATAACTGGTACAGCGCCATTGACAAGACATTAATAACCAGATCAACATTCTTTCTCTCCCAGTAAAACTTGTTCATTTGCCTGGCAACAGCCTGGTGATTGCTCAAATCCTTGACGGTCTCGGGACTCAATAAACTCGTCAACAAAACCGCATCATTAAACGCCACAGTCATACCACCACCAGTCAATGGATGTCTCATGTTCAATGAATCTCCAAGAAGAACACATCCGACGTCCTTGGATCGCCCAGCTGGCAAGAATTGCGCAGGCATTGTTCGGATTCGATCATTTTCCAGCGCCTTTTCAAATGCCGGTCGGACTTCTTTCGGCAAATGCGGTGCAATATTATCCTCCAAATGTGCCTTCAAAGCGCCATTACTATTCGATGGCAAATGACCTGCTACATCACAAAGAATTCTAGTCTCATGTGTACCAATTTGATAAATCAAAATTGGTTGATGCTTCGTGCCCATAATTACATGGCCATGATGCGGCGCTGGTAAAACTGGATCTTGTAGAACCAAACCGACGAAGTGTGATCGTACATATGGTACTTTATTAGTAAACTCTTTTCGAAATTTGGATTGAATCCCGTCGCACATTACCGTCAATTTGGCGTGGAAATGTCGTTCTGTACCTGATGTCTTTGCTTTTACCCCACAAACATGATCTGTATATGGATTTCGAATCACTTGCGTCACGGTACCTTCAAACATTGTCACATTTGGCATCTCTCTAGCTGCTTTCCGCAAATTCATGACAAACTTGCCATGATGAAATGCTCGGCCAGTTTCCCTTGGACCTGATTCCTGAGCTGGATCGAGAGCAGGATATGGAATGTTCACTTCTTCACCTTCATAAATTACGTGATATCCGTCGACTCGAATAGCATCGATATCTTCTAGCACTTTTGACATGCCTAGCTTCTCTAAAGCCCTGCATCCCCCTGGTTGAAGCAGCTCACCTACAATTCGGTCTGGCTCACTCAAATCACGTTCAACTACCAAAACTGACCGACCTTGTTTCGCGAATCCAACTGCTACTGCTGGTCCAGCAATACCTGCTCCTACTACAATAACATCATAATCTTTATGCTCATCTGCCATTTTTTTTTTTTTTTTTTTTTTGAAACTTTTTCTTCCCTGTACACGTTTTCCGTCTTCCAAACGAGGAACTGTTCTAGATATAAATATTCCTGGCTAAGAAAACCCTCCTCGTATGATTCTTTTAAACGGTCTATAGAGTTGTTTTTTTTAAAAAAAGTCGTTCGAGAAACGCCGAAAGATCAGGTGAAGAGAAAAAAAAGGTTGAAGCTAAAGAAGAAATGAACGTGTAAAAGCTGTGGTGTCTCCCCCTTATGGCACGATTTTTTTTTTTTTTCATGAGCCGAAAAGTGGTGCCACGCTTATGTAACATTGGGATAAGCGGATTTGACGCCCTTCTGTTTTTCCATGTTTTTGTTGGGCGCGTTTAATCTTGCATCTTAACACACAAAATCAAACATATGGATATGGATATGGATATGGCAATGGATGGAATGGACCATTCTCATATGGACCATGGTGCACATGGAGGCATGGGCGATGGAGGTGATATGCCTATGTGTAATATGAACGTATGATCTTTTTGAATTTCCCTGCACAAGGTTCTGACTGTATACAATAAGCTGATTGAACAGCAATCAGCCAACGTTTGTCTTAGAATTTTGTTTTTCTGCTTCGTTCACCCCCTCTTTTCCTTGCTCAATATTAATGACTTTCTTAGATGATTTTTACATGGGATACAACAGATCTGTGTGTTGTATTCAAATGGTGGCATATTCAAACTACGGTTGGACTTTGGACGAGCATGTTAGCAGTGGTGGCGCTGGGAGCAGGATACGAATGGGTGAGAAGTTTGTCCCGTCGGATTGACGAGCAAAAACATAATTCAATAACGGCTGCAAATAATGGTGAGTGTATGTTTCCTTTCTTTTTAGGTTTTTTTATGGTGATATCAGGAGGTGCTAACTTTAGAGATTTAGCTAATTACAGTACAATTGAACGACCTAGCTCACAAATTACAGATCTATCAACAGCCAAGCGATTGAAGATTATTCGAGCGGCATTTTATGCTTTCCAGGTTGCATATTCATTTTTCCTGATGTATGTTTGGTTTCTTTTCTTGATTTATTTGGCGGTGCTAACACGAATGCAAATAGGCTCATTTTCATGACGTATAATGTGAGTTAAAAATCTGACTGGGGTTTTCACACGAAGAACTGTATACTAACTGGTACAAAAGGGTTGGGCAATGGTGGCAGTAACCTTGGGTGCCTTCATCGGGCATTATGTTTGGGGTGGAGAGTCCACACGAGGCATGTCATGCCACTGATCGTTTTACTCGTAACGTGAATTAACGTGAATGCGACTTGAAGCAGACCAGTTTTTACTAATTTTACTCCAGGCCGCGTGCGCTGCGGCGAAGATTATTTAATCAATATTACGGTTCTAGCTGATATTACACATTAACAATGTAGAATTCGATAGTATCCCTGCATTAATCTGTTTAAAATTGCAGAGTTTCGTTGCTCATTATCTGCAGGTGGTGGTACGTCCCATTAAAGTTATTATTACCCCCACCGACGCCACACTTAAGGCATGGAACTTTAATTTCCCACTACTACTATTAAAGGTAACCTTCTGCTTCCATTCATTACATTAAGAGAAAAAAAAAACAACCTTTCTTAGAACAAAAAAAAAGAAGTCTCCCGAGGGTGAGTCGAACACCCGATCTCAAGATAACAATTATACCATTACAGTCTCGCGCCTTAGCCAACTGGGCCATCGGGAGAAGAATCACACGACCATCGGACATCTTTTCGGCCACGTCCGATCCACTCAAGCCGCAAAATGAGCGGCTCAATTATAAGAGGATTGCCAATTTGCGACGGAAAGCCCATATAGCAGTACATTTTTGGTCGGTTTCATAATCTCGATAGAGTTAGGAAGACCGGGCATAGGCGCTACACCTAGGAATTTAGCCATGTCTTCGCGTTTCAATAAACGAAAACAGGCGACTCCGCGACAGACGGAACATCACCGCTATTTGAATAGTTTCCAAAGGCCAGTGAATCACCGGTATTGGCCAGTGGTGTTATCTTCGGTAGTAATTCGAGATTTACGTTGAAAAGTATTGCTTTATATAAAGAAGGTGCTTCAAGGTGTACATGGTATCACTAGAACAAGGCGAGCTAATGGTACCACGCAAGTTAAATAATAGCACGCCCTTGCATGACTCACGTCTTACCATTCCGCGTGAGGCACACGGTATATAAAGACCACTGGATTCGTTGCGCTGCTGTGTCTAACGTTAGGTTGTGTTATATATAAAAACGACTGCTCTTTCATTAATAAAAAGATTACAGTCAATATCAACGCTTAGCTGTCACTAATCCACCTGGTATTCCTTTGGGACACACTTCCTACCATCATAGAACCTAACCACCACAACAATTTGGTCTGTAACGTCTTTCACTAACTCATCATGCTCTTCTGCTTTGTCTTTGCAGTTTTTTCCCATCGAAGCTCTTGAAAACTTTCTGCGTCGTACAACAAGCTCATAGGTAGAGTGAGCGCTACGGGGCATATGGTTATAACGTATCCCTTTCACATTTTAATTAGCTTCATCATGTTTGGTTGAAAAGTCAAATGCTGCTTGATTTATAAGAAGGGCGTCAAATGATAGGACCAAAGCTGTTTAAATTTAAATGAATGTTTTTTTTTTTTTTTTGCCGTTAGTGTAAAGAAAGGGGACCCTCATGACAAGTGGGTGTGGCTCCGTCTACTTCTAAAACAAATTCCCAGGTTATCATTTCTTTATTTTTATTTTAGTTTCATGTTGCATACTATATTAAAATATAAAGACGTAACTACAAACAAACCCAGTCCTGTACCCTTTACCTTAATAACTGCGAGCTTTCAGGTTTTGAAAAACCATAGGCTCACGACGGACTATTTTTGTGCTAATAACATGGACAATCTGACATTGTACAAAGTAATGGTGGTAACCATCACGGAACATAGCTGCAAAGTTCGGTTCAAAAACGGCGGCAGCTATGAAAGCAGCACGGTTAAAAATAGGAACAAAAAACCTATCTCAGTGTGCCAATTGGCAAAGAAAAGTTCCAGATTGTCACAGTGTTCACTGATTTGGTGTGCTTGATAGAATTGCTTGACAAAACACTGTGCAGCTCACCTACCAGGGTAGTCCGGGGTTGAAATCTACGAAAACTCAAAGAAGGAGAGATGATCGGTACCAGGCAGCTAAATTACAACCCCAGGGGGTTGAGAGATCAGGCGGCGGAAATCCGCACTCTGGATGGATTGCGGGAAATATAAGCCACCCTAGACCACAGGCTTGATAACGAAACTCTACACAGGAAATGGCAAAAAGGTGCACCAGAAACATACACACATTCCGATTCCATGAACTAGAATAAGAAATATGCCACCGAACCATGGGTTTTTGTTGTTCCATTGGTTCTTGTAAGGGTTCATAGATACTATTATTACAGCAATTTACTATTTATTTCCTAGATTTTTCGGTCTTGTGTTTTTCTTTGTCCACTGCTAATAGTACATTGCCGATAATGAATGCACAAGCCAGCCGAGCACCCCTAATAACCAATTTCCAATGGCGCACTCCTTAGCCGCACGCGGCTTACTTCTAGCGTCGCCTACTTTTATTTCACAATGGCAAGGATTCTAGCTGAACTTCGACTCCCACGCTGGCAAATGTTTTCAAAATTAGTAGCTTGAGAACAAAGTAATTCATCAAGTTTTATTATAATATTATTAATGTGCTTTTAAAGACTTCATATCTAATGTAGTATACAAGACAAAATGAAAAGAATGTGTTCCAAAGTGTATAAGAAAGATGTGCGGAGTGGTATCAAAAAGATGTAAATTTTATAGTGTTCGTTAAAAAAGTTCTTCAAACTTACATTAACAAAGCAGCAGCACCCAAGACAACAGCCATGGCACCTGGAACACCGACTGCAACGGCCGAACCTTGAGCGATGGTAGATTCTTCGGCATCGACTGGAGATACCTGCTTTGGAGCAGAATCGTCAGAATCGGCAGAGGCGGCTTTAGAGGCAGCTGGAGAAGCACCTTTACCAGAATCATTCTCAGCAGCCTTGGATGCAGCTGGAGAAGCACCTTTACCAGCATCATTCCCAGCAGCCTTGGAGGCAGCTGGAGAAGCACCTTTTCCAGCATCATTCCCAGCAGCCTTGGAGGCAGCTGGAGAAGCACCATTACCGGCAGCCTTATCGGCAGTTGGAGCAGCATCATTACCGGCAGCATTGGTAGCAGTAGCTGGTGCAGGAGCATAAGAAACACATGGCGAGACAACAGTGACTGGGTTACCTTCAGACATGGTTGTGCATGTGGTCATGCTAGTGGTCAACTGGCAGACCTCGCATTGAGTGACAACAGCTTGGCAAGCATCATTGTCACACACAGTGACGGTCGTCACTGGAATTGGAATAGTTGGGCATACAGTCTTGGTAACACAGACACCCAAACAACACTCAGTAACGGTGTTGGTGACAGTCACTGGTGGGAGGGTGACACTAGCAGTCACAGTGGCGGTCACGACCCCAGAATCAGACACAGAGGCGTATGTCGAGGACGAAATACTTGGTGGAGAAACTGTTGGCGGAGAGACAGTTGGAGAGGCAATGGAAGATGAAGCGAGAGTGGCCATTTTTAATAATAAGAAGCTTTCAAAAGAATGAAAAGAGGTGAGTAAATTAAAAGAATGTGATTAGAAAACCGAGAAAAAAAGGCTTTTAGTTTTGTACTAGCGGCTGGCTGTAGAAGAACTTGAAATTATTGATGGTTTCGAAATTGGAGGAAAGTAGGCTCTGTATTTATATTCAAGAATAGTTCAGGAGGCTCATCCGCGTTCGGATGTTCTTTTGTTTGAGCAAGGGCTTTGCTTTGATTCGATGCTCCTGTTTCGAGCTAGCCAACCATCCTGTGCCGCGTAAACTGGTGCTGAACAACAACAAAACATCTTTCTTCCTCCGAATCCAGTCAGGATGGAATGCCTTTACTACGAACCGATACGGGTAAACAAAAAATGCTCAAAACCATGACAAAGCGTTTAGAAGTGGTAGACGCGTATACACCTGCATAGGGGTTCTCGTATAAACCGTCGGCTTTAGCTTAAAATTTCGCGTAGTTTAAAGTTTGGACACGTTAAGTGCTGCCGTTTCAAGTCATCTGGAATGCGTTTCTGATCTGCGATGAGACCGATGCACCAATGCGGCTACGATCCCTCCCGCATCCACAACGTGATTTTTTTTGTTTTCTTATTATTTCCGCTAAAGAAGTAGCAGTAGCAATACCTATGCACTACTTAGTACATCTAGACTACCATACTTGAAGTAGAAACGGCTGTATTTTCACCAGAGACGGCTAAATAACTCCGGCGTTTGCGTTCGTGACCCGCAATCTAGATACTCCCACCCCTGAATCGGCCTCAAGAAAATTTCATTACTACGGTAATTCATATTATAAACTACATTTTTTTTATCTCTTTTGTTTACTTGTTTCAAATTCAACTGAAACACCGACAAGCGCAGGAGTTGAAGGGACAAAACCGGAAATAGTATACTGATCCGGTAATATACATTTAGAGAGCTTCCATTGTGACTTGGTTTTACACCCCATTTGCAGAGGCAGGACCAGAAACATCCAATATGGCCTGCGTTGCTATGCAGGAACCAGGCTGCGTTACCGAACTCCAAGCTCTGTACGTACTAAAGCTAACCAAACATGCGATATCTCCGGAAATTTGACGCATATGTCAGTTACATTGGTTCTTACTAGCTAGTTGTAAGTGACCTCCTTGATTCTATCCGCTTACCCTTCAAGTAAGTGAGTTCGATGCCAATTATAATTCCCAGGGCCAGTAGACCCACCAAACCAGTCCGGATTCGGATTATACGCGTAGTGAGTTCTAAAAACTTTATGTCTCTGGTTAGCCTTGTGAAAAAATATTTTCTGGAATTTATATACACGTTGAAAATTTTTGTCTTTCGTTGGTTAGAGTTTGGTTGCCAGAGAGAAGGTCCTTTGGAACGACATCCACCTGCATAAAACCTCTCTAGTGGCGGCATGAATATAAAATCCGACCGGCCAAATATCTGCATTAAAATTACAAGCAAATCTAATCGCGATATACAAGTCCACAACAAAACTACTATTTTAGTGAACCTTTTTCATTTTCCTTGTAGCTCAAGTCGAATGCTTCCTCAAACATACTCTTCTGATCCGGACCCCTGGAGGAGTTGTTTATGTCGGTTAGGCTACTCCAATAAAATTCTTGTAAAGAACTACCTCAATTGTACCGTTCAATGATATCCACATCTTAGCATCCGATTCTCGTAATCCTTTGTCAACCAACTGGGTCGACAAACCGATCATATGCTGCTGGAGAGAAAACAGTAAATCGGAATTGATATCCCACTTATTGGTGGCCGATAGATACCGATATATATATATATGTTCCAGATTAGACTCCTTCTTGACCATTAAATAGAATACAGTGACTAAAAAATTTCATTTTTCACCTTTGATGAAACTATCATCCTTGAACTGTCGTGTTTGCACGGGCCGTATGGAGCTAACTCTTATGACCCTGAGGTGCGCTTTCCTAATACCATGCATTTTTCCGATAACAGTATGCATGAGTAGCATTGAAATATTCGTGATTTGTTCCACCGGATTAACCTTGCCCGAAGATTCCATAGTGTTTTTTTTTTGTGCGAGATGAGCCGCACAAAAAACAACAACAACAACAACAACAACAACAGCAATAACAACAACCAATAATTTAAAAAACGGGTAGTTTAGTAATCTCTCTACGTAGGTAACGTTAGGAGATTTTGCTGTATCCAAATTTGCTCGAAATGTAGGTTTGCTTTATTCGCTCAGGACAAGCTCTTGGCTGCTATGGGTTCACAAAAATCTCGAGCTTGGTGCTGTATATCTAGATTCGCGAACGATCAACTTCCATTATTTGGGTTTTCCTTAGAGCCTCGAAATATTAGCAACAAACGTTGGCAGGGTTTTGGGCAGTTGATATGCATGTATAATCACTTGTTAGGCGTATAACAACGTTCTATGACGTGTGCTGCCGGATCCTTGATAGCCCAACACCTCAAAGCCATAATTTCGCTCGTCATGGAAATTTATGGACGGGACTATAAACGGTACGTCTATTTGCTATTCAACATCGCATTGTCATTGTGCGTTAGTAGTGTGCATGCCTTGCTACATAACATATTTCGAAGATTTGGTCCTTTCCGCATATTCTTCACGAAAGTTACATACGTTCTGTTATTTGTGAAACCTTTTCTTTTTTTCAATTCTGCCGCAATTATTAATTCCAATTTTTTTTTTTTTTTTTTTTTTGTTGCTAGATTTGGAGGAGCCGGTAACTAGATTGTTATAGTTGTTGTATACTGCCCCACGTTATTGGCCGCCCAATGCACCCAGCAATGACGTCGGCTGGAATTTTATCACGATATGCGATGACTTGTCCCTGGAATCTGTTAAAGTCGGCGCGCCGATTTCTCTTCTGCGGAGAGATCGGTAGTTGGGTTATCCGGGAGGGAGATAAGGCGGTGGCCGGTAATATCGGAGGGAAATAAAGGCGGTGGCCGGCAATATCGGAGGACTGACCCAAGAGCAAGCTTCTCTTTGTTTGCTGACCTTTAAAGCTGTTCATCCGTTTAACCTATCTTCTCTTCAATTTATCTGAAAACTAGAGGAAGAAGAAAAGAAAAAAAATTTACAATAGCCAAAACACAACAATACTAGATATACAATAACATGGTGTTTTTCCCTTCCATTTCAGATATTAACGCATCTTTCGACCCGAACGGGGTGCGAAGCAGCTCAAACAAATACTGGGTTCAGGCTAGTGACGATTCACAATCGTTAACTAAAAAAGCTGAAGCAGAACTGAAGAAAGCGATTCCGTCTAAGAAAGGCATTGAAATGTATTCTAGTGAATATTTTTACGCATGCGGTGTAGGCGGTTTGCTTGGTATGTTTTGTTATCGTCTTTTTGCGCCAAATTTGCTAACTCATCTATTCAGCTTGCGGCACTACGCACTCTGCTATGACTCCACTGGACCTTGTCAAGTGTAGACGACAGGTAGATTCGTCATTGTACCAGTCTAATATTCAGGGATGGAAGACAATCATGCGTACTGAAGGTGCTAGTGCCATCTTCACCGGGTTTGGTGCTACTTTCATTGGGTACTCATTCCAAGGTGCAGGGAAATATGGGCTCTATGAATTGTTCAAAAAGAAGTATGGCGATTTAGCAGGTGAAGAAATGGCTACTAAATATAAAACTGGGTTGTTTCTTGCCGCATCTGCGTCTGCCGAATTCATCGCAGATATCTTCTTGTGTCCGTGGGAAGCGATCAAGGTCAAGACTCAAACCACTATTCCACCATATGCTAGTTCTGTTGTTGATGGCTGGAAGAAGATCACTGCTACTGAAGGTATCGCTGGGCTATACAAGGGTATCATACCATTGTGGTTCCGACAAATTCCGTATACCATGGTCAAATTTGCTACATTTGAGAACACTGTAATGGCTATTTACGGCTACTTGCCAAAAAAGAAGGAAGAATATTCTCTAGTTGCTCAAACTGGTGTGTCATTCTTGGGTGGTTACATTGCTGGTATCTTGTGTGCTATTATCTCTCACCCTGCCGATGTCATGGTGTCCAAGATCAATGCCGACCGACAAGCTGGTGAGTCTATGGGTAAGGCAACCTCTCGAATCTATAGTAAGATTGGATTTGCGGGGCTTTGGAACGGCCTTCCAGTGCGTATTGTGATGATTGGTACCCTGACCGGTGCCCAGTGGTTGTTGTATGATTCGTTCAAGGTATATATGGGTATGGGAACTACTGGTGCTTCCAAAGAAGAATAGAGGTTGTATACAATAGAATATATATCGTTTATTTATGCGAACTATGTTTCAGACTGGATTAGAAGGGTATGGCTGGCTTTAGGAGAGCAAGTGCCGACACCCGCAACTACGGAACTTATCTGGCCGAGGTTAGACAAATCTGCGAGATAGCATATTACTCATACGTCGGATGTTGTGTTGCTGCCCCGCTGCTTGCGACGATCTGAAGTTGGCATGGCAGTAATATGCGGCTTGTCCAGCACTCTGGCCATAATCTTGGGTCAGTCGCTGCACGACGGACCCAATTGACCCGACTCAAAGCCATATATGATCGATAGCTACTTATTCATTCCTAAATATTTAGACTTGCCTTTTTAGACGCACTCTAATGCAACTGTAGCGGTGTGCAACGCGCTCGACGCTGGGGCAGCATATTCGTGAGACGCCGGTACCGGCTAACTAGGATCGCCGATCTCGGCTTTTGCATTCAGCCCCACGGGAATCTCAGGTACTAAACATGCTAAACAGTGGTTTGAGACTAACTGCCGAGTATTTCAGGCAAATTCTAGAAATGGTATATGGGAATAGTGCAATCTTCGTATATAACATCCCACAGGGCTGGAACAAGGTTAAATACTGCTGATCACAGTTCCTATAGGGGGTTAGAAATCCCCAAATGTAATAATATCGTCATGAGTATAAAAAACCAAATGACGAATCAGAATGCCCGCCTGACTGGTCAGTTCAGGATTACCCGACCTGACAACTATTTGGAAAGAGAGAAAATAAAAAAATTAATCGTCTATAATTTTTTAATATTAAACATTAGTAAATTTTAACATATGGGTGAACACACGAACAAAATAAAGCGGTGGCGGCAGTGGTTGTCATTATCGTATAAATCGTTAGCATCAGCGGCAAAATCATCCTTGGAACCCAACCATATCCAAGATTCGCGCCCAAAACAGGTCTAGAACAGTGGTATCAAGTTTTCCACTCGGTTGATAACCACCCTGAACGTCGGCATTAGGAGGTCTGACTGTAGCCTCACACGCCTTCGATGGCAACGTGTATCGTGGTTCTTGGTTCATATCAGGCATTCTCGGATTGAAAAAAACCTTGGAAAAGTTGCATCTGTTCTTGGCAATCGTTTGACGAATAGTTTTGTTTTCAACTATTTGGCGAAGCAACGCTAACCGCGGTTCACTCAATACAGGATTCGAAGCCCCGCTTAAACCAGTATTCAGATATGCACAAGAGCCATTAACCACCGTAATGCACCGTTCAATTAGTTCTTTCGGAGAATCCTGGCAAACAGCATAAAGCAGTAGAATGTTTGTACTGGCTTCAAGGTAAGAGCTTGTAAACCAGCTGATTTGGCATCGTTCAATTCGCTGGTCAATCTTCATTACCACAGATGGCAGTGCAAATGCCGCTTCAAGACAGTATTGCGATGCTTCGATCAGCGCATCCAATACTTTCTGTGGAATATCTCCGTAATCTGTACAATTGGGGACATCCAAGTACGCGTACAACATCAAAAAAGGCCGATATAGTACCAATCGAGTGTACCAATAGAACAACCGTATCCAGTACCAGTGCTTACATTGATTATCAGTGAGATCTTTGAAATTGATATCATCTTCTTGCAGAAATTTGTCGCTGCTTTCCTTCACAACCTGCTCGGATTTTTTAGCTGCATCGTTCGCCATTGCAAATGTAGTCATAACGTCTCTGGTATTATTAGAATCAATCCAATACCTACTCAAGTCGGCACATAGACTGACAAATTTTGCTCGAACATTCAAATGATCCCCCATAACTGAATATATGGTACTCGATTCATATGCTGGTGCAAAAGGTGTTGGCGTTGGGGTTTCAACGCCGATACAACTTGGACGACCAACACAAAAACTCCAATACTTTTCCCAGAGATATGTTGAGAACCATAACCTATGTTTCTCATACGACTCTGCCGTTTGCTCTTTGGAAGGATCTACCCGATGGAGATCAAGAGCCATATTATTACGAACCAGAATGCCACTATACATATAGCCAGCCTCTGATTCACCTCGGCTCACTTCATAAACACCCCTCAAAAGAATATACTGGTTCAATCGTAGAGATGGAATTTGTATTACGCTTGGAATAATCAACTGAGCTCGACGGCTGTATTCATTGGCCCATTCTTGGTCCTCCACGCCTGCAAAAGTCATGGTAAAGCTACCAGAGCATCCCAGTGCAATTATCATGTAAATAACAGCCAAATCATGTTGACTAGAAGTTGATTGAGCACCATACTCCATTGTTCTCCAAGCAGACTTTGCCTTTCGAATCCACGTATCCGGATCAACAGCTGGTATCATCACATAATAAGAGTTGAAAAAATCAGCCAAACATTGCAGCATTTGCTCCTCAGTAAGATGTCTAGTGTGCATAGACCTCTCGGTCTCTAGCTTTTTCTGGTCCGCTGGAGGAATTGTAGACAGGCTATAGAGCATTTTCTGCGCTGACAAGTCTATATGATATTCCGGCTTGGCAGCCATCGGTTGCATGGACTGGATATAGTCGTTGAATTTCCACAAAAAAAGCTTCGGCCCTAGCGGGGTTTTGCTTGATTTGCTATTGATTGATTCATCCGATGTAGATGGAGCCAAGGATAAAGTGGAAGCGGATGGTGGTTTTGTAGATGCTGCATCCGTTTGCAAATCATTCTGTTGGATCTGCGTTCGCATAGTACCATCTTTATCAGGTTTACCGTGCTTTGCAAAATCTGGAGATTGAAGTCTAGATTAAGTTAGTAAAGAATCCAAAATAAAAAAATACCGCCCACTTTACATACATTTTGATTGAAAAGTTCTTTTTTTCGCGATAGTGTTGGCGGTAAACACACTTAGCATTGAATCGTTGGCACTCATTGCAGACAACCCCACCAGAACATTTGACTTTCCTCCTCCTACAGTTCTGACATGCCAAGCATACCCTTGGCTTGCTATTATTCATACTGAGTGGCAGTCGTCTTTCGAACCCTAAGAAAACAGTCGTAATAACGTGCGGTTGCAAAAAGTAAACCAACCCACCAAAGTTCTTATAATCTTATAGTGATTTCCAGAGAGACAGGACAGACACCTGAAATTGGAACTTTTTTTATCAGCCGTAGGTAATTTATGGCGAAAAATGTGGTTAATGAGGACAAACAATAATACCAAGCAGAATAAGGGAGAAAAGAAGGGCCAAAAAATTAAAAATGTTAGAACGTTAAGAATATACTACAAGTTAGCGAGAAATTTAAAGTTGCAACACCGGCGCATCCAAAAAAAACACTGGGCAGGCAAAAAGAAAGTACCGAAAAAGCTCAACGCACCAGCCCGTATTGGATAGCATCCCCACATGTGCATATATGGCGGAGGTTTGAGCAGGCAAGCTTTCATACAGCCAAAAACCGAAACAGTGATCGGGGGTAATCGACGGTTATTGGGAATGAGTCAACAAGAGATTGCCGGTTTACATTTCTAGTTTTGGGTGCATATATAATCCCATGGGCCACTTGTCTTGTTGTTTGGTTCGGCAAATGGAACATGGAAAATGGAAAATGGAAAATGGAAAATGCGGGCCAGTCCAGCCGGCGTTTGAAGGTCACTGCTATACCCAGTACTTCGGTATTCCAAGATCGCAGAGCAACCAATAAATTATTGCAGTCTGCAGGTAAGCTGAATGGGTGCTGCTGCCGCTTCTCGGACCATCCTTAATTTTAGGTCGGCGCATTTTAAGAAAGCAGCATAATGTAGTACCAACATCCGAGCAGAATGAAAAATGAAATTAACTGTGCATCGGCGTCGGCGAACCGGCTGCTTCGTGAGCGCGACGCTGGGAGATACGCTATTGTCTTTATCAATGATATTTCGCTATGACTATATGACTGCTGTGCTTAGCCACTCGAAATAACACATTGGCCATCCCGGACATGAAACTAAATGGCATGTCCCAGATAGGTGAAAAAAATACACGAGAAGGGGGGGGGGGGGGATTGGGAGGAGCTGAAGATGTCATCGTCATCGTCATCGTCATCGTCGACCTATTAGGAGAAATCTAGCGTATCTCGGGCCTGTCGTGCCTAAGACGGAATTTAGGATAAATACGAGGTTAAATTCAATTCATTGTTTTGTCCTTAAGACCTCATCGGCGAGACCTTCTATAGCTAGATACTAGCTGGATATGTCCGCATCAGCAATGCTCCGACCGGAGCCTATTAGCCTATTCCGCATCACTGAAGGCCGAGATGCAAGTTTTGAGACTTGCTTCCTCCGTTAAGGCTGCCTACGTAATGCCGATACCGATCCTATTTATACTAGGTTCGGACAGAGATCTTACGATTCAAAATTATTTGTACTCATGATATGTTTGTGTGTTTATGGAGAATAGAATGACTTGGAGCCTCAGAGACGATTGGTTGCTTGAGGATATGAATCATCGGAGTACGACGGTGTCTCTGTTGAAGACAAAAATTTACGCGAGCGCCAAGACCCTCCCTCCGACCGGCATGATTGCGTCTACAGATACAAGCTAATGCCTAATTTTATAATTATTAGAAGTGTGGAGGGGCATATAGATGCAGAAAGTGTATTTAATCGAGCATACTTATAGTACACTGAAAATAGCTTGCGCCGCGCCAAGGGCGGCAGTGTACCACACATTCACTGGTACGATGATAACATGCATAATTTCACATGCAGAATGCAATTACCAGTCGACTATATAGAGCTCATTGTGCTTTGAATCTCCATCGCCAGGTGGGGAACAACCATGCCGATTAACCCTATTCAGGAAAACTTTGTATGGAGTAGCTTAAAACGTTTAATACGCGACCTTTTTTTAAAGTTTATCGGGATAAACGAGTTAATGTGTTAAGGGCGCCAAACAGACCGGTATAGTGCACCTCAGTACGTGCTCATGGTCCATACTTATAGGCGTCTTCGTTAATGTCCTGTACTAGTTTCACTAAAATAGATGTAGCTAAACAGGACGAGTAGCATATATATGCAATATATAGTATATGAATCTACGATGGAGAGCCGCATCTACATTTTAAGGCTGCTGCTTCTTATCTCGTGGTAATAAGAATTGACGGAGGTAACAAACAAAACGAAATTAAATTATATTACTTGTGGCAGAACATCTGGAAGGTTTATAGCGGTGTTTTGACAATGGTGTACATTGTAGTGTATTGCCGTATGTTTGCTAATAATCAAAAGGGGGGGTTCTAGATGGAGAGCATAACTATCCATTAGATTATATATCTGTTACCCTACAGTAAACAGGATTATATAAGCATTAGTAGCATATATAGCCCTGAGGCTTATAAATTCTATACGACTCACTGTGAGGTTATGATAGAGTGGTAGTATTTGTATATTAATCATTTCCCAGTACGGAGTTAAAGGAGATAAGAAGGTTGACCACTTCTCATTACAATGAGCAATTTAATGAGGCTGTTCTTGAGATCGATGAATATTTGCGCTTGAGATTTGACGTGCGCCGTTCATTGAGCAAATTTTTTTTTTTCACTGTTAGTTTTCACGATCGGAGCGCCGACAGGTAGGCGTATCCTGGTGTTTGGCTGAGCAACCCGCGCCGCACAAAATTGCTCACGCCGATCGATATCGATGAGGAGGCCGGTAACCAGGTTGGGGTTTCCACAAAGTATATAAACTACCACCCGCCCTCTTGGATATAGAGACCAACAAGCGAAAACACAATTTATACCGGAAAAGAAACAATGTCACGAGAATACTTCAACCAATTGAACCGAGATGCTTACAACGCTGAGAACTTGCCTATGTTTGAGTGGCCTGATTTCAAAGCACTGGGAAGATTGGCGGTGACCAAATTTTTGACCTTGAACCCTTTGGACGGAGCGTACCAAACCGACGAGACAGAGTACAACCTTGAAAAGATGCAGCCGCTGAATGGAAAAATTGATGGCGTGAATCTGGGTCTTTGGAAGCCAAACAGTAAGGTTATGGATTTTGCGTGCGGCGCAGGAATCATCTCGCTGGAGCTACTGCCAAATGTGGGGGAAATCTTGGGGATTGATATTTCTCAAACTATGGTTGATGCATACAATAGTCGTGTGCCTTCAGACAAGGGGAAAGCTTATATGATGGACATTTTGGAAGATGACCAAACGGAACATGACAAGATTGCTGGGGATGATTTTGATGCGGCTGTGTGTTCAATGTCCTACCACCACATTCCAGATATCGATCTGGTGTCTGAGCGGCTTACGTCGCATTTGAAGAAGGATGGATGGTTGTATGTGATGGATTTTGAAAACGATAGTTTCCATTCGCACGATCATGGTCACTCGCACGATCGTGGTAACTCGCACGCTCACAGTCACAACCATGACCATTCTCATTCCCATTCGCACAGCCAATCTCATGGTCAGAACCCTTTTGTTGAAGAGCATGCAGCCAAAATTGGCGTCGCGCACACTAACATGAATACGGATAAAATAGCCATGGGGTTCCAAAAAGCTGGTCTCAAGAACATTACTGTCAATCGAGGCTTCAAATTTTCCATGTGGCTGGCTGAGGAAATAGCCGTTGAAAAGTTCTTTCCTGGTGATACTAGACATGACGCCCCGTCTCGTGTCGATTCTGATGGCAAAATTGCTTATAAAAAGACCATGGAGTTGGCAGTTGTTGCTGGGCAAAAAGTATAAACTTGCATGCGGTTTTAAATCTTTTAAATTTACTTCTTTTAAATATGTTCGTACTTATAATTAAACACATTTTCAATATAATATTTTGACATTCATTACGCCGGAGTAAATTGTACATGTAAACCACCGGCAATACTAGACGTGAGCTTTCGCACTTGAGGAATCGGTTTTGCCAATTCTTCGTGAGCAATTTCAATATCCTTGAAAGCTTGCACAATCCGTGTCACAACATATGAAGCCTCGGTCAATGCCAGTTGCTGGCCCAAGCAGATTCGTGGTCCACCATTGAACGGAATATATGTCCAAGGTGGTGGCCGGAATGTGGCCCACCTTTCTGGCTTGAACTCATCAGCATCCTGTCCCCAAGTATTCCTATCCCTGTGAAGCCCATACGCTGTGTATTGCACAGCAGTACCCTTTGGAACAAATAGCGGCTGCTTCCCATCTTTCCCGCCACCAGAAGGGATAATTGTATCCTTGACTGCAAACCGGGCGTTCATTGGAACAATAGGATAAAGACGCAAAGCCTCGTTAATGACGTACTTGAGATATTCACATCTCTTGAGTGTAGAAAAGTTAATGTTTTCGGTGGTGGTACCGAAATCAGTCAGAACCGCTTGTCTTAACTTGTGCCACACATGCTTGTGTCGTCCAAGCAGCGCTATAGTAAAAGTCAATAGCGCCGCAGTAGTGTCTCGACCGGCTAACAAAATGTTTAAACTCTGGTCTCGCATCACCACTGGGTCATCCGTTTGCTTTGCCAATTCCTTCAAGAAAAAGTACCGCCCTGGTTCATTCAGACCTTGTGGCTTTTCTTTCTTCTCTCTCAAGACATATTCCACGTAATAATCAACGAACTTTTTGCATTGGTTGGAACACTTTCTGAAGTTAGCGCTGGAAACGAACGGATAAAGCTTCTGAGCCAGAACACGATAGATAACGAAGTCTTGCCCTTGGTTGAATGAATCCACAAACTGGGCAGCAGTCACTGGACGGTTTTCCTTAACCCCAACTTCACCGGAAAGAGAATTGGTAGATTCACCAAAAAGATATTCGGTTGCTGTGTCCAATGTTAACTTGAAGAAGAGTTCCTGTACATCAAATGGGTTTCCTTTGGCGCTTTCGTTTCCAAAAATGTTTAACAGAACTTTGACAGAATTCTCTAGCTCGTTTGTTCTTGAGATCTCTTCCTGCTTGAATTGTGGCCGCAACAATGCTCGAGAGTGCTGCCATCCATTACCACTCAAAGTAAAGATTCCATCACCCAAGAACGGTAACAGTTGCTCATACCGCAGTCCTAAATCAAATTCCTTGAACTGTGTCGCCAAAACCGCTTTGATTACATCAGGATCTTTAGTGAGAAATAACGTATTCGTCACGGTCTGCACTCGCATGGTGGTAGTATTCATATCTTCAAACTTTTGAATGGTACTTTCCAACAACTTGTTCAAGCGCAAATATTTGATAATTCGCAAAACTTCTGGTATACCGAATGGCAAATTCCATTGCATTATCGGTGGCTCACATCCCACCTTACGACTTCGTTGTCGATAATCCCATTCCAAGAACAACTCGTAGAAAAACCGGATCACTACGAGCCCTAAAAACGCATATAATCCATGTAACCAGGTCATAATTCTTTGGCAACTGGAAGTCAAATCAACAAGAAGAAGGAAAAAAAAAAAAAAAAAAAAAAAAAAAAAAAGAATATCTCCAATGGAATCGGTGTGATTTATAAACCTGTTCGCGTATAGAGTATTACCTGACGCATACTCCACACGCCATCGGTCTGTGTGGTTTGCCGAGGACTCCGCCGCAATAACAAACCGAGTCTGAGCATATGAACAAAAATCAGTCGGCGCGCCGTTGGTCGGAGCTTGTCCGTCTCCGGCACCCGAATTGATATATTACTGGTCGGGCATGTGTTGATATACCGACGCAATGGCGGACCTTACAGTTGCGGAATCTTCCGTTCACTGCGATGTTCCGTGGTTCGTACTAGTTGAGAACACAGCCAGCCTACAATATTGACGTCCAGGCCTATAAGATACTACATCTACCCGGATGACACCGCCGAGCTGCTCCATTTCATCCTGTTTCACTGAAAAACAAAATAATACATTGGGCCTACAGGACCAAATAAATAAAAGCTTAAAAAACAAAACCAAAAAACAAGCACATGCATACGCACACTATTTTTTGGAATCTCCTTCGGTCATAGTTGCATTTGCACTCGTTAGTGCGGTCAAAGTATCACCTCCAGCAAACTCACCAGAAGACCTGACACTTCGGGCCAATGACGACGACGAATGGTTCCGTGTAGGTGGTTTAGCATTCTCTGGGGAGTGACTAAACGCTCCATCCATAGCATTGTTGTTCTTGATGTATTCAATAATCTTGTTATTCTCACTCCATGACGATTGCCTCACTTTGCGAATGTTGATGTTGGACATGACATTTGGTAGCAAATCAGCTTCGACATCAGCCTTCACACGTTCTCTGCATAAAAATGGGTGTTTCAATGCATCTGGTGCTGTCATCCTCTCTTCAATTCCAATCTTGAGGCATTTTGTAATAAAATCTCTTGCTTCTTCAGATACATCCTTCCAATACTCCTCTGGTTCAAACGCATAATCACCAGCCAAAATCGCCTTCATCTCTTCAGCACTTGTGTCTCTGTCGAATGGCGTATATCCACATAGCAAAAAGTAGGTAATGACGCCAATAGCCCAGACATCCACAGGCTTATGATGACCAGTTTTACTAAAAATCTCTGGTGCCATATAAGCAGGTGTTCCACAAGTAGTGGTTAGCATTCGAAATTTTTCCTCATCAATAATCCGTGAAAGGCCAAAATCGGCAATAAGCAAATCCGAGTCTTCGTCTGGAGTTCGGAACAATAAATTTTCCGGTTTGAGATCCCGATGCACAATGCCGTGTGAATGTAGATAAGCAACCCCAGATGTAATAGACCGGACCAATATCACTGCATCATGTTCGTAGAAATTCCCTTTATTGTATATACGATCGAATAGCTCACCACCTTGGGCTAAATCGGTGATAAGATACAAGTTGTTTTTGGTTTCAAAGTAGTCGATCAGCGTTAATACATTACGATGCCCCATTGATATTCTTCGTAACACAACAATCTCATTTCTAACCATATGCTCTCTTCCTGACATTAATCTTTTGTTGATAACCTTTGCCGCGTAAAGTCTATTGCGCTTGTTAGTACTATACTCAGATAGCAGATATAAAAAACCAACGTACCGCCCAGTCTCAATGTGATAAGCCTCCTTCACCACTGAGTAAGTTCCTTGACCAAGCGTTTTGCCCTAAAGTGGTTAATAAAATATCATCAAGCAAAAGTAACATACCGTCTTGTATTTACATGGCAGTGGTTCTGGCCGTGGTGATGATTCTTTTGTTTCGTTCTCTGTTTCGGCACCTTCAACCATTGTAGTAGGAATAATCAACAGTGAAGTTTCGAGGTCGCAAAGAGTCGTTGGATAGAAGATGTGGCCAGATAATAACAAATGATCTCAAACCATGTACAAATGCACACACAGTTAGTTGCCTTTTCCGGCGTTGGCGTTAAATTTAATGATCGGAATATAGTGTGAAGTATGCAGCCCGCTGTAAAGTATCTGACCCATACAACAAATGAAATCAAGCAAATATTATAATGCAATTGCTTAAATCCCTGTATTGGCGTTTAGTAAATTCAAAATTGGTTCAGTTGGACAAGAAGACAAGAAATGTCGATTTCTCGTTCGCAGGAGAAGGGGCTGGCGCGTGTCGCGCGCTCATGCTTGCTTTAACTCCACAACATTCTACGACAACGAAAGGGAATGAGCCGCTTCGCTAGAAATTTCAGCTCAATAGATTTGTGGAAAACTCGGTTCATTCGGAATATCTTTGACTGGATACAATTTCTGGAGATGTTTTGTTTTGTGCCTTACATCTAGTCAGAGCCATATGGTTGCGGTAATTGGCAGCCTTCTCCCAAAAAAATGGCCAATGGGGTTATCAAATGGCGAGCACAACGCAAAAAATTGTCTAATTAACCAGGGGCTGCTGCGTTGCCATTGCCTGACCGCATGTGCCATATCGCAGCAATAAAGATGCTTTTAGCAAACCGGAATCCAAGCCCCACTGACAAGTGGTATGACTAAGCAATATGGCACGTGACTTCGGAGTACGCCACAGTTGGCCAGCTGCCCAACAGCAAACGCACCGCAAAAAAAAAAATCCCAGGTTTTCGTTGTAGGCGCATAATAACCCTTTTGATTTATCACTCTCACCCTCGTCTTCCATTTCTTTTATTTGTTAATACTTCACAACGGTTTTGAACATCCAAGAAATGGGCCAGAGTTCTTCAGTACCGCAATCACGATCTGGTCCAACAGATTCAAACGGGGATAACGATAGTAATAATACCTATGACACTACATCAATAAACTTTCCAGCTCATGAGGAAAGCAGCTTTTCAAGCAACAACAATGGCGGTACCGGTAGCGGTGATTCGGAACTTCGTCGCCGGAGTGTATTTTCGAGCGTAGGGGAAAGATTACGAAGGGCTCGTGACGATGAAGCTCAAGAAGCTGATAGAGACGAGGCTATAGAAGAGGAGGATACTGCATGGACGTTACCAAGAAGGAGACGCCGAACCAATAGCAGTGACGATAATCTACACCATGAGAACGAGCGGAAAAGACGTCAGAGGTCCACTTTAAGAAGATTAACCCAACTTGGATCCAATGTTGTAAGTTCATTAACCGGTTCTGATGAAGCTGCTCCGTCAAATTCTCAAATTAATGATACCAATACTCCGCAGCATGCGCCAAACACTTCAGCATCAACAAGCGCTGGGCTTGACAGTGCTAATTCAACTACAACCTCCTCTTCTCCATTGGCTGGGATGTTTGGTAGACGGGATCGGCTTTTTGGCAGGAATCGAAACCGGCCAACGGTGGTAGATGCAAGAAATAATAATAACGATAGAGATGGGCCAGGGTTTGAATCTCAAGCCGCGGTATTGTCACGGATTTTAGCTGTAGCTGCATCTGTTACCGCTAGTTCATTGGTGGGATCTAGAGAGAGTAGTGGGGTTGACTGGGGAAATATGGGACGAAACCGTGAAGAACAACCACGAGACAATAGTTTTAATGGGTTTCTACAAGGGTTGAATAATGGGCTTTTGACATCGGAATTGAATAATAATGCCAATGAGACGGGACCAACTCGACCTCAGAACTTTTTTAGAATGTTTCGGTTTGCGTCCTCCAGTTCCGAGAACGATGAAGGGCCAGGTATGGTGCCGATTTTAATCGTTGGCGTTAGAGCTGTTGATAATGAAGAAGCGGCTGATAATAATAACAATGCGGCCGCTACTGATACTGGAGGGGTTTTGCCATTTTTCAATGCATCTACGTCTAGATCCATTCGGGACGACAATACTACTACAACTTCTAACACAACAGTCACATCTAGTGAACCAGCGTCATCTAGTCCAACAACACCCGGAGCATCTAGCTCGAGCAATACTGGCATATCTAATAGCAATGATATGGAAGTGGATGAAGACGAGGACGAAAATGAAGACGATGACGAAGAAGAAGATTTTTTTGTATACCCATCTCGATCCAGAGCCAGCTCAACCAATTCATTTTTCGAAAGATTAAACCCAGAACAGCCCTCTCATGAAGACGATGAAGAATTATGGAACGACTTGTTCAATGAAGGATCGTCAAGCAGTGGCGCTGGTCGGTTTATGCCATCTTTTGGAGCTGGAAGATCTGAACTTAGATCTGGGCATCAGCCACACGGGACTAATGAAGGCTCAAGGCCTCGCCATCTCCCTACCCCAGAAGAACATGGAGGTACAGAGGCTGATCAAGATGGAAATAGAAGCCGGTCCCGTCAATACTGGATCGTTTATGTGGTTGGCGGAACATATCCGGAGGATCATCCCATCTTGATGGCTCCAACATTATTCACTGACAATCCGTCCTATGAAGACATGATGACATTGGAAAATTTCTTGGGACAAGTAAAACCTCCAGTGGCCACTCGACAAGAAGTTGACTCATCAGGAGGTATCACCAAAGTTGGTGCGGAATACACAAATGGTGAGCTCGATCCCCGATTGCAGGACAAGTGCTTGGTTTGTTTGAGCCAGTATGAAAACGGCGAAGATATCCGTGAACTTAATCGATGTGGGCACTCTTTCCATGCAGGATGTATTGACCAGTGGTTAACTACTGGTCGGAACTCTTGCCCGTTGTGTCGCGGTGAGGGTGTGAAGCGAACCGAATCTTCTGATGTGCCATCTTCTACGGGGCCACCACAACCATCATCGACTGAGCCGCATAGTTAAAGTTTTATTTCACATTTGCATTTTACAGCTTTTAATACTCTACGCTTTTTATATAATTTATTTGTATGAATGGACAAGAACCCAGCTTGTTTCAGAATGCATATTCATTCAACAACTTTTTCTTCTTTCTTTCGTCCGTATAGTGTTTCGGCCACATGGCATCATATAAACCTGCTAAAAAGACTAACTGTACTAATTATCACTTGAATTCTTGTTCACCACTAGCGCTATCCTTATGAACTGCGAAAAGCTTGATCCATCAGCGCTTGAGCGGCACCATCTGCCGCCATTTTACCTCGTCTCCAAGCTTGATCTTAAAGAAGTGGCATGCCCAATATGCTGTGTGGAGTGGGAAGTCGGTGTAAAGTGCCGCGAACTAGGCTGCAATCATATGTTCCACAACGATTGCTTGGAGGAGTGGTTGCTAATGTGGAGTAATACCTGCCCAATATGTCGACGGCAGGCGATTTGATATTTCGAAGTAAATTTATAATCAATTATCATTTGGAACCGCGCGTCTTCGGCGTCTAGTTATTGGTCCGTAGAAATAATAAAAAACACAAAAGAGACGCGACTCGAGCGCGCGACAAAAGGTGGGAACGCGATTCGATTTTTGTTTGAATCTTTTGGTATCGCTACTTTTATTTGTATACACGATTTTAAGGCGCATTTATCGGGATGGCGCATTATGACTTTGGATCTTTACCTTCGAGTTGCCAAGTGGAAGATAAAGCAAGAGCTTCGTCCAGCGTGAATGAATCACCAAAGCGGAGTAAGCGCCATAAACTAGTGCAACCAGCACCTGGGCGCGATGAGGATGAGACAGATCGTATAACATGGCAAAACTCGTCATCACCAGTACAGCCGCCAAATTCAACGTCATCTTCTAAACCTGCTGTGAGTCTTTCACACTTGAGGGGAATTTCTAGTGACTTTTATCCAGTATCTGTCGATCCGGCGAGCGAACTGAGAGCCAAATTTGTCCCGAAGACGCTGGACAGTAGTAGTCTACCGTCACTGTCACATCCGAAGAAAAAGTCCAAAAAAGTTGGTAGATTAATGTCTTTACCGGCTTCGAAAACTACTGAGAAGAATGACTTGGAATCAATAATTGGTAAAGCTCTTGATAATTTGCAAAAGCCCGAAGAGAGTCTTGAAACGCACAACATTTCCAAAAGTCTACCGAGTTCGCCACCTATGGGGCCTACTAGTGACTCAGAAGACGACTGGGCTGAACTGGAAAAAGCAGTCATCGAGGTTCAACAAAATCAAAGTATGATGGGAACTGCAGATGTACCTCAGTCTGCACCTCAAGCGATTGAAATCCAAAAATTTCCGAAAACCTCGCCACCAAAAAGCTGTCAAATACAGGATCTGTTCTCTGATGAGATGTCAGATATTGATATGACCGAATTGGAACAGGTATTGCAGCCTAATATGAAGAAAGAATTGGTGGATGGGATCAACAGCGATAGTGATAGTAATAGTGAAGATGATCTCGACTTAAAAGCGCTAGACCAAGAGGTTTCGGCGAAACTAGTTGCCGAACGGGCCAATTTTCGAACTGACAGCACAGCAAGAGTACGCGAGCAAGAAAAGGAGACACTTGATTGTGAGATCAAAAGAACGGATTTTGAAAGGATGATTGTGAAAGATGTGATGGTTGGGGAATATAAAATTGGACACAGACCATTGGAACAGTTTGTGGTACGAGCGTATAACAACAGGGGAGAGAAAGTTTTGCTTTTGCGGGACATGTGGACAAAATCTGCTCCACAGGTTGGTGATGTGGTTCACCTTATTGGTGCTTTTGACCATGATGCCCAAGAAGTTATGGTCGATGCAAAACAGAATTTGCTAGTTGTACATCCAGATTATTTGGTGACTGCGACCAACATTGCAGATTCTTTTTATTGTGAACGGAAAATTGTGTTACGGGACCGTATTCGGCAGCCAGGTGGAAGTGTACTGAACAAGCAGATGCTATATGGTGACTTGGTTCATCGGTTGTTGGAAACGTGCCTGCGAGAGAACAATTTCAAACGGCCATTTATGGAAAAGCAAATCAAGGAGATTATCGAAAAAGAGTATTTTGAGGCAGTAATATTAATGGATTTGCCAATGGAGGAACTGTTAGCTGATATGAGTGGCAAAATTGGCCAGTTGATCCAATTCCGAAACCGCTACTTGCATAATAAGCCGCATGCGGCGTCGATCGTC
The DNA here is from genome assembly GCA_030557665.1 of Blastobotrys apis. Classification (NCBI taxonomy): domain Eukaryota; kingdom Fungi; phylum Ascomycota; class Dipodascomycetes; order Dipodascales; family Trichomonascaceae; genus Blastobotrys; species Blastobotrys apis. Next base: position 117,691 of record JAKTPN010000352.1, read on the forward strand.
CACGAGCACCGAAAAAACAAAGACGGGTTGGCATCCATTAGTAACGTCATAGATACGGAAGAAGAAATCTGGTCGCCTTTGTATGGACTACAAGGCAAAATAGATGCAACTGTCGAATCTGCAATTAAAAATGAGAATGATGGGTCGATCAATCGGTATCTGGTGCCATTGGAATTGAAAACCGCGCAGTTCAATCGCAATGTCGGTCACCGAGCTCAGACCACATTGTACAGTTTGATGATGTCTGACCGCTATGATATCAACGTATCGTTTGGGCTGCTGTTTTATTCAGAAAGCTGCGATTTGCATCGGATTCCGTTGTTGCATGATGAAGTATCGGCTTTGCTTGCACAGCGAAACTACCTCGCGTCTTTCATGAAGACCAGGGATGGGTTACCAGAGCCACTCGAAGATGACATGCGCTGCTCAAAGTGTAACCAGCAAGGTGAATGCATGGTATACCACAAGTGTATGGAGCAAGGAACTGCCGAAACTGCTGGTACAGATGGCATGTTTTTTGATCAAACTGATCATTTGAAGCCGCATCAAATTGAGTTTTTCAAACATTGGAATTACTTGATGGATAAAGAAAGCATGGAGGGGAGCAAATTCCGCAAGGAAATCTGGACGATGAGTAGCAAGACCCGTGAAGAAGCCGGCCGATGTTTTGGTAATTTACGAATTAAAGCAAATCATGACGGGGTAAAGTCAATCGGGAAAAAATGGTGCGTTTATGTTCTTGAACGGGTCAAGGAGGATGATCCAAGGCCGTTGAGATACACCGACTCTCAACTGGTGCCATCTGATCGTATCATTGTCTCAGATGAAAATGGCCATATCTGTTTGGCATCTGGATTTGTACGGAATATTTCTAACCGTGAGATTGAAATCCAAGTCGACCGGCGGTTGGAGAATTCCATGAAAACGAATGAGGACTTTGACCCGGCAAAAAACCAGTCGTACATTCCTCGGTTAGCCAATAATACCGACAAGGGCAGTTCACAAAGCGGTGCAGAGATATTTCGAATTGACCTTGATCCATTTGAAAAGGGTGTGTCGCTGGCAAAAGGTAATATGATGCAGCTATTTATTAAGGATGGTAGTCCTGGACTATGCCGCATGGTGGTTGATTTGGAAGCGCCAAGGTTTACGTCAGAGCCAATGGAACATTCAATAGCCGCAGAAAAGTATAACTCAGATCAGATGAAGGCTGTTGATATGGTGATGAAAACTCAAGATTATGCATTGATCTTGGGTATGCCTGGTACCGGTAAAACCACTACGATTGCTGGGATAATTAAATCCTTGGTGAACGCTGGAAAATCGATCCTATTAACAAGCTATACACATTCTGCTGTGGATAATATTTGCTTGAAGATTCGAGACCAAGGCTTTGGTATATGTCGGCTGACCTCTATTATGAGCCGGGTTCATCCAGGATGCCAGGATTTAGTACCACTGCTTCGGGAAGGTGACGAATTGACCAAAGAGGCAACAGAGAAAAAGTATTTCGACCCCCCGGTGGTAGCAACAACCTGTTTATCCATTAATCACTGGTTATTTGGTTTGAGAAAATTTGACTACTGTATCGTTGATGAAGCATCGCAATTAACATTGCCCGTTTGTGTCGGCCCGTTGCGGCTTGCGGACAAGTTTATCTTGGTGGGTGATCATTATCAGCTGCAGCCGATGGTGACGAATGCAGAAGCTGCTCAAGGCGGCTTAAAGCAAAGTTTATTCGAAAGATTAAGTATTGCACATCCGCAGGCTTCAATTAATCTTGCGCATCAGTATCGGATGTGCCGTGATATCATGTTGCTGTCGAATGCTCTTGTCTATGAAGGCAAGCTAAAGTGCGGCTCTGAAGCAGTCGCCAATCAAGCGTTAGAGATATCAAAGGAAGATGCGATTCGAAACATTATGAAACATGACGGTAAAGACTGGCTGGGCCATGTTGCAGAAAAGGAGTATGTTATATTTTTTTTTCTTCCGAGAGATCTTTTTTACTAACAATTCTTTTAACAGAAACCGGGTAATTTTCTTGAATACTGATGAATTAGAGGATGCACAAGAATTGGTTAAAGGACAACGAATTCAGAACTTGAAAGAAGCGGAGATTGTTCGACAGATCGTTGAAGGGTTATGTTTATCAGGGGTTGATGAGACGAGTCTGGGGTTGATTACGGTTTACAGAGCACAATTGAAACTTCTCAATCAACTGGTTGGTAGACGAACCGGCATTGAAGCATTAACAGCGGATCGATTTCAGGGGCGGGATAAGGATTGTATTATTATTTCTTTGGTGAGGAACAATAAGGAAGGGAATATCGGTGATTTGTTGAATGACTGGCGACGGCTCAATGTGACATTTACTAGGGCCAAGTCCAAGTTGGTGTTGGTTGGTTCGCGAAATACGCTTAGACGTGATCCAAGACTAATGCAGTTTCTTGGTTTGATTGATCAGCAAGATTGGTCCTATAATTTACCAAAGAATTGTACAGAATTGTATGATTTGCCATCGCCAATGCTTCACACTCCATCCAAACGATTGTCAGCTCAGCGAACCCAACCACAGCAACAATCGCAACAACAAAAGCAGCTTCTTGAATCTCCGACCAAACTACGAAACAAAACGCCACGCAGAAACGTTGCTGGTGAACGGGTACTGGAAACCAGACCAATGGTTCGAGATATTATAAACGAATTGAAGTAGTGTTAGTTTTTCTGGGCTCACTAAAACTGCGTTGGTAATGTACTTTTTAGCATAAAATATACGGCGGGACTTAATCGTCTGGATAAAAGTGTGAAGGAATGACGAGACTAATGTACAAGTACTTTAAGATTCATCTGAGACGCATCTTCTCAACCCCTGATCAAGAGGAGACCCAAACTACGAGATTGACAAAACCGGAGGTTCCGGTGGAACTTACACAAACGCCAAGACGATCAGAATAAAAAGGAAGGGTAACAGCATTGCACTAGCGTTTGAACACATATAATTCTAGTCAATTCGATATATAGAATAAAAGTAGCAGTGATAATGGAAAGAGTTCTAATATAGTAAAACAAACACCGGTGTTATGACGGAGATCTCGGGTCTGGGTCTAGCTTGGTTCACATTACGAACAAAGTTGATATATACCCTTTGGCCATTGAAATTAGCCGTGGTTCAAGCAAGGTCATGCGTGATAAAAAAGGACCCTTCTGGCCTTCTACAATATAAGCAATTTTTTTTTTCTGTTTTACTTTTTTCCTATATTAAGATGTAGGGAACTAATTACAAAAACCATAACTCAACCCATACGCATTCCCCCGTCTAACGAGGGAGTCCTCGCCTTCACGGTTTTAGGTTTCCGTTCAAGTTCGGCGTGCGTGTTACAAAAATCATGACTCAACCCGATACCCATTCCCGCGTCTAACGAGGAAGTCCTCCCGTTCAAGGTTTCAGGCTTCCGTTCAAGTTCGGCGTGCGGCCCATTCTGTAACTTTTAGTCAAGAGAAAAATAGAGCTAAAAGACTGTATTGTTAATTTGTAAAATAGACGTTGCCCCGGATAAGATATGGAGGACATTCCATGCTTATAGTGGAAGTTACCGAAAACAATACAAATAGTCAAATGTAACATAATACTTATACGACAAAGTGATATAGTATAAAAATGTAATATAATATTATAATATGTTTCTAGTTGAAGCAAGAACTCACTGAGACAGTTGTGGAATGAGGCACTTTCTTTTTCTTGACCGCCGACCAGGGCCGCAAGGCTGGAATTGGCTCATTGCCGGACTCAGAAGCCTTGTGAATACGAAGGTTGTACGAGTTGGTGAGGCTGAGGAAGTTGGTGAGGCTCAAGTAGGGGACGGCTCCCGGTCGTACGTTGCATCACTTTTTTTCCAAGTTTGGTTTGTTTCTTCCTGTACACAACTCACTCATGAAAACTACAAGCATTCCAAAATTACCAGAATTTCGGGGGATACCCTTGAAATATATTTCGTTGGTGACCGTATGAAGACAGGAGAACATTTTTCCGAAGTACTAATATTTCAAAAGCTTACCTTCCAAAACTCTGCAGCGATCCTAGTATGTACTTGCTTATCATTGGGACACTCCAAAAACTAATTACGCAACAGTTGATGCATTATTCAAGAGTCATGCCTGGGTTTGCAAAAGCTGAACGCTACTATCCAAGTACAGCGGTGCTGATATGCGAGGCTATGAAACTGGTGTTCTGTGCTGCAATGGATATTCGAGACCGTGGATTGAGAAAAACCATTCACGAGACATTTGGGCCAGATCACTGGAAGCTGGCCATCCCAGCGGTGCTATACGCTATTCAAAATAACCTGCAATACGTGGCGGTGTCTAATTTACCGGCGGCTACGTTTCAGGTCATGCATCAGCTGAAGATTCTGTCGACTGCGGTATTTTCAGTGATCATGTTGAAGAAAAAAGTGACTTCAAGGCAATGGGTTTCATTGTTCATGTTGATGTTTGCAATTGCTTTGATCCAAATACCACGAGGAGCGATAGATGGAGTGTTGGATATGCTCGGAAAGAGCGGAAGTGAAAAGACAAAACGTGGCGAAAACCTTGACGAAAAAGCTGGAATGAATGCAATGATTGGGGTCATTTCGGTTACCACCGCATGTACAATTTCTGGTTTAGCTGGGGTATACTTTGAAAAAGTGCTGAAATCCAGTCCGGTATCGTTGTGGACTCGTAATGTGCAGTTATCGTTCTACTCGCTATTACCTGCATTCCTTATCGGTGTTGTAGCTAAAGATGGGAAAGAGATCTCCCAAAATGGATTCTTTTGGGGATACAATACCACTGTATGGGTAACAATTTTATTCCAAGCCATGGGGGGCATTGTGATTGCCATTGTGGTGAAATATGCGGATAACATTGCCAAGAATTTTGCAACCGCTTTGGCGATCTTGGTGTCGTTTGTCGCTAGTGTGTATATTTTCGACTTTGTGGTTACCGTTAACTTTGTGCTGGGTGCAACAATGGCGATTGCAGCGACTTATGTTTACTCGGTCAACGGTCCGTTGGCTACTGATCGTGCACAGGAAATGGGAACAGAAACGACTGCGGAGGTATCCGGTGCGGCTCGTCACGTTTGAGTTTAGGTGGATTTGCAACGACGAAGAAATAAAGTTTAACGGGCCAATCTTCTGAATTGTTTTATTTTTGTTATTTTTCGCAAACCTGGTGACGCAATATATCTGTTGTAATATAACTGAGAATTCTTGTAACCGTATGTCTTGTTCTGTCATGTTTCTTACCCACTTGAACCATGAGACCGACTTTGTTATTCGTTCATAGCATAAAACGATACCATTCTGATAACTTAACCCTTTACTTCGATAAATCGGTGATGGTCGCGGCCAAGTTTGGAAAGGGCAAATGTAAAACGTTCAATCCATTGGAACCTAGTGACTGTTGTTTCGCAATGCAGCTAAGGTGGCATTCGAGGGAGATACATTGGGTGTCAATATGCGCCGACCTTCGACATGTCTAGTGAATATCAACTGTTACATCGATTTTGATTGTTACTTGTATGTCTACCAACTCAACCGACAGACAACCATACCTTTAAACGATCATTAACGACTTCGTTTTTTTCTTCCGCCACTTTTGATGTGGGGAGAAATTCGCAGCTCGATACGCTTTATATAGTTCTCGATAGATCCTGACATTTTTAAAAGCATTCGGACCCTTTAAAAGGCCTTAGTATTACGAGATTCTGCTTCTATTGAAGCCTTTGCTAATGATGCTTCGTTTCCGATTTTCGTCGAGAGTCGTCGTGTCCCGTAGTGTTAACATATGTTCTGTATCAGGTATCTTTAATAATCAACGTCCAGCCTGTCGAGTCAGTAGAATGAAAAACATGCCATAGTCACGCTTTTTGGCACCGAGAGGAAACGGATTTGTGTCCGATCATTATGAGATGTGGTTCGTTTTCAAGCATACAATTATGTGGCCCAATGTTCATCGCTTCACCGACACGACTGACCAGGAGGGAGGTTCAACCGACAAGAGAATTTTGAATACAGCCGCTTATATAGATCTAGCAAAATTTCTCTCCATATCCAAAACCGACTATATAATTTTCCTACCTACAGGGGATCTTTACTACTTGAAAGTAAAGTGGTAACGCTAATGTGTCATGCGGCTCTCATAAAGAGCCGCGCATTTTGGATTTGGATTCGGCTTGCAGATTTAAGCTTGGTGTGCACCGCCCTATAAGACTTTAGAACCAGATAAGTCTAATGGATATACGCAGTATGCAAATTAGCATTTTCACGATATCTGCGCCATTACTTGTAGACTGGCTTTGCCAAGTTTTCATTGTTTCAAACCTTAAATTATCCGCACTGCCTCGAGGCAATGAAATCTAACCTTGTAACAGTTCAAGCTAGGAATCTTGTGACCCTAAAACGTCGGGTGTACGCCTCGCGCGGCGTATAGTTTTGGGCTCGCTACATACGCAAGATTGTACCTAGGCACCGTATAATTCTCCGCACAGCACCTAACATGTCACCGTAGCATTTTTCTGATAGTCGCAGCTATAGGCCACATGTATTATGCCTTATTATGCGGAGCGTATAATAGCACGGTCGTGATTTATTAAAACGCGAGCATTTTCTACGGGGCAACACAAAGTTTGAACCTTAAGTATTGGGTTACTTTCATCTTTTGTCTAAAACTTTGGGTATTTTCCTATCTATTATTGTTGAAAAACTCTGCCGATTTCTGGTACATCTAGAAGCCACTCGATTACACTATGGCAAAGTTTTTTCAGAGTCACTTGTGCTAGTCTCTTCCTTTTCTTTACAAAACCCGTCGATAATGGATAGTGGTGTGCCAACTTTTCGAGGGATTCCTCTCAAGTATATCTCGTTGGTAACGGTATGTTGATGATAACGTCATGAGGACAACTGGTTAACGCTAACTACCAGCTCACAGCGCAGAATTCCATAGCGGGTTTGGTATGTCTCCCCCCAGATGAGTAGTTGAAATCCGCTAACAAAATAGCTGATGCATTACTCCCGTGTTATGCCAGGGTACGAAAAGAGCGAAAGGTATTTTTCGAGCGCGGCGGTGCTCACCTGTGAGCTCATGAAGCTCTTTTTTGCTGTTGGTATGGACGTATATGAGCGAGGGTGGATCCCAGCGATATATGAGAGTTTTGGACAGGACCATTGGAAGTTGGCAATACCGGCGACTTTGTACGCAATTCAAAATAATCTTCAATACGTTGCAATCTCTAACCTACCAGCGGCAACAGTACAAGTGGTGCAGCAACTGAAGATTCCGTCTACAGCAGTGTTTTCTGTACTTTTACTGAAGAAAAGGCTCACCAGAGCACAGTGGATCTCATTGTTCATGCTTACTACAGGTGTCGCTTTAATCCAAATTCCAGCTAGTGCGGTATATTCTAAACCGGGAATAGACGTCGAAAAAGGGTTGACCATATATAAGCGTGGGGAAAGTCTGGATGATCAAGCCGGGATGGACCCAACTGTGGGGTTTCTTGCCGCTGTCGCAGCATGTGCAATTTCTGGTCTTTCGGGGGTGTATTTTGAAAAAGTATTGAAAACAAGCGCTGTATCATTATGGACGCGTAATGTTCAACTGTCTTTTTATTCGATTATACCAGCATTTTTTTTTGGTGTAGTTTTGAAGGACGGCCGAGAAATTTCAGAAAAAGGTTTCTTTTGGGGATACAATTTCACTGTATGGGTAACCATTTTATTTCAAGCCATGGGGGGCATTGTGGTAGCTATTGTGGTGAAATATGCGGATAACATTGCAAAAAATTTTGCGACCGCGTTAGCAATGCTGGTATCGTTTGTGGCTAGTGTCTACATCTTCGACTTTGTTATCACCGTCAATTTTATCATTGGTGCCACCACTGCCCTTGCGGCTTCTTACCTCTACTCATCCAACGAAACAAAACCAGAATCCAAAGTCGCTCTTGAACATAGTGAACTTAAAAATGCGCTGAGGTCCGAAGGGCTGGAGGAGAATATAGGAGTCGAAAATACAGACGCGAAAAGACATGAAGATTAGAGAACTGATAAATTTCTTGATTATTGCAGCATAGTTCGTGTATGAAGCTCGCTTATGTACGTGATCACCCTTTAGCACCTAATTTATTAGAATTTTAGGAATAATTGAATATTACAATGTTACATGTACACAGCTTGTTTTTTCCCGCTCCCATAACTACAAAAAAAATTAATTGCACAGCCTTGCATGTGTATAAAGAGGGGCCAATTTCTTTTATATGCTTTATCTACGGTTGGGAAGTGATTATTTATACAAAGGCTACAACTCTATACTCATAGCCTTAAAGTGATTCGTATATAATAATTAAACCCAATGGTTACAATATATAGCAGACATACAACAGCCCTATCTTATTGGATTATTCCATAGTCTATCCTTAGCTACCTGGTTAACGGTATTTATATCTTTGGATTTGTCTGAGTTGGTGATAAACGTTACGCGATGATGCGGCTCAAAATACCCAAGTGGCTGCTGTTATCTGAAAAAAGTCAGTTTTTGGATTCAATTTGCGGTCTACTATTGAAGGCTAAATTGATCAAACCGAAACAGGGGATAGTACCTTCTTGCACATATTGACTATAAAAATATATTCAATTACAAAAAATTAATCACCTAACCGGTCCTTAACGGCGGCTAAATCATCCTGGTAAAACTTTGCAAGCCGCTTGTCATCTATCTTCCACATCTTTTCATGAATCGTAGCTGATCCAAAAGCGTAGTCATCGTAATTGGGAAAATTAGCAACCCATCTTGTTGGCTCTAGCCTAGACCATGGTGTAGCACTGGTCTTGTTATGGGCATAGTTTAGCAATGCCTGATCAGTGACCCGAAGATCATAACGGCCATCATTGTGACCCATAATACTCATGTATCTCTCAAACATTCTTTTTGATGGGTTCAATACCATAAACCCCGAGTTAAACATTCGGTGCGGGAGGACTGGCGTTTTCTTGGCATCAGACGTTGTAAAATCTGCTGCTGCCAGTAAATAATTGCTATCTGATGTCTCCTCATCTCTGGGCTCTGCAATGTCGGAAATCTTTGGCAGGATGTGTGCCGCTGGATCATCCCACACTCGATCCAAATTTCTAACAACATATATATCACTATCCATAAATAACACTCGGTCATAGTTGGTCAATTCCCATACCCGGAACTTTGTCATTGTGTCAACCCATCGAATATTTTTTACGCCAGTGGCGTTTATAGCATCTACTTCTTTCACAACGGCCCCGTCGTCTTCCAATCTTTTTCGTTTTGTTGGAGTAACGAACTTTGTTACAAGTACGATAAAAGGAATGTCAAGCTTGACTTTAGTCTCCTCATTGTGCAATAGCTTGTATGCTTGGACTCGAACCATATCGAAATAAGGGTCATTTTCCGAGTCGTTTCGGCTGGAAGTCAAATATGTGACTATTGCACACTTTTCTTCATTTCTACCAAACATTTTCCCCCTCGCCTTTTGCTTTATATCTTTATAGGATGCAAGGTCATAGCTTTCTAGAGCAATGTATAACAGCGTTACAGTGACCAAGACTGCTGCGATTACCGCCCGTAGTGGTAGATTTAGCATTGTAAATTCACTACCAAATGTAACAGACCTAGTCGCAGTATGTATGATAATGAATCAAAAGGCCTCAGCGGATAATAATAAAAAAAAAGGTTGCAATGTAGAACTACACTTGAACAACCAATAAGGTAGTACAATGTCTGTTGAGCCCAGTAATTCTGATTAAGTCTGCTTAACAGTCTTCAGCTTGATGCCTAGTCAATCCCCGGCACCTTGTCTCTCTTTATAGTCTAGCCTATAATACATTATGTGATTCTCCTTGACGGCAACTGGTGAGCAACGCCATTCCTTTGTACCAGACCCCGTTAAAAACGCATCTCCTTGTAGGCTCCTTGTTACCAACGCCACAAGGTATTACCATTATACTGGGTACCACGACCCACAAGCTGCGGCTGATACAATTCCAGCATCATGGATCTGTTGCATTCTCCACCACTAGGAATAATACCTCCTCGCATTCCACTAGTCGCCGTGCATCAATGTCCAGAAACTGCTGCCGTATCGTGATTGCAATTTGTCATAACCATGCCGTACATTGACTAAACCTTGTCAATTGCGTTATCATCAATTTGTATCAATAGTCGCTTTTTTGTTTGTTAGTTGTTGTCTTTTTCCCACTTGAACTTCAACGTTCCAGAATATCTCCTGGAGTTCTTCAAACACCTGTTTGCGCAACAGTTGTTGTAATACTTTGCCAAACCTTGAACTTTTCTCCACCTCAGCCTTTCATTCGGTCAATTTAACGCGTAAACTAAACTTGTCGTGCCGTTAAATAATGAATTTTGTTGGGAGCACGTAACTTTTCGTTCTGAATTTCGACGGAATAACAAACCTGCCATGACATCCTAGTTAATTCAAAATATTTGAATACCCGTAGCTACCACTGAATATCTTCAAAATAATCTTCAACATTTCTTTTCGATTGTCTTTTAAATGGGTGATAACTATCACTTCTTCAATCTTATTCTCGCGAAAACCACTGGTCTCTTCAACTGAACTAATCATTTCAGCATATGTTTCCAAACTTGCATCATATGTTTTAAATTTGCACCTGGTTTCAAACTTGTCAATCGCTAGACATCTTGTCAACCGTTAACTCACAGCTAATCGGATTCGATCCGTCCTTGTTCTTGTTCTTTGACATCACCATCCTTTGCAATACATAATAACTTGTAACATAAAAACAATTTCGAATTATTCGTGAACTGCCTAACTTCTTCACTCTTGAATAATTTTGTTATCAGTCTTGATCAACTTCTTCTGTTGAGATGGCGCGTTACCAAACCCGTCGTAATTATTAACCTCAGAGGACTTGGTTTTTCGTGTCGCCTTCGTAGAATGTGGGTTCCACGACTTTTTATTTCTTCGAGTCATTACGTTCCACGATGATTTCTCTTGGTTCTTGGTTTGTATTCTCTTCGTTTGACATTGCAGATAATTCTGTGTTCGCCCAATGACCCTGCTTAACAGTCTTCTGCTTGATGCCCAGTCAGCCTCCGGTACCTTGTCTTCTTTTATAATCTAATATGTAATACATCGTGTCATTATAACTCTCTTTGTAAACAACTGGTAAAATCATGTTGCAAAGACATCTCCTTGTTTCCCTTGCTACCGACGTCACAAGGTATTACCATGTGCTGGGTACCACGAGCCGCCATCTGCGGCTGATACAATTCCACGCTCTCTTTTGTGATAAGAAAAGGAAAGGGAAAAAATTTAAATGTTAAAAAAAGCGTTGCACAGACGTAAATTGGATTGGGAGTTCCAGATCATCACGTGATGCGCCGCGAGATTTCAGCCGCGAGTATACCGCTAGTTGGGAATAACATACCAGACTAAATTAAATTACCGATCTGTATGGAAATAATAAAGTTTGCGTGGTCTGGTTTAGTTTAGATAGCCGATCCGGTTAATTGGTGGGTTGGCTTAAAGCCGCAATAGGTTGTTCCAAGTAACATCCCCCAAAGGTTAATTACTTAAGGTTTATTAGATTCTTTAAACTTTGCTTATGCCGGCTAAGTTAGCCCTGTGTTGTTGACGCAGCCGCCTAGATTCAGCCAACTAATATCGTTAGGAGCAGCATAGGAAGCGGACTGGCTTATAGTTCTAGTCTAAAGAGGGCGGTTTTAAAAAGCAAGGCACTTCCGAGAACGTCTCTGGTTGCTAAATACGCACGATTATGCGTATTTCAAGTCTCAAAAAAAAAAAAAAAAAACTTTAATTGACCGGTGCTGAGATAAAACACCAGACCAAATTGAGGTTTCGGGCTATGGATCATAATTTTTACTAATCTGAAATTGGGTAACAGATCATTTATATCAGGTTAGATCGATTGCGGCACCTGAGATACCAATAATAGCAGTAGTTTGAGTCCATTCTATCCATCGACCACCAATACTGGGCAATAGTACGCCTAAGCGACATAGAATAACGTTCCATGCGCTTTATTATTAGCCCCTGGCGTAATATCACCCTTTTTATACTGCGGGATTGAGAAACGGTATCGAGTTCTTGCCTGGTTCTAAACTGTTAAATTCTATTGTTGTTGGTTAACCCTGGTTCTTTGAACCATCACGGCTACAGGCGACGCATCTCACACTCGAAACATATATATTCTTAGTATATCTTTCCTTTTGCTGTTTCTTGCGTTGCTTTCAATATCGTAGAGCATCATTTTCAGTTCGGTTTATCGTCAAATTTTATTTTGCATATACAAATGTTGGCTGATCATGAAAGGTATCGGCAAGCTCTACCGCTGAAGGAATTACTAATACCAATGGTTACAATCGCAGCAGATATACAACAACTCGATATTATTGGATGATTCCATATCCTAGCCTCATCTACCCGGTTTAAGATATCTAGATGTTTGGGTGTGTTTAGGTTGTAGATACACGTTACACGTTACGCGATAATGCGGCTCAGCATACATACGTACCACAAAAAAGTCACTTTTTCTGTTAAGTTTGCATTTTACTGCGGAAGGCTGAATTCATCAAACCGAAATAGGGGATAATACATTATTGCACATATTGACTATAAAAACATACTCAATTACAAAAAATTAATCACCTAACCGGTCCTTAACGGCGGCTAAATCATCCTGGTAAAACTTTGCAAGCCGCTTGTCATCTATCTTCCACATCTTTTCATGAATCGTAGCTGATCCAAAAGCGTAGTCATCGTAATTGGGAAAATTAGCAACCCATCTTGTTGGCTCTAGTCTAGACCATGGTGTAGCACTGGCCCTGTTATGAGCATAGTTTAACAATGCCTGATCAGTGACTCGAAGCTCATAACGGCCATCATTGTGACCCATAATACTCATGTATCTCTCAAACATTCTTTTTGATGGGTTTAACACCATAAACCCCGAGTTAAACATTCGGTGCGGGCGAACTGGCGTTTTCTTGGCATCATACGTCGTAAAATCTGCTGCTGCCAGTAAATACTTGCTATCTGATGGATCCTCATCTCTGGGCTCTGCAATGTCGGGAATCGTTAGCCGAATGTGTGCCGCTGGATCATCCCACACTCGGTCCAAATTTCTAAGAACATATATATCACTATCCATAAATAACACTCGGTCATAGTTGGTCAATTCCCATACCCGGAACTTTGTCATTGTGTCAATCCATCGACCATTTTTTACGCCAGTGGCGTTTATAGCATCTACTTCTTTCACAACGGCCCCGTCGTCTTCCAATCTTTTTCGTTTTGCTGGAGTAACGGACTTTGTTACAAGTACGATAAAAGGAATATCATGCTTGACTTTAGTCTCCTCATTGTGTAATAGCTTGTATGCTTGGACGCGAACCATATCGAAATACGGGTCACTTTCCGAGTCGGTTAGTCTGGAAGTCAAATATGTGACTATTGCAAGCTTGTCTTCATTGCCACCAAACAAGTTTCCCGTCTCCTGTTGTTTTACAATTCCATAAAACTCAAGGTCATAGCTTCCTAAAAGAATATACAACAGCGGTACAGTAAGCAATCCTGCTGCGATTACCGCCCGTAGTGATAGCCTTAGCATTGGAAATTCACAAACAAAACGCTCTCTTTTGTGATAAAGGAAAGGATAAAGTGGATGTGGTCTGGTAGCAGCTGGAAAACCTCTGTCCGGTAAATGGTGAATTGGTTGGTTGACATTTAAAGCCGCAATAGGTGCCGCAAGAATGACAGCGCTCCCCTCCTCCTCCCCCCTTAAAAAAAAATAAAAAAAAAATAAAAAAAAATAAAAAAAAACACCATTTAACACGCTGAAGGATTCTTTAAACTTTATTTGACCCAGCTAGCCTAGATTTCAGCAATATCGGAAGCAGACAGACTGGCTTATAGTACGAATTAGGGGGTGTGAAAAACATGTATTCTATCCACTACAGAGCTTAAGGGGCAATCGCAGTTGAGGTAAGGACGGCACTATAGGTATGACTCGACTAGAACGAACCTGAGCCGCAGCACTAAAATTAGCATCGTGAGTAACATTCCACTCACCGGTCATCTATCAAAGTCAAAACTTTCCGGTATAACCCTCTCGGTCGGTACTTTTAAACAAATGGTGCGTCCAAGCACTTTTCTGGTTGGTAAATATGGACGGTTACGAGTCTTGAAAGTAAAAAAAAAAAAAAAAATTAAATAAAATAAACTTTAATCCGCCGGCGCTGGGGTAAAACACCGGAACCAGATTGAGGTTTCTGGCTATATACCTTTTACTGCTATAAGATTGGGCAACAGGCGTATCGCACAATTGAAACACGCTTATTCGTAGTATTTCTTTTGTTTTGGTGTTTCTTGAGCTGAGTTATATATAGTAAAGCATTTTTGTAGTTCGCTTTATTACCAAATCTTCACTTTTCTTCTACACCATGAAAGCTATTGGAAAACTCTACCGTCGAACGGTAGTGATCATGGCTCTGCTGTCGGTCCTCTCTTTTGTATCAATACACTTTTTTATCAAAAGAGATATAATATCTTCAAAAGGTGACAGTCAAAACTCCCTAAATCAGCCTCCACCTTATGAATTTGAGCCTAACCAAGTGAATGTTCGCCAAAACGTCCTACAATCCAACAACCCGGAGAATGCCACCTTTGTAACCTTGGCGAGGAATTCGGATCTTGACGACCTGATGAATACGATCCAGAGTATGGAAGATAGATATAACCGCAAGTATCATCACGACTGGGTGTTTTTGAATGAAGAACCATTTACAGAAGATTTTGTGAGATCAACTTCACGACTAGTTTCGGGCAGAACGCGATACGGTTTGATTGATGAAAAGTACTGGTCATACCCTGAGTGGATTAACCAAACTGCAGCAGCGGCTGGAAGAGAATATTTGAAGCATTACAAGATCCTTTACGCTGATTCAGAATCTTATCGTCACATGTGCAGATATGAGTCTGGTTTTTTTTTTCATCATCCAATAATGCAGGAATACAAGTATTACTGGCGAGTGGAGCCAACCACACTGTTGCACTGTGACATCAATTACAATATTTTTGAATTCATGCGAACTAATGGCAAGAAATATGGGTTTACAATTACTCGTTTTGAATACATTACTACCGTCAAGTCATTATGGAATATCACCAAGTATTTTATTGGGTACTTCCCACAATATATTGCCGAAAACAATTTGATGAAATTTATCTCCAACGATACTCTACAGTCATATAATCTTTGCCATTTTTGGTCAAATTTTGAAATTGCAGATATGGACTTTTGGCGAGATGAGCCATATCAACGGTATTTCGATTATCTTGATCGATCTGGCGGGTTTTATTATGAACGGTGGGGAGATGCTCCAATCCACTCGCTGGCAGTATCGCTATTTTTGAATAAATCACAGGTCCATTACTTTGAAGATATTGGATACACCCATCCTCCATTCACACATTGTCCGTGTGAAGCAATGCAGGAAAACAATGCATGCTCTTGTTTGCCTGAAAAAAGCATTGATTGGGAAGGCTATTCATGCTTAAGGGAGTACTTTTCAGCAATAGACAGGCCACTACCGTCTGGAATCAGTCCCGAAACCCCGACAGACAGACTATGGCATGGGCGAAAGAAGAAGAAGGCCACAGACGAACAAAAGAAAAAGGATAAAATCAACTCCGATAATACCAAGGCTCAATCTTAGCCAATCTAAGTCCATGTTTCTCGATTAGACCGTCAGATTCCCCCAATAAAAAAATATAGATAGCTATGAAAGACATTACGCAAAACAAACTCTCTGGGCAGTAAAAATATACCAAGTCAGCATATATCAGTAGAACTGTGCAACGGCAGAAAAGCCTTTGGTGTATAAAACACGGAAATATACAGCCTATTCCGCCTGCATGCACTCAAGTTTCCTTACGATTCGATCTTGAAAGGCCATTGATAGCGCAAGGTACCGATCAAGCTTTATCAATCCCACACGTCGTATGTTTGGAAGTGACAGAAATTAATGCAATAGCTGGAAATAACCAACGTGACGAGCCAACTAAATACTGCAAAGCTATTTGTACACTAACGTCGACACAACTACGCTACGAGCTGTACAGCGCCGCACATGACCCCGAATTTTAATACAAAATCTGAGTTTTAGCCGTGTTGCAACAAAGGAGATCATCCTGGTTTCCAAAGTAGAGACTGAAGTGTGGATGCATGGTTGTAGCAGAAAAGTCGATTGCAATTTACAAGAAATTATAGTAGAGCTGAACTACTTGCATTAGTTTGCGGGGCGGGATCGGTCGGTCGGAGAAAGAAGAATTTCGCCACCACTAAACTCAACTTTTTCAAAACAATTAGTTCAACATGTCTGAAAAAGGAGCCGCTGACGAATTAGTGATTTCACACGACCCTAACCACCCTGCGAATGTAATTTGTGAACTTTGCCGGTTATTCTACGACTGGAACTGGGTTACTGGTACTGGCGGTGGAATGAGTATCCGAGATGGAAACACTGTCTACCTTGCTCCGTCCGGAGTACAAAAAGAAGTATGATAAAATCTTGTGGTTTATGCCGAACTAACATTTAATTTAAGCGAATGAAACCAGAAAATATGTTTGTGATGGATCTGAATACCAAGCAATATCTGAGAACACCCGATGTGTACAAACCATCAGCGTGTACACCGTTATTTCTAGCCGCCTATACCAAACGAGGAGCTGGGGCATGCATCCATACTCATTCGCAAGCAGCAGTGATGGTTAGCTTGTTGTATGACAAAGAGTTCCGAATCGCTAACATTGAGCAAATCAAGGCAGTGCCAAAGGTGACTGAGCCGGGCAACTTGTCATTCTTCGATACTCTTGTGATTCCAATCATCGAAAATACAGCTCATGAGGAAGATCTAACTCCTGATCTGGAAAAGGCATTGGAGGAATACCCTCAAGCATCTGCGGTGATTGTGCGGCGACACGGGATCTACGTATGGGGCAAAGACGTATGGAAGACCAAGATATTGAACGAAGCCATCGACTATTTATTAGAATTGGCTGTGAAAATGAAGCAGGCTGGTGTACAACCTGACGGGGCTATTGGATCGGAAAAGAAGTTGCAGCTTTAAGTTAGTGGTGTAATAAATAAATAAACTGCAGAGACCCAGATTCGAAATGACGCGTCCGGCCCCATAGGGGCCGGGTTCTTTAGCGCGTGGCGATGGAATGAATTTTTCGCGTTAATACATCCTCCCCATCTTCACAAACAGCATGGACGAATACGATGATATTGTCACTGAACAATCTGTCGATCCAGAGCTGAAAGCTCATGTTACAAGTCTTGTTTCAGCTCTTGGTGGCCCGAATTTGGCAGATGTTCTTCGACCCTATGTTCTTGGAGACGAAGCTTTGGCATGTCTACGCGATTTGAAGCGTTGGATTAAAAGTTACGATGAACGAATGAATCGATGGGATATCGCCCGAGCCATTTCAGAGACATCGCTAGTTACATTTGATCTGTTGGAGATTCTCACCAAGTGGGAGCTAGATTGTGAATCGGGGTCAAATACTAAGATGGGTGACCGTATTGCACTGGCGTGTTTGGAACTTCTAGTACCATTAACATGGCCATTAGAACTGGAACCCAAAACCTCGACGAGGAACCATTACCGACATGGTCCGTATCTTCTCCAAGCCCGAATGAGATATAAGAAGGCGATGTTGGCACACCCGAAGAAGAGGGTGCTGAAATCGGTAATTCGTCTAGCAATTCCGGTATTGAAGCTGGACAAAGCAGAGAGAACAGTGAGAGATGAAAGCATTCTAAAGCTGGTGCTATATTTCTTCCGAAATATCCTGGCTATCGAGCCTCCGGCAACTCAACGGCAAAGGATCGAAGACGATATATCTCGAAGCAACACGGTTTCAGTTTATGATGATCAAAATGTAGTGGCATTTCTTGTTACGTTGGCATCTCAAATTGGCTCGTTATTTAGTCTGCAGGATACTGCAATTATGGAATGCATATTCTACATGCTACGAGGATTGAAACCAACCACCATCTTTCCTTCACCTGAACCTCAGGGCCAGCAAAAGGAATCTAAACGACCCACGGATCTGAAAAGTGTTTTGAGCCAAGAGAAGCAAATGAAACACGTATCTCGAGGTTCATCATCTCGTCATAGCCGCTTCGGTACAATGGTATCTATGGTTTCAGAAAACGGCAATCGATATGCTGTGTCCGGAGCAGACGGTCTAGTGAGCTCTGAAAAGACATTGAATAAGTTGGATGCCAATAAGCAATGGTCCAAGCCGCGCATGACGCGAATTCACCAAGGGGTATATTTTTATCAAAGTTAGCTATTACTAACAATAACTAGGAAATTTGGAATCAAGAAGTACCGCTTTCAAGTGGGGCTGGTACAATTGCGGTGAACTTTGTCCAAGACTTTTTAGACTCTGGATTCAACCCGGTATTTGGGTCAGTGCGACGATTGATCGAAACAGATAGTGACCGGATTACCGCTGATAATCAGATGCAGTTTTTGTATTTGGTGGGGTTCTTTCTCGAGTGTGAGCGACGCCGTCGAGATATTCAACGAGCCAATGTAGAACCCGAGAATGATTATGGGCTAGTTGCGAATGCATTGAATCAAAATATGTTTATTGTTGTTATGAAGCTGATGAGGGAATGCCACGAAAAGGGTCCACAGCAAAATACTCAGATTGTTTACGCTAGTATGGTATGTTTCACAGAAATTCTCCGGGTTGTGAGACAAATGGAGCATAGTTTGAGTGAAGATGCTAAGGAGATTTCCGAAAACATGAAGCAACGACTTTTTTACGAAGAGCATTCGCTTCAAGTTCTTTCAGCAATGCCCCGGCTGGCATTGAGAGAGTCACAAGAGTTTCTATCCAAAGCGGTGGAATTGACTTCGGTGGTTTTGAAAATGCTCGAATCTTACACCAAGCAACATACTACGGTATACATAAGATCCAAGCGGCGGAAACAGCGCCAAAAGAAGTCAACTATTCAAGATGAAGAGGAGGGTGATTATGGTGATGGTGACTCGGAAGAAGAATCAAGGCGGGTTACCCATGAAAGAAAGTTTGAACTCATGCGTTTCGAGAGGACATATATCCATAAAGATACGCTTGAAGCATACAAACGATATCTCTCGAGCTATCGAGAAATGACATCAACTGAGATTATGAATGGGCTATCACTAGTTCATCGGCTGTTCATGAACCATAAAGATCAGCGTCCCAATTTTTTTAGTCTTGATTTCATGCGTCTATTACAAAAGATGACGGATAGCCATGATGGGGTACCAAAAGCATTTAGAGCGCGAAAAGAAATTGATAGGTTCATGAGCTATTTCATGTGCAAATTAAGAGATGCATTAGACCAGACTCCTTCGTTGTTTGTCGAGCTGCTGTTTCACAAAATGCCGGAAACTGTCTATTACTTGGAACATGGTTATGATCAGACCAAACGCGTCAAAGGACCCAAAGCTGTTGCAACCAAGTGGGAATTCAAGGAAGGTATGCTTACTGAGGAGCAAATGCATGGAATCTTGGTGGCTGCACTGATTGACGACGATCAATTGCCGCACATTGAGTGGCTCACTACCCAGCTTGAGAAAATGATGCTACGGAGAGCCGATGGAGTGGTTCAGGACGAGAAACTGGATGGAGATGACGACCAAATGAAAATGACCAAGCGGAACGGCAAGTTCCGATTGTTGCTGGAGAAGCTGGGTTTCACCATTCCGGATAGCATGTATGGCGATTGCGTCTTAGCCAGATTTGTTGAATTGGAAAAGTTAGAAACGGGTTTGGGGTACTTGAAAAAATATATGTTCGAACCGTTCAGACTGGAACAAGAACCTGGTGCCGCAGCTGGTGAATTCTTGCGAAGAGAGGCGCCTCAGGCCAAGCCTCCAAAAAGAAAGCGCGAACCAGCCGAAGAATCTGAATCGGCCAAAGAACTGGACCAGTCATTACCAGAAGACGACGTTGTGTTGTCTGGGAGCGATGACGGCAAGCCACATCGCAAGCTCAAGAGCAAGAGCAAGAGCAAGAGCAAGAGCAAGAGCAAGAGCAAGAGCAAGAAGAGCCGCACCAAGTCCGAAAACCCAGTCAAGCCTCGAACCAAGCCTCAGCCCAAAGAAAAGCCCCCGCCTCCTCCTACCAAGGTCTATAAGAGTGCCGATTTCATCGACTCTGATGATGATATGTCGGATGAAGAGCGTGACGCAAAATTTTTTGCTAACGAAGAAGCTCTGCGACGGGATATCTTGTCCAAGATGAATGCAAGCTCGCAAACAGCTGTGGTCATCTCAAATACTGCAGGACATTCTGCAGTTGACGACGTTGTTTCATCCTGGGAAAGACCCGATGATGACGACAAAATACCCGGGAATACCAGTGGGGACAACAATGCTAATGATGATAGTCTCTTTGTTGGTGGGGATGGCAGTGACATATCGGATCAGGATATTTCTACAACTAAACGAAGCAAACGTATTGTCATTGATGAAGATGAGGATGAGGTTGAGGTTGATTAAATGAATAGATAAACCTGTATAAATAATAATAACAAACAAAACAGATATCAAGACTGAAGAATCATGTGGCATGTTTGGTCGATATGAGCCTTGCACCGCGGACTTTCTGCCAGTCGATCTCCGTATCCATCGCCTCATCCATATCACCTACACATGCAACACTTTCTCCACGCAATATATATACACCTAATGGAACTTCCTCAGAGTCTTCTTCAGGGCTGATCACTCGCTCTATTGTATCCGCTAGGACTAAATTGGTAGCTTGGTCGTAAGCGCGTAGTTTACCAACCAGCATTCGCCCATCTGTTGTTATCACTGTGACCTTTTCTAGTACGTGGTTAGTTTCACAATTCAATTCATTACAGTTGACTTACTGTCGAGGAATGCATTCAAGCCGGACATAATATGCAATTTGGGTGATAAATGGGTGTGGAAGTGTGGTGTATAAATGAGGTTTTCAAAAAAAAAAAAATCTCTCCCAACAGTACACAAACCGTGGATGGCATTAAGTGTTATGAAGATTAATCGACTGGACTTCTTGAGCATCACCCTTTTAGAATTGCGGCACAAGCCTATTTGCAACACATGTGCTCGAAGCATCCAGCATTATTAGATCCCAACCGAGAGCTATTAAAGCGGGAATTTGAAGCCGCATCATTCGCGCCTTTGTCGGACGATACGCGTTTAGAACGTGATTTCGACGATGATGTTGCCAATATAGACGAGAACCAGGGGGAAAGTTCAAAATTGGCAGGTACAACCAAACAACAGCAGTCAAAGTTATCCAAGACTCTATCGTTAGATCCCACAAATCACACACATCAAGAAGAAACAGCAGTTCGAATGCTTCAAAGAATGCCCAAAGCTACTTGGAATAATTCTTTAATCGCCACACTATTGCCTGGATACGATGCTGATCAGGTAGTTAAAGCGATCGGACAGTTGAAGAATAAAAAGGCGCCAAAATAATCAAATTATCATTACACTACACAATGCTCCTCGTCATTTTCAGTTACTAATTTATAAAGTGTCTGGCCTGTAGACAGTACTAGCACAGCGATACCAAAGGCGATGCAAGCGTAGCTGCTGATTTTATGCTTGAGATCTTTTTGAGTCAATTTCAGGTAACACATTGGAGGTAAGACATATGCCATTACACTGGCGGTAGTCGAACCAACCAATTCCAGAATCGCCCCCAGATTACATGTAAACAGCGATACAAGCATGGCGCTGAATACAAGCACTGTGGTGGTGATGACATGTCGTTTCCTATTGTACTCTTCTTCAGGATAGAAGTAATGCAACAGGACCTCTCTACAAACAAAGATTTCAAGCGGTAAAGTTGTAAGCATATTGAACCCAAAGCAAAGCCGAGCGATGTTAGCCATGATATCGCCAGACGGGAAACTGTTCAATACGTTACCTTTGGTAGAATCTTGAAACACCAAAATTCCTCCCACACCCATTACCATACACATCACCATTGATACTCCTGTGCTCCAGTGCGTTACTGTAGCAAATCTATCCATAGTCGGTGTTTTCAAAGACTCAAAAATTAGCAGCGAGTTGTGATGGCAAACAAATGCAAACGAAATTACGCTAATCCCCTGGAAAATTCCAGAGTTAAATGTCCACAATGGCAAGCTCATCTTAGCATCGTCAGGAGCTACTATGGGCCCTCGGATTACTACAGTTAGTACAATCACGAGCATGCTTACCAGAGCCAGACTGCTTGCTTTGGCTAGTTTGGCAATGTTTCTGTTCAAAGCCAGTGGGTATGCAATTAATAAAATTGTCAATACAATAATGACATTTCGCTTCGCCAAGAAGCCAATTACTGGAGTGGACTCCAGCGATGGGAAAATGGCATTAACAACGTGTGGTATTGTGTCTCCAATAATTACTGAAAATGCAGCAGATCCCATCCATGCAAAAATCCCCTGAGCTAGAGAAATCGTAATTAGCCCCGGTTTACCGAAGCATTTGCTGACTGTTGCCTGATACGTATCTGTCCCACTTAACTTGGCATTTATTACCATTAACCGAATCGTCCAGTCAATAATTATTGTGAGTCCAACCAGCAGTAACAACCCACCAATCAGCCCCGATTGCCGCACAGCATAAGGTTGACCAATAATCCCCGCTCCAATAATACTGTTGGCCATATTCATAAATGCCATTTTTAGGTTACTCTTCCCTTCTTCAGTTGATAATGTTTCCAACACCTGGTTCGCTCCCAAGTGCGAGGTATGTGTGTCGTCCATGTCCTCCAATAGCGCATCTTCTATATCAAATTCTTCGGAATCTCTGCTATTTCTTGGTTTCGTATAACCGGCGGTATCTGTTGATGCAAGTGACCGCAGTGATGAAGTAGACGGTCGTCCGGAGTGTAGTGGTGTGCTCCGACTCGTCATTTCGTGTATTTTTTATGTCTATGATTAATGAATGTCAAGTGTCTTCTTTTTCTTAACAAAAAAAGCTATCCCTTTGGATACATACTAAAATCCGAGACCAGGCCGCGCGGTCCCCCGCATTTGCTTAATTCTAGCTGAATGACCAAACGACCCGGAATTCACGATAATGATCAAGACTGGATGTAAAATTTCTCAGTATGTAAAATCGTCCTGTTCCTCACTGGCATTGGCAATTCGTTCTTTAACAACTTCCATCGCATCATTCCCCGCAATTAGTCTCATCGGAGGGTTCTTCTCTCCACCGATGGTCACTACAGCCAACACAGCGTCATTAAACGCTTCATCTGGAAACGTGTTCGCATTTTGAATCAGGTTGCGTGTTTCGTTATCCTCATTCCAGTGGTATTTCTCCAACCGAGTTGCAAGGACATTCGGGTTGGTAATTAACGTCACTTCAGTTGCTGTCTCTACGATCGAAACTGTAATTCCCGCTTCAGCCTCACTAACAGCGATACTTTCACTATATCCTTCCACTGCATGCATCGCTGATGAAAGAAGTATGAGTGACGGCGTTCCAATGAATCCGTTTGTATCAGTGATGTTTATAATATGGCCGTGGCCCTGGGCACGTAAGGTATGAATCACCGCTTCGGTAACATTTACAACAGATTGAAATGTTCTTTCAAACTGTTCCTCCATCTGCCAGTCTGATACTTCTTCGACAGTCCCTACATGTACTGGAAACATAGATGGTTAGTGTGGTTTTAAAAGTGTTGGCAGATCAGACAACATACCCTTTGACGTGCAAGTCACCGCCACATCTATAGTGCCAAATTCTTGTAGAGTACTTGCCACGGCGCTCATACAGGTGCCTTTATTCCTAAACCTAGTCAATAAACAGGCCAAATTTGTAGTTCATACATTGGGTTCATTTCCACAGAAAGACAATTCTTTGGATATTGATTCTTGAGCCGATGTTCCTCCGGTCCTGCAGCGACGACAGCATTGTCTCCATTGCTTAAAACTTCACAGGCAATGGCAAACCCCAGTTGTGTGCCTGAACAAGGAATCAGCCATACCTTTGGTCGTTGCTCATTGGCATTCACGGAGGGTTTGGAACTCGGTGACTGCTTGGGCATTGGTCGAAGTTATGTTGATGCTGGATCGCCGCCGGCGGGTTTGAGTTTTAGCCTGATCTTGAATTACCCGGAACAAATCTAGATGCGGCTTTTTTATTTATATGCGGATCCCTGCAACTCCACAGCAACGAATATATGGTTGATACCTCCGATGCAGGTATTAGCCAACCGCCCCGGTCGACGGATTTCGCCTCTGTTACTGGGATAAACTTAAGGTTTACGCATAGCTCATCAGCTATCCCTATGTCAATGGAATGCTATCGGAAACATTATTTCCACGCCTGCCCTGCTACTGTATGTTCTTATATATGAGTAGACAATCACCAGCATTCCGATATGCAAGTAACATGTAAATAAAGTAGGATGGCGCTGATTTGATCTTTACCTGGAATTAATACATTGTTTGTTGTCAAAGGCTCTTCGATCCGGTGGCGCATGTTGGGGGTGCAGCGAATGCAGCCCCTTTAATGCCTTTAAACCGTTTTGCAAAGAGTCTTGCGGTAGTAGGCATGGGAGGTAATAGGCACAACGGGGATAATCCCGCTGTACGAAACATAGTATTTGATTTTTTAAAGTGTACCATTTATTTCAAAATTACAAAAAAAAAAATTGTTTACAATCTTGATAAAAAAATTGTGTTCCAAGTAACAAAAAAAGTATATATATGGAGGAAAGCGGCATATAAATAACCCGTCATTCTTCAAAGAAAATCACACCCCCTTGACGCCTAAAACAACAAAACGGCAGCTCCGAAAATAACTGCAACAGCAGCTGGAGCACCGATTGCAGCGGCTCCTGCAGCTTGTGTCACAGACTCAGCTGCGGCTCCTTGGTCCGCGGCTCCTGTTGCGGCTGCGGTTGGATTGGCATATGACACACAAGGAGAAACAATAGTGACTGTTTCACCGGCAGACAATGACGTATGAGTAGTCATGCTGGTGGTAAGCTGGCATTTATCACACAGTGACACGACTGGTTTGCAGACTTCCGCCGTACATTCGGTAGTGGTGATCAATGGTCGAACAACCGTTGGATTTACAGTCTTGGTGGTACAAGTTCCCACGACACATTCAACGACAGTTTGAGTGAGAGTTACCGGTGGGTCAGAGGTGACAACAGTACTGTTTTTGAATACATTTCCGCTAGAAGTAGTGGAGATAATAACAGAAGAAACTGGTGCCGAGGACACAGGTACTGACGATACTACTACCGACGACCCTGATACTGATGACACTGGCACCGAAGAAATTGGTACTGATGTTACCGACGGCCCTGGTACTGAAGATACTAGGCTTGAAGACACTAGGACTGATGACACTGGTACTGACGACACTGGTACTGATGACACTGGTACTGGTGACACTGGTACTGATGACATTTTTAGATTTGAGTAGCGGAAATAGAATTAAGAGATTAAGAAGAACTGTGCTTTGAAGCTGAAGCTTTTGTAAAAGCGTGTGATGAGGAAAAGATGGATGGAATTCAGACGGGATTTATATAGACCAAAAAAACAACAGTTTTAATCCTAGATAAACTTTAAAGTTTTGTTCTATTTTCAAGTTTTGGTTTTATATGGCAAGGGGAAAAAGAAAAATATGGCAAATCCTAAAGCTATGAAGAATATTTTGTATCGCTTATCCAGAAACATAGTCCTGCCCCTGGTTTAAAATCAAAAACTTTGCCCGAGGCCGAATAGTGCAAAATAACTGTCAAGTGGATAGTAACGGGTGTATTGTACATAAATTTAAAAAAAGGAAAAGGAAAAACAAGTAGCAGAAAGAAAAACCTTAATTTAAACTTGGACGTGAATCCAACTAAGTACCAGTCTCGAAACCGAAACCATAGACGAACGAGCATCAACCAAGCCACCCAAGACCAGCTATTTTGCAGGATAGACTTTATGTTTCTGTGAGTCGAACGTGTCAAAGAAATTCTAAGACTATTTTTAACGCATAGAGATGCGGTATGTCTTTCACAGAGACTTACAGAAACCGCGAATACCACCGCAAATCCAAATATTGTAAACAACAGCGGTCGCAAGACTAACATTAGAGATGCGTTGTACGAGAATGAATAAAATTTAGGATTAGAGTTATAGTTGCTTCGATCCTTTGATAGTAGCTTGTATTCAGCTAGGGCGGCATTCCTGAACCGAAGGTAATCCCTCTAAGGGAGGGGGGTAAGCAACAGATCATAGAGCAGAAAAGCTCCTCCGGATCGGTCAAATGCTTATTCCGGATCTAAAAGAACGCTAAACATGCAAACCCTCAGCCGATTAACACTGTTAACAAGGATGTTCTTGTGCGGCTTTGAGAGAGGCAATGTGTGCCGCCGCGGGAAGTTGTGCGAATTGGCATATAGACACTGGCCACAGCACTCGAGCCTGGCTCAGCCATTCAAATCTGTTCCACTGAATGCAGGAGGAATGTCCAAGAATGGAATCTTCCGTCATGAAATGGACGGCTGGCCAAGTTTTATGCTTTGAGTATGATAGACTGGTTCGACCCACCGCATTTCTTTATTGATATCCGAGACATGGATACCGGATCACCAAAAATAGAATATGATCCATCAAAAACCAAAAATAACAATAAAATTCCCTCCTTTCTTCTAGAAATCTAGTTCTATAGTCTATGCTACATTTTGTATTGGAGAGGACGTCTATCTTTATCCAGCTTTAGCCGAAGTACATCGCCGCTGTACTGCCTCAATCCATCATTATACAGTTCATACGCTGGCATGTACCCATCCACAAACGCCCGGACTTGATCGTCAGTCATGCCACTTCCTTTAGCATTTATCATAGAGTGTTCCTGTTCTAGACGCCATTTATATACATAATCGAGATCTTCCGCATCGAGATGTACCAATGAATCAAACAAGTTCCAGATATCAAGATAGTTTCCCAGATGGTCGTTTACCTGCTTGGCATGTTCCAATGAATGCTGGTGTAATGGGCCCCGACTAGCACCCCATTTAGATTTGACCTGTTGCTCGCCAAGTGGCATGAAGCCTACACACCACCCTTCAAACAGTACAACGTCATATGGAGGTTCAACACGGATAGGTTCGGTTGATCTGTCGCCTTGTCCGTTGAAAGCTGACTTGTCGTATTGGGGTATGTTGGTAGAGTTCTGAGCAATCAACGATTTGAGCGTATCCAAACACAAACCGATATCATGAGTGCCAGGTAACCCCCTATGCTGTAACAATGTATTATTTGAGCTTGCTAGCTTTTGTTGCTGATCGTGAGTCAAATATACATCGTCGAGAGAGAACTCCACCACCTTCAATTCCGAACCTTGTCGTAGCTCGTCAGCAACTGCTTTAACCACAGAGGATTTCCCTGATCCCTGTGGACCACTTAAACCAACGACCAACGGCCGAGAAGTACCTTTATTGAACTGGTGCAGAACATAGTTTAGTACTGCTTGCGTACTGTAAGGTCTCATT
Source organism: Blastobotrys apis (assembly GCA_030557665.1). Classification (NCBI taxonomy): domain Eukaryota; kingdom Fungi; phylum Ascomycota; class Dipodascomycetes; order Dipodascales; family Trichomonascaceae; genus Blastobotrys; species Blastobotrys apis. Next base: position 145,341 of record JAKTPN010000352.1, read on the forward strand.
TTGGTGCGGGGAAAAGTACAGTAAAAGAAAATCAAAAAAAAAAAAAAAAAAAAAA